>CM077789.1:32443130-32888130 GCA_039737535.1 Lagodon rhomboides
CAGTGTGGACTCTTCAATCCAACAAACAGCAACTTCACTCCTGAATCCTGCAGGTCATTATTATTCAGGTCCAGCTCTCTCAGACTAGAGGTATTGGAGCCGAGAATTGAGGACAGAGCTTCACAGCTTCTCTCTGACAGATTACAGCCACTCAGCCTGAAAAACAAAAAATATAGTACACATATGAAGACTTTTCTCTCTGTTTTACTCTGTTTTGTTTTATTGCTTTTATTTTTTTTTAAATATGTTTAGGGACCATCTACCTGTCAGGGACTAAGGACGGAAATTAGCCTTTGGCTATAATCCTGTATATTTACATTTTTTATTTTTTTAAAAATGTTCAATATACTTTGTCCCTTTGTGAAATAAATAAAACTTCAAACTTCAAACTTACAATTGTATTTTGATACACTCAGTTTTCAGAGCAGTGTCTGAAAATACAACTGTTAAAATGACAGGAGAACAATGACAACATAAAGGAACAGTTATGGTTCACTCCGTACATGTCTTTTATTATCCTGACCTGAGAGTATCCAGTTTACAGTGTGGACTCTTCAGTCCAACAGACAGCGGCTCCACTCCTGAATCCTGCAGGTTGTTGTTATTCAGGTTCAGCTCTCTCAGACTAGAGGACTGGGAGCTGAGAACTGAGGACAAAGTTTCACAACTTCTCTCTGACAGATTACAGCCACTCATCCTGAAAAACAAAAAGTATAGTACACATATGAAGACTTTTCTCTCTGTTTGATTTAACTTACAATTGTATTTTGATACACTCAGTCTCAGAGCAGTGTCTGAAAATACAACTGTTAAAATGACAGGAGAACAATGACAACATAAAGGAACAGTTATGGTTCACTCCGTACATGTCTTTTATTATCCTGACCTGAGAGTCTCCAGTTTACAGTGTGGACTCTTCAGTCCAACAGACAGCTGCTCCACTCCTGAATCCTGCAGGTTGTTGTTATTCAGGTTCAGCTCTCTCAGACTAGAGGACTGGGAGCTGAGAACTGAGGACAGAGCTTCACAGCTTCTCTCTGACAGACTACAGCCACCCATCCTGAAAAACAAAAAATAGAGTACATATATGTGGACTTTTCTCTCTGTTTTACTCTGTTTTGTTTTATTGCATTTATTTTTTTTAAATATGTTTAGGGACCATCTACCTGTCAGGGACTAAGGATGGAAATTAGCCTTTGGCTATAATCCTGTATATTTACATTTTTTTTTTTTTTTTAACAATGTTCATCAATATACTTTGTCCCTTTGTGAAATAAATAAAACTTCAAACTTACAATTGTATTTTGATACACTCAGTTTTCAGAGCAGTGTCTGAAAATACAACTGCTACAATGACAGGACAACAATGACAACATTAAGGAACAGTTATGGTTCACTCTGTACATGTCTTTTTAAGGGGTGTAACGATACATGTATTTATATTGAACAGCTTCGGTACAGGACGTTCGGTTCGGTACAGGGATGTGCACGGGTGAGTTCCCGGAACAGAAGTTGCGTGTGTTTATTTTCCGCCTGCAGCTACACGTGCAGCCCGTTTACGTCATGGCTAACGCTAGCGAGAAACCAGCAGAGCTTAAAGACCCTCACTTGTGCTAAAGTCTCCTGCTTGGGAACACTTCGGTTTCCTAGTTAAATACTGCAACGGAGAAAGACAAGTGGATAAAACGAGGGCAGTGTGCCGACATTGTTCAGCTGAGATCAGGTATGTTTCCGGTGTGACAGTTTGTGTTAGTTAGCGTTAATTTTAACTGGTTCCAGGTGTGCTGGAGGTGTGGTTTGAGAATCCCGTATCCAGAGGAGTCCTCGGCCATGTCCGCTAACCAGGAAAAACATTCCGATCGCCCTGCTCATCGATCCAAGTCATGCATATGTATTTTCATGTTGACATGGCTTGAACACTACTATTCCACACGGAGATGCCGGGGCTGCGACCTGCAAACCACTGTTCGACGAGCGCTACACAGCACACAGTGACAGTGTAGGTGACTGTGCTGATGCCTGTCCAAAAAAACGCGACTGTCAATAAATCGTCCAAAAGTGCATGTTGTTGTCCTTATATCTTCGTAATGAAAGCCTGTACTCACAAATAACTCATGGGTGGAGTCAATGTGGACAAGTTAATCTTTCTGGCAAAAATGATGAAGGTTGAGTAAAACTGAACAGGGCTACATGCTGGAACTGTTAGTGCTGCACTTTACTTGTGGAAAAGTTTTGTTAAAAGCCTTTAACAAGCTGTGAGGAATTTATTTTTATGTTTCATATATTTTTTGTTTGAGAATATTTTATTTATTGGAAAGCTTATTTATATATATTTTGTTTATTTGAGAATAATTTATTTAACTTATTATCTTGCAGCACTCTAAAACAGTATTCTATTTTTTTAAATTTTATTTTCATATTTTGTATAATGTTACAACAAATTGTCGGTTCACAAAAGTTCCAAATAAACAACAAGCAAATTTATGTTTGCATTTTGTTCCCATACTGTACCGAAAATTAACCGAACCGTGACCTCAAAACCGAGGTACGTATCGAACCGTGATTTTTGTGTTACATCCCTAGTTCTTAGTGATCATCAATCAATTCAGCACCATAGACAGTTCGACACTGTCAAATCTTGCGATAGTGTGTTTATGCTCTCTGCTTGATTTGTTTGAAAAACATAGTTTCAGAACCCGAATGTTAAAAAGATTTGTGTATTGTGAAAAGTGAGTCCAATATTCTATACTCATAATCTGAGCTCACGTTCACTTTTCCCATAGAGTCAGCACAATCAGGACCTGCTACAGGTCTCCTAAAGGGGAGTGGCAGTGGCCAGTGAGGTTAAATATTAATATTTAACATATTCATATTTTCATATTTAATTATTTTGTTTGGCTAAACCAACGTGTCACAGATACAGGAAATGACTCCAATGACTCTCGTCCAATGGCTCATATATTTGAATGCTTTTTCCAATAATGATTCTAGAGCACAGGCAGAGGAATAAAAATTAAACACATTTATTTAAGCATGATTGTGCTTGTAAAATCACGTGATTTAATGAATAAAATATGCATTCATCGATACAGAATATTAATTTATAATACGTTTGCGTTTCTTCTTTCTGGCTTTATTTTGAACGTGTAACCGGACGTTACTTATTTATTCCCCCCGTTTAGTCCAGCCGGTCGCTGGAAATGTGTTGTTGCTAACTTAACAGTGCCGGGTCTAATTGTGCAACTAACTAACTACTCTTGCTCATAAAATATGAAACGTTTCTCTTCTGGCTTTATTTTGAAAGTGTAACCGGAGGTTGCATATTTATTTTCCTAAATCAGTCCACCCGGACGTGGGTAACTGTGTTGTTGCTGTAAATGTGTTGTTGCTAACTTGACAGTGCCGGGTCTAATTGTGCAACTAACTAACTACTCTTGCTCATAAAATATGAAACGTTTCTCTTCTGGCTTTATTTTGAAAGTGTAACCGGAGGTTGCATATTTATTTTCCTAATTCAGTCCACCCGGACGTGGGTAACTGTGTTGCTGCTAACTTGACAGTGCCGGGTCTAATTGTGCAACTAACTAACTACTCTTGCTCATAAAATATGAAACGTTTCTCTTCTGGCTTTATTTTGAAAGTGTAACCGGAGGTTGCATATTTATTTTCCTAATTCAGTCCCCCCGATCGTGGGTAACTGTGTTGCTGCTAACTTGACAGTGCCACGGTCTCATATCAATTAAACATCCCTGCGCGCGTCGAAAAGTGACGCTAGAAGGGTACCTACAGCATCAGTTCTTGAAGCGTAGGGCCACTGACCAAGCTGCAGTTTTTGACGTGTTGGGAATGAGAACGTGTTGCTGTTAACCTGTTTTTGTGTCACCTCTCTGTTTCCCTGTTTTTGTGTCTCCTCTCTGTTTTTCCTGTTTTTGTGTCTCCTCTCTGTTTCCCTGTTTTTGTGTCTTCTCTGTTTCTCTGTTCCTGTGTCTCCTCTCTGTTTTCCTGTTCCTGTGTCTCCTCTCTGTTTCCCTGTTTTTTTGGTCTACTCTCTGTTTCCCTGTTCCTGTGTCTTATCTCTGTTTCCCTGTTTTTGCGTCTCCTCTCTGTTTCCCTGTTCCTGTCTCCTCTCTGTTTTCCTGTTCCTGTGTCTCCTCTCTGTTTTCCTGTTCCTGTGTCTCCTCTCTGTTTTCCTGTTCCTGTGTCTTCTCTCTGTTTCCCTGTTCCTGTGTCTCCTCTCTGTTTTCCTGTTCCTGTGTCTCCTCTCTGTTTCCCTGTTTTTGTGTCACCTCTCTATTTCCCTGTTTTTGTGTCACCTCTCTGTTTTCCTGTTCCTGTGTCTTCTCTCTGTTTGCCTGTTCCTGTGTCTTCTCTCTGTTTTCCTGTTCCTGTGTCTCCTCTCTGTTTCCCTGTTTTTGTGTCACCTCTCTGTTTCCCTGTTTTTGTGTCTTCTCTGTTTTCACTGTTTTTGTGTCTCCTCTCTGTTTCCCTGTTTTTGTGTCTCCTCTCTGTTTCCCTGTTCCTGTGTCTCCTCTCTGTTTCCTGTTGCTGTGTCTTCTCTCTGTTTCCCTGTTCCTGTGTCTCCTCTCTGTTTTCCTGTTCCTGTGTCTCCTCTCTGTTTCCCTGTTTTTGTGTCACCTCTCTGTTTCCCTGTTTTTGTGTCACCTCTCTGTTTTCCTGTTCCTGTGTCTCCTCTCTGTTTCCCTGTTCCTGTGTCTTCTCTCTGTTTTCCCTGTTCCTGTGTCTCCTCTCTGTTTTCCCTGTTTTTGTGTCTCCTCTCTGTTTCCCTGTTTTTGTGTCTCCTCTCTGTTTCCCTGTTTTTGTTTCACCTCTCTGTTTCCCTATTCCTGTTTCTCCTCTTTGTTTTCCCTGTTTTTGTGTCTTCTCTCTGTTTCCCTGTTTTTGTGTCACCTCTCTGTTTCTCTGTCTCCTCTCTGTTTTTCCTGTTTTTGTCTCCTCTCTGTTTCCCTGTTTTTTTGGTCTACTCTCTGTTTCCCTGTTCCTGTGTCTCCTCTCTGTTTTCCCTGTTATTGTGTCTCCTCTCTCTTTCCCTGTTTTTGCGTCTCCTCTCTGTTTCCCTGTTCCTGTCTCCTCTCTGTTTTCCTGTTCCTGGGTCTCCTCTCTGTTTCACTGTTTTTGTGTCTCCTCTCTGTTTCTCTGTTCCTGTGTCTCCTCTCTGTTTCCCTGTTTTTGTGTCACCTCTCTGTTTTCCTGTTCCTGTGTCTCCTCTGTTTCCCTGTTTTTGTGTCACCTCTCTATTTCCCTGTTGTTGTGTCTTCTCTGTTTCTCTGTTCCTGTGTCTCCTCTCTGTTTTCCTGTTCCTGTGTCTTCTCTCTGTTTCCCTGTTCCTGTGTCTCCTCTCTGTTTTCCTGTTCCTGTGTCTCCTCTCTGTTTCCCTGTTTTTGTGTCACCTCTCTGTTTTCCTGTTTTTGTGTCTCCTCTCTGTTGTCCCTGTTTTTGTGTCTCCTCTCTGTTTCCCTGTTTTTGTGTCACCGATCTGTTTCCCTGTTCCTGTGTCTCCTCTCTGTTGTCCCTGTTTTTGTGTCTCCTCTCTGTTTCCCTGTTTTTGTGTCTCCTCTCTGTTTTTCCTGTTTTTGTGTCTCCTCTCTGTTTCCCTGTTTTTGTGTCTTCTCTGTTTCTCTGTTCCTGTGTCTCCTCTCTGTTTCCCTGTTCCTGTGTCTCCTCTCTGTTTTCCTGTTCCTGTGTCTCCTCTCTGTTTCCCTGTTTTTTTGGTCTACTCTCTGTTTCCCTGTTCCTGTGTCTTATCTCTGTTTCCCTGTTTTTGCGTCTCCTCTCTGTTTCCCTGTTCCTGTCTCCTCTCTGTTTTCCTGTTCCTGTGTCTCCTCTCTTTTTCCCTGTTTTTGTGTCTCCTCTCTGTTTCTCTGTTCCTGTGTCTCCTCTCTGTTTTCCTGTTCCTGTGTCTTCTCTCTGTTTCCCTGTTCCTGTGTCTCCTCTCTGTTTTCCTGTTCCTGTGTCTCCTCTCTGTTTCCCTGTTTTTGTGTCACCTCTCTGTTTCCCTGTTTTTGTGTCACCTCTCTGTTTTCCTGTTCCTGTGTCTTCTCTCTGTTTCCCTGTTCCTGTGTCTTCTCTCTGTTTTCCTGTTCCTGTGTCTCCTCTCTGTTTCCCTGTTTTTGTGTCACCTCTCTGTTTTCCTGTTCCTATGTCTCCTCTCTGTTTTCCCTGTTTTTGTGTCTCCTCTCTGTTTCCCTGTTTTTGTGTCTCCTCTCTGTTTCCCTGTTTTTGTGTCACCTCTCTGTTTTCCTGTTCCTGTGTCTCCTCTCTGTTTTCCCTGTTTTTGTGTCACCTCTCTGTTTCCCTGTTTTTGTGTCTCCTCTCTGTTTTCCCTGTTTTTGTGTCTCCTCTCTGTTTTCCCTGTTTTTGTGTCTCCTCTCTGTTTCCCTATTCGTGTTTCTCTTCTCTGTTTTCCCTGTTTTTGTGTCTCCTCTCTGTTTCCCTGTTTTTGTGTCACCTCTCTATTTCCCTGTTTTTGTGTCTTCTCTGTTTCTCTGTTCCTGTGTCTCCTCTCTGTTTTCCTGTTCCTGTGTCTTCTCTCTGTTTCCCTGTTCCTGTGTCTCCTCTCTGTTTTCCTGTTCCTGTGTCTCCTCTCTGTTTCCCTGTTTTTTTGGTCTACTCTCTGTTTCCCTGTTCCTGTGTCTCCTCTCTGTTTTCCCTGTTATTGTGTCTCCTCTCTCTTTCCCTGTTTTTGCGTCTCCTCTCTGTTTCCCTGTTCCTGTCTCCTCTCTTTTCCTGTTGCTGTGTCTTCTCTCTGTTTCCCTGTTCCTGTGTCTCCTCTCTGTTTTCCTGTTCCTGTGTCTCCTCTCTGTTTCCCTGTTTTTGTGTCACCTCTCTGTTTCCCTGTTTTTGTGTCACCTCTCTGTTTTCCTGTTCCTGTGTCTTCTCTCTGTTTCCCTGTTCCTGTGTCTTCTCTCTGTGTTCCTGTTCCTGTGTCTCCTCTCTGTTTCCCTGTTTTTGTGTCACCTGTTTCCCTGTTCCTGTGTCTCCTCTCTGTTTCCCTGTTTTTGTTTCACCTCTCTGTTTCCCAATTCCTGTTTCTCCTCTTTGTTTTCCCTGTTTTTGTGTCTTCTCTCTGTTTCCCTGTTTTTGTGTCACCTCTCTGTTTCTCTGTCTCCTCTCTGTTTCCCTGTTTTTTTGGTCTACTCTCTGTTTCCCTGTTCCTGTGTCTCCTCTCTGTTTTCCCTGTTATTGTGTCTCCTCTCTCTTTCCCTGTTTTTGCGTCTCCTCTCTGTTTCCCTGTTCCTGTCTCCTCTCTGTTTTCCTGTTCCTGGGTCTCCTCTCTGTTTCACTGTTTTTGTGTCTCCTCTCTGTTTCTCTGTTCCTGTGTCTCCTCTCTGTTTCCCTGTTTTTGTGTCACCTCTCTGTTTCCCTGTCTCCTCTCTGTTTTTCCTGTTTTTGTCTCCTCTCTGTTTCCCTGTTTTTTTGGTCTACTCTCTGTTTCCCTGTTCCTGTGTCTCCTCTCTGTTTTCCCTGTTATTGTGTCTCCTCTCTCTTTCCCTGTTTTTGTGTCTCCTCTCTGTTTCCCTGTTCCTGTGTCTCCTCTCTGTTTCCCTGTTCCTGTGTCTCCTCTCTGTTTTCCTGTTCCTGTGTCTCCTCTCTGTTTCCCTGTTTTTGTGTCTCCTCTCTGTTTCCCTGTTTTTGTGTCACCTCTCTGTTTTCCTGTTCCTGTGTCTTCTCTCTGTTTCCCTGTTCCTGTGTCTTCTCTCTGTTTTCCTGTTCCTGTGTCTCCTCTCTGTTTCCCTGTTTTTGTGTCACCTCTCTGTTTTCCTGTTCTTATGTCTCCTCTCTGTTTCCCTGTTTTTGTGTCACCTGTTTCCCTGTTCCTGTGTCTCCTCTCTGTTTTCCCTGTTTTTGTGTCTCCTCTCTGATTCCCTGTTTTTGTGTCTCCTCTCTGTTTCCCTGTTTTTGTTTCACCTCTCTGTTTCCCTATTCCTGTTTCTCCTCTTTGTTTTCCCTGTTTTTGTGTCTTCTCTCTGTTTCCCTGTTTTTGTGTCACCTCTCTGTTTCTCTGTCTCCTCTCTGTTTTTCCTGTTTTTGTCTCCTCTCTGTTTCCCTGTTTTTGTGTCACCTCTCTGTTTCCCTGTCTCCTCTCTGTTTCCCTGTTTTTGTGTCTCCTCTCTGTTTCCCTGTTTTTGTTTCACCTCTCTGTTTCCCTATTCCTGTTTCTCCTCTTTGTTTTCCCTGTTTTTGTGTCTTCTCTCTGTTTCCCTGTTTTTGTGTCACCTCTCTGTTTCTCTGTCTCCTCTCTGTTTTTCCTGTTTTTGTCTCCTCTCTGTTTCCCTGTTTTTTTGGTCTACTCTCTGTTTCCCTGTTCCTGTGTCTCCTCTCTGTTTTCCCTGTTATTGTGTCTCCTCTCTCTTTCCCTGTTTTTGCGTCTCCTCTCTGTTTCCCTGTTCCTGTCTCCTCTCTGTTTTCCTGTTCCTGTGTCTCCTCTCTGTTTCCCTGTTTTTGTGTCTCCTCTCTGTTTCTCTGTTCCTGTGTCTCCTCTCTGTTTCCCTGTTTTTGTGTCACCTCTCTATTTCCCTGTTGTTGTGTCTTCTCTGTTTCTCTGTTCCTGTGTCTCCTCTCTGTTTTCCTGTTCCTGTGTCTTCTCTCTGTTTCCCTGTTCCTGTGTCTCCTCTCTGTTTTCCTGTTCCTGTGTCTCCTCTCTGTTTCCCTGTTTTTGTGTCACCTCTCTGTTTCCCTGTTTTTGTGTCTCCTCTCTGTTTCCCTGTTCCTGTGTCTCCTCTCTGTTTCCCTGTTTTTGTGTCTCCTCTCTGTTTCCCTGTTTTTGTGTCTCCTCTCTGTTTCCCTGTTCCTGTGTCTCCTCTCTGTTTCCCTGTTTTTGTGTCTCCTCTCTGTTTCCCTGTTTTTGTGTCTCCTCTCTGTTTCTCTGTTCCTGTGTCTCCTCTCTGTTTTCCTGTTCCTGTGTCTCCTCTCTGTTTCCCTGTTCCTGTGTCTCCTCTCTGTTTTCCTGTTCCTGTGTCTCCTCTCTGTTTCCCTGTTTTTGTGTCTCCTCTCTGTTTCCCTGTTTTTGTGTCACCTCTCTGTTTTCCTGTTCCTGTGTCTCCTCTCTGTTTCCCTGTTCCTGTGTCTCCTCTCTGTTTCCCTGTTCCTGTGTCTCCTCTCTGTTTCCCTGTTTTTGTGTCTCCTCTCTGTTTTCCCTGTTTTTGTGTCTTCTCTCTGTTTCCCTGTTTTTGTGTCACCTCTCTGTTTCCCTGTTCCTGTGTCTCCTCTCTGTTTTCCCTGTTTTTGTGTCTTCTCTCTGTTTCCCTGTTTTTGTGTCACCTCTCTGTTTCTCTGTCTCCTCTCTGTTTTTCCTGTTTTTGTCTCCTCTCTGTTTCCCTGTTTTTTTGGTCTACTCTCTGTTTCCCTGTTCCTGTGTCTCCTCTCTGTTTTCCCTGTTATTGTGTCTCCTCTCTCTTTCCCTGTTTTTGCGTCTCCTCTCTGTTTCCCTGTTCCTGTCTCCTCTCTGTTTTCCTGTTCCTGTGTCTCCTCTCTGTTTCCCTGTTTTTGTGTCTCCTCTCTGTTTCTCTGTTCCTGTGTCTCCTCTCTGTTTCCCTGTTTTTGTGTCACCTCTCTATTTCCCTGTTGTTGTGTCTTCTCTGTTTCTCTGTTCCTGTGTCTCCTCTCTGTTTTCCTGTTCCTGTGTCTTCTCTCTGTTTCCCTGTTCCTGTGTCTCCTCTCTGTTTTCCTGTTCCTGTGTCTCCTCTCTGTTTCCCTGTTTTTGTGTCACCTCTCTGTTTCCCTGTTTTTGTGTCACCTCTCTGTTTTCCTGTTCCTGTGTCTTCTCTCTGTTTCCCTGTTCCTGTGTCTTCTCTCTGTTTTCCTGTTTTTGTGTCTCCTCTCTGTTTCCCTGTTTTTGTGTCACCTCTCTGTTTCCCTATTCCCGTCTCCTCTCTGTTTTCCCTGTTTTTGTGTCTTCTCTCTTTTTCCCTGTTTTTGTGTCACCTCTCTGTTTCTCTGTTCCTGTGTCTCCTCTCTGTTTCCCTGTTTTTGTGTCTCCTCTCTGTTTCCCTGTTTTTGTGTCTCCTCTCTGTTTCTCTGTTCCTGTGTCTCCTCTCTGTTTTCCTGTTCCTGTGTCTCCTCTCTGTTTCCCTGTTCCTGTGTCTCCTCTCTGTTTTCCTGTTCCTGTGTCTCCTCTCTGTTTCCCTGTTTTTGTGTCTCCTCTCTGTTTCCCTGTTTTTGTGTCACCTCTCTGTTTTCCTGTTCCTGTGTCTTCTCTCTGTTTCCCTGTTCCTGTGTCTTCTCTCTGTTTTCCTGTTCCTGTGTCTCCTCTCTGTTTCCCTGTTTTTGTGTCACCTCTCTGTTTTCCTGTTCCTATGTCTCCTCTCTGTTTCCCTGTTTTTGTGTCACCTCTCTGTTTCCCTGTTCCTGTGTCTCCTCTCTGTTTTCCCTGTTTTTGTGTCTCCTCTCTGTTTCCCTGTTTTTGTGTCTCCTCTCTGTTTCCCTGTTTTTGTGTCACCTCTCTGTTTCCCTATTCCTGTTTCTCCTCTCTGTTTTCCCTGTTTTTGTGTCTCCTCTCTGTTTCCCTGTTTTTGTGTCACCTCTCTGTTTCCCTGTTTCTGTGTCCTCTCTGTTTTTCCTGTTTCTGTGTCTCCTCTCTGTTTCCCTGTTTTTGTGTCTACTCTCTGTTTCCCTGTTCCTGTGTCTCCTCTCTGTTTTCCCTGTTCCTGTGTCTCCTCTCTGTTTCCCTGTTTTTGTGTCTCCTCTCTGTTTCCCTGTTCCTGTCTCCTCTCTGTTTTCCTGTTCCTGTGTCTCCTCTCTGTTTCCCTGTTTTTGTGTCTCCTCTCTGTTTCTCTGTTCCTGTGTCTCCTCTCTGTTTCCCTGTTTTTGTGTCACCTCTCTATTTCCCTGTTGTTGTGTCTTCTCTGTTTCTCTGTTCCTGTGTCTCCTCTCTGTTTTCCTGTTCCTGTGTCTTCTCTCTGTTTCCCTGTTCCTGTGTCTCCTCTCTGTTTTCCTGTTCCTGTGTCTCCTCTCTGTTTCCCTGTTTTTGTGTCACCTCTCTGTTTCCCTGTTTTTGTGTCACCTCTCTGTTTTCCTGTTCCTGTGTCTCCTCTCTGTTTCCCTGTTTTTGTGTCTTCTCTCTGTTTCCCTGTTTCTGTGTCTCCTCTCTGTTTCCCTGTTTTTGTGTCTCCTCTCTGTTTCCCTGTTTTTGTGTCTCCTCTCTGTTTCCCTGTTTTTGTGTCACCTCTCTGTTTCCCTGTTCCTGTGTCTCCTCTCTGTTTTCCCTGTTTTTGTGTCTCCTCTCTGTTTCCCTGTTTTTGTGTCTCCTCTCTGTTTCTCTGTTCTTGTGTCTCCTCTCTGTTTTTCCTGTTCTTGTGTCTCCTCTCTGTTTCCCTGTTTTTGTGTCTCCTCTCTGTTTCCCTGTTCCTGTGTCTCCTCTCTGTTTCCCTGTTTTTGTGTCTCCTCTCTGTTTCCCTGTTTTTGTGTCTCCTCTCTGTTTCCCTGTTCCTGTGTCTCCTCTCTGTTTTCCCTGTTTTTGTGTCTCCTCTCTGTTTCCCTGTTTTTGTGTCACCTCTCTGTTTCCCTGTTCCTGTGTCTCCTCTCTGTTTTCCCTGTTTTTGTGTCTCCTCTCTGTTTCCCTGTTTTTGTGTCTCCTCTCTGTTTCCCTGTTCCTGTGTCTCCTCTCTGTTTTCCCTGTTTTTGTGTCTCCTCTCTGTTTCCCTGTTTTTGTGTCTCCTCTCTGTTTCCCTGTTCCTGTGTCTCCTCTCTGTTTTCCTGTTCCTGTGTCTCCTCTCTGTTTCCCTGTTTTTGTGTCTCCTCTCTGTTTCCCTGTTCCTGTGTCTCCTCTCTGTTTCCCTGTTTTTGTGTCACCTCTCTGTTTCCCTGTTTTTGTGTCTCCTCTCTGTTTCCCTGTTTTTGTGTCTCCTCTCTGTTTCCCTGTTCCTGTGTCTCCTCTCTGTTTCCCTGTTCCTGTGTCTTCTCTCTGTTTCCCTGTTCCTGTGTCTCCTCTCTGTTTCCCTGTTTTTGTGTCTCCTCTCTGTTTCCCTGTTTTTGTGTCACCTCTCTGTTTTCCTGTTCCTGTGTCTTCTCTCTGTTTCCCTGTTCCTGTGTCTCCTCTCTGTTTCCCTGTTTTTGTGTCTCCTCTCTGTTTCCCTGTTCCTGTCTCCTCTCTGTTTTCCTGTTCCTGTGTCTCCTCTCTGTTTCCCTGTTTTTGTGTCTCCTCTCTGTTTCCCTGTTCCTGTGTCTCCTCTCTGTTTTCCCTGTTCTTGTGTCTCCTCTCTGTTTCCCTGTTTTTGTGTCTCCTCTCTGTTTCCCTGTTCCTGTGTCTCCTCTCTGTTTTTCCTGTTTTTGTGTCTCCTCTCTCTTTCCCTGTTTTTGTGTCTCCTCTCTGTTTTCCTGTTCCTGTGTCTCCTCTCTGTTTCCCTGTTCTTGTGTCTCCTCTCTGTTTTCCTGTTCCTGTGTCTTCTCTCTGTTTCCCTGTTCCTGTGTCTCCTCTCTGTTTTCCTGTTCCTGTGTCTCCTCTCTGTTTCCCTGTTTTTGTGTCACCTCTCTGTTTCCCTGTTTTTGTGTCTCCTCTCTGTTTTCCTGTTCCTGTGTCTCCTCTCTGTTTCCCTGTTCCTGTGTCTCCTCTCTGTTTTCCCTGTTTTTGTGTCTCCTCTCTGTTTCCCTGTTTTTGTGTCTCCTCTCTGTTTCCCTGTTCCTGTGTCTCCTCTCTGTTTTCCCTGTTTTTGTGTCTCCTCTCTGTTTCCCTGTTCCTGTGTCTCCTCTCTGTTTCCCTGTTTTTGTGTCACCTCTCTGTTTTCCTGTTCCTGTGTCTCCTCTCTGTTTCCCTGTTTTTGTGTCACCTCTCTATTTCCCTGTTTTTGTGTCTTCTCTGTTTCTCTGTTCCTGTGTCTCCTCTCTGTTTCCCTGTTCCTGTGTCTTCTCTCTGTTTCCCTGTTCCTGTGTCTCCTCTCTGTTTTCCCTGTTTTTGTGTCTCCTCTCTGTTTCCCTGTTTTTGTGTCTCCTCTCTGTTTCCCTGTTCCTGTGTCTCCTCTCTGTTTTCCTGTTCCTGTGTCTCCTCTCTGTTTCCCTGTTTTTGTGTCTCCTCTCTGTTTCCCTGTTCCTGTGTCTCCTCTCTGTTTCCCTGTTCCTGTGTCTCCTCTCTGTTTTCCTGTTCCTGTGTCTCCTCTCTGTTTCCCTGTTTTTGTGTCTCCTCTCTGTTTTCCTGTTCCTGTGTCTCCTCTCTGTTTCCCTGTTTTTGTGTCTCCTCTCTGTTTCCCTGTTCCTGTGTCTCCTCTCTGTTTCCCTGTTCCTGTGTCTCCTCTCTGTTTCCCTGTTTTTGTGTCTCCTCTCTGTTTCCCTGTTTTTGTGTCACCTCTCTGTTTCCCTGTTTTTGTGTCTTCTCTGTTTCTCTGTTCCTGTGTCTCCTCTCTGTTTCCCTGTTCCTGTGTCTCCTCTCTGTTTTCCTGTTCCTGTGTCTCCTCTCTGTTTCCCTGTTTTTGTGTCACCTCTCTGTTTCCCTGTTTTTGTGTCACCTCTCTGTTTTCCTGTTCCTGTGTCTTCTCTCTGTTTCCCTGTTCCTGTGTCTCCTCTCTGTTTTCCTGTTCCTGTGTCTCCTCTCTGTTTCCCTGTTTTTGTGTCACCTCTCTATTTCCCTGTTTTTGTGTCTTCTCTGTTTCTCTGTTCCTGTGTCTCCTCTCTGTTTTCCTGTTCCTGTGTCTTCTCTCTGTTTCCCTGTTTTTGCGTCTCCTCTCTGTTTCCCTGTTCCTGTCTCCTCTCTGTTTTCCTGTTCCTGTGTCTCCTCTCTGTTTCCCTGTTTTTGTGTCTCCTCTCTGTTTCCCTGTTCCTGTGTCTCCTCTCTGTTTCCCTGTTCCTGTGTCACCTCTTGTTTTCCTGTTCCTGTGTCTCATCTCTGTTTCCCTGTTTTTGTGTCACCTCTCTGTTTCTCTGTTCCTGTGTCTCCTCTCTGTTTTTCCTGTTTTTGTGTCTCCTCTCTCTTTCCCTGTTTTTGCGTCTCCTCTCTGTTTCCCTGTTCCAGTCTCCTCTCTATTTTCCTGTTCCTGTGTCTCCTCTCTGTTTCCCTGTTTTTGTGTCTCCTCTCTGTTTCTCTGTTCCTGTGTCTCCTCTCTGTTTCTCTGTTCCTGTGTCTCCTCTCTGTTTTCCTGTTCCTGTGTCTCCTCTCTGTTTTCCTGTTTTTGTGTCTCCTCTCTGTCTTCCTGTTCCTGTGTCTCCTCTCTGTTCCTGTGTCTCCTCTCTGTTTCCCTGTTCCTGTGTCTCCTCTCTGTTTCCCTGTTCCTGTGTCTACTCTCTGTTTTCCTGTTCCTGTGTCTCCTCTCTGTTTTCCTGTTCCTGTCTCCTCTCTGTTTCTCTGTTTTTGTGTCTCCTCTCTGTCTCCCTGTTCCTGTGTCTCCTCTCTGTTTCTCTGTTCCTGTGTCACCTCTCTGTTTCCCTGTTCCTGTGTCTTCTCTCTGTTTCCCTGTTCCTGTGTCATCTCTCTGTTTCCTTGTTCCTGCACACAAAGAATTGTTTGGTTATTTTTTCAACCCAACAGCTGAGTTGAGACTGTTGGTTAGTTTAGTTGGGTTGTTTTCATTAAGCTGGGTAATCTAAGAACCCAACTTGCTGGGTTATTGTCGTTGGCAGTTGAGTTATTAGCTGTTGGGTTGTAATTTCCAATATACTGTGTTGGGTCATTTCGGACTTCCCAACTTGTTGGGTTGAGCATTGCCTGGATGTTTGATGGACAAGTCGCCGTGGCGCCATTTCCAGAATTCGACATACTGAGAGACTCAGCTCTACACAAAGAAAGGTTTGTTACGGTTTGTTACGTGTGCACTATTGTTTCACCACATTGTTTAATTTATATGAATAATATGTATATAAAGCTTATTGTAGTAACCGTGTATGTTGGTCATACGAATGGTTCAACGTAATATGAGCGTGTGTAGCAGTGATTGTGAGCTCTCGGTCATTTGTAGTTGACGTTAGCGATAGCTTGTTGTGGGTAACGTATGTTAACAGTTATGCACACCCACAGTGGGCCAACGTAAACGTATATGGTTTTAATACATGGAAGCCTTTGCGGCCAGGGCTTTAGGGAATATGAGGTTTAGATGTGAGTTAATGACGCACCAATGAGCAACGTTACTATCTATTGGTAAGTCAGCAAGCTGTTAGCTAACGTTATTAGCATGCACAAACTCCATTTCATTAAACGTAGCAAGTTAGCATTTTAGCTAGGTCGCTACGTAGCAGTTTCGAAGTAACTCGAGTATTCTGTTTTAAAGTTAAAGTTAGGAGGACAACCTGAGGTTTTTCATCAATTTGGCTTCCATGTATAACAACGTAAGTAGGAGAGTGTTGTAAACCCGAGTGAAGGCGAAATATATTATGAGTCCAATTGACCGCGTGGGGGATCGATTTTGGTTTTGGCTACCCCGCTACATGCTAGCAGGCCTCAGCTAGCCAGCCAGTCCGCGCTGTATTAGCCAGCTTGAATTTGCCGAGGGGGAACCGGTAACTTTCTAATTTGCTCAAGCTTAAGTTTAAAACCGTAGAGATGTTAATTGTTACAACAGTGAAAATACCTTTGATTTAACGTTACTGAATGAGTTATTTATGATACGTTTGTTTTATTTTAATTCTTTGAGTTGTTTTTGCAGTTTGATTCTCCCACCCCATGGACGAGTTTGTGAAAACCAAATTGATTGAGTGGCAGCTTCCAGGGCTCATTGACAGGTTTAGTGGTAAGTCAATTTAAGTTGTTTCCATGTCACATTATTTTATTGGTACTAACTTGATAGCCACTACTATTATAAATAAATTGGGATAATTATTCACTGAGCCTTAAGCTACTGTCTGCTAAAGGACCACTATTTTCCCATATTAATTTTAAGGAAGAAAATATTTTGAGTGTTGTACCAGATAGATACTCTATTAACCTCAGTGTGAAATTCAGTTGTCAGCTCCTCAGTTTTTTTTCTTTGCCTCTGTGTGCATAATGTCTGTTTTTATGGTTTGGTTAAATTTCAAAATTAGGACTACAGATGAAAAAAATATCTTAAAGCTAAATCTGGGATGTTGACAACAATTTTGTCCCATTAATTTGAACATTTTACAATAGATCTACTGCAGTGAATTTCTGTAACACCTGGCCATATCATAACAGGTTAAGATTATATCAGGAAACCAGGTGCAAGTCATGAATAGCAAGGAACACACAAGCACTAAAAAGATTTTGGTGTGGTTATTTTAATGTTTTTTTTTTTTTTTTTTTTTTCTGTGTTCCAGAGGAGGCAATTGATGAAGAGAGCTTTGGCTACCTTGATCTTCCAACCATCACCACCTTGATTCCCAGAATAGGCGACAGGCTCAAGTTCATTAAGAAACATAATGAATTTGTAAGTTATGCAGTTGCATACATAGTCACCACATCCTAAATTATAATCAAGACAAAGCGATCAACATACAACTTTACTCTTTTGACTGCTTGTCTTTAGTTTAGAGTATATACAAGTCATGGGATACGTTTGCTTTAGATGTAAAGCTCGAATTCCTGGGGATGTGAAAAGTCTTTTTATTCATTTACGTGCAGTACATCATGTTAATGATGCTGCAAACTACTTTCAGTGTTGTGAACTTGGCTGTGGTAGAACATTTAGCTACATACGATCATTTAGAAGACACTTACAGCAGCATGAAAATGTTGAGGAGGTGCTTCCTGTACTTGCTCAAGATCCAGTCCAGCCAGAATTCATTAATGCTGAAGACCAGCCGGCAGAGGAAGTTGAGGAGTGGGATGAGATTGAGCCAGAGGGTATTACAGATCGAGTAGCTACGTTCCTGGCTCATTTGAGGTCTGTTTCTTCACAAACCTGGTCTGGCATTCATTTCTTTGTTGAACAGACCTCTAGTTTAGTTTCTGACATTGTGGGTGGACTACAATCAAAGACCATGGCAATTTTCAGTCGTTTAGGACATGATCAAAGGCCAGAGGTACAACAACTCATGGCGGAGTTCCAAGATTGTGCTGAGCCCTTCCGAGATCTGGAAACTGAATATAAACAAATGCAATATTTTGTGAAATCTGGAGGGTTCATTGAACCTGTCGAGGAAACTTTTCCTGGGGATTCTTATGTCCAGAAAAGGGACTCTGCCACTGGCACTGTCAAACAAGTTGCGGTTCTTGCCTTTTTTCAACGTGTTCCTCTTAAACTTCTTTTGGAAAAGGTTCTTGAAATGCCTGGCGTCTTACAGAAAATCCTTGATTGGCAGCAAAGAAAAGATGGTGGAGTTCTTAAGGATGTCTTTGATGGGGAGTACTGCAAAACGCATCCACTCTTCCTGAAAGAGACTTCTATCCCTCTTCTTCTTTACAATGATGACTGTGAAACAGTCAACCCCCTTGGATCGAAGACTGGAATACACAAGCTAGGCTTTATTGACTTTCAAATCAAGAGCCTACCACCAGATCTGCTCTCCAGTTTAAGGTCACACTTCCTGCTTGCAGTATACAAGTCAGATGATGCCAAAACATATGGCCTTGATGTTGTTCTGCGCCCCATTTTTGAAGAGCTGCAGTTGCTAGAGAAAGAAGGCCTCCCTCTTCAGACCCCTACATTTCAAGGTGTTGTGAAGTTCTCTGTTCTGCAAGTAGTCGGGGACAATTTGGGCTTAAATGCCATCCTTGGTTACTCTGAAAGTTTCGCAGCTAACCATATGTGCCGGTGGTGCAAAGTGCATAAAAAAGTCTCGGCGCAGCAGACATTGGAAGATCCAGCACAACTGCGTAATGTTCACACCCATCAGGCAGATCTGCAACTTGCAAGCATTTCAGACACAGGGTTGAAGAGAAACAGCGAGTTAAACAATCTCTCTTTTTATCATGTCACTGACAATGTTGCACCAGACATTATGCATGACATTTTAGAAGGAGTAGGGCCTTACGAGATAAAACTCGTCTTGAACACTCTGATTGAGCAAAAACATGTCACACTTGACCAGATAAACTACAGGATCACAAGCTTCGATTACGGCTTTTGTGACAAGGCTAACAAGCCCTCTGTCATTACCAAAAATGACTTGAGAAACCCTGAAGCATCTATGCGACAGTCAGCAGCTCAAATGTGGTGCCTTATTAGGCTACTGCCAACCATGATTGGTGACCTGATCCCCGAGGGAAACAAGGAATGGGAACTTCTCCTGCTCTTGCTGCTGTGCATGGAGTTCATTTTCTCTCCCTCTATTACTGTCGCTGGAACACTGTTTTTGGCCAAGATCATTGAGGAGCATCACTCCCTCTTCCTTGAACTTTTTCCAAATTTACACTTGCGTCCCAAGCACCACTTCATGGTTCATTATCCAAAAGCTATCAGAAAACTAGGACCCTTGGTGCATTTTTGGTCAATGCGATTTGAAGCAAAACACAACTTCTTCAAACGTGTCAGTCACATCACATGCAATTTTCGCAATATTTGTAAGACAATGGCGTATCGCCATCAGATGCAACTTTGTTATAACTTGCGCTCTGGCACTGTGTTGTGTCACAATACAGAGGTTGGCACAGGACCAAGCATCTTTCTTTCAACCATTGATGGATTTAAAGAAATCCAAAAAGATCTTTCCGATTTCCCTGCCTTCAGTGAGATTCTTGTGCCATCTTGGGTGACCTTCAAGGGCACAAAATACAGACCAGGCATGACGGTGTTCCTCTCTTATGACCCTGATGGTGAACCCCAGTTTGGCCTCATAAAGTCCATCATACTTCTCGGTCAGATGACAAACACTCCAACAACCAAGTATGTTGTACAGAGGTGGGAAACACAAGGTTTTGAAAGACATTTTCATGCCTACAGTGTGATCCAGACGCAAACTTTGGCAGCTGTTGATCCAAGCGAACTGGTTGACCATCACCCATTACATGCTGTAAAACCGTACAAAGAACATTCTGACTGTTTATACATTTCTCTTCGCTACAGAGTATTCTAGGGGGTGGGGTCAGTGGGGGGTGGTTTCAGATCTGCCCTGATGCTTTAATACTGCTTATATTTAACTCCAGGCCAGCCTCCAGGGCAGACTTCTATTGACAGGACCACACCTTTTGCTTATTACTGCAGAATGCTTTTACTAGATTTGATCAGGGATGTGGTAGGCTGCATAGAAGTTGAAGTGTTAAAGCTTTATTAACTCATAAACTTAGCTTAAAGCTGCAAAGAATTGCCCTGCACAGGTTGGGCAAATGGTGTGCTCACAAGCCACACCCTCAGGGCCCCAATTGCCAGCTTCATCAAATGATCTCCAAGAAATGACTGCACCTGCACCCACAGAGATGACTGCACCTCCAAGCACAGTCGTGCTGCAGACAGTTCCCACATTTGTAAGTAATCTCTAAATAAATTACCTTTGTGTTGGTGTCCTCTCTAGCACTGAAGCTGGACAATAGCAATGCATGTAGTTTATTTGCCTTTTTTGTCCGTATTCTTTCAGGACATCCGCAATGTCCTTTCCGACGTTCTTGAGGGCAGGGCCATTGTTCAGAGCCTGGACACGGACCAGTTGATAATGATTAAACAGAGGCGTGTCATGGTCAGAATTTTGGTGTCCCACCTGATTGAAAAGTGCGGAGAAACGTGAGTAATATCTAATGAAGGTTGTTGTGTTTTTTAAGTTTCTGTCCTGACCTTGAGATGTCATGTGTTTGATTCCTGACCAAATAATACCATAGACTTTTAAAAAGGGCACCTGACATGTCCTTGCTCTGGTTCAGAATAAATGGCAGGATTTTTAGATTAAGTCCAACTTTTAACTTGTTCTCCAAGCTGTTCTCCAAGCTGTAGAAAGCTTCAGAAAGTTGATTACAAAAAAGTGAAGCTCAATATAATAGACCATTAACCATTTTTCCTTGAGGTGTAAATAGACAGCAGAGTCTAGGCCTGAAGAGTTTGAGGAGCCTAGACTCTGCTGTCTATTTACACCTCAAGGAAAAAGCTCACTCCTTTGAGGACAATAATGTTCACATCTTGGACAGAGAGGATAGATGGTTTGAAAGAGGAGTAAAAGAGGCCATCTATGCAAAAATTGAAAAACCATCTCTAAACAGAGGAGGGAGTCTGCGTCACCACCTATCTCCAATGTACAATGCTGCCCTTTCATGTCTTCCCAGGAGGTTTAACTCCTAAGAGGTTAAATAGCTGGACCTCCACACCGGCTTGTTGGACTAGTCCCAGCCTAGTCAGCGAGCAAGAACTGATGAAGCCTCTTGGATGAGAGGTGAAACGTCTTCAAGACAAAAACCAAATCCAGTTGCATTTGATTCAATTTCCTTGAGATAACTATGACCTGGATGAATGAGAATATTCACAGGCTTATCACCGGGGACACATTGTATAATGTAATATAAATGTTAACAACAGTGTGAATTTTATATTTTACAGCCCCCACCATTTCGGAGGAGCGGGCGGTGCAGTGTGCGGAGTGGCTGAAAAATAACACCCAGCCCCTCACCCAGGTGGATGCGTACATGAGAGATACTTGCACCTTCAGGGCGAGACTATCGATGAGGTTCTGGCTGAGTTCCCCAGACTTCTGACCCCAGGCATGGTATGTCAAAACACAGGGGGGGCGACACTTATGTTAAAGTTGATTACTTTTTGGTCAGGAAAATGTACTTTTTTGTTATGGACAAGGAATATGTGAGTATATTGACATATTGTTTAAATTACCTTGTTTCTCAATTTGTCTCCATCTTTTAGATTGCACAGGACTTTGCTATCCTTCACGGTGGGGCTTCCCCAAAGCTGTTTGAGAAGTGGGTTCCTCTTTATGCAGACAACATAATAAGTCTTGCCAAACGCGAAGGGAAACTCACCGATGTGGATGAACAGAGAGCTCGGGGTAATTTTATATGTTGTGCAAATATATATATATATATATATATAAAGGATGTACATCGAGGACAGCCAATGGGATCAGTTCAGCTGATAGGTCTCACCTGTCAGGTGGAAACAAAATTAATTAGGCTCTGAAGGAGTTCATAATGGTCCAGGGAAGGAGATATTAGGTTAAAATATTACAAAAATATATTGGATTGTCAGAGTCCAGGGAAGCTTAGCTTCCCCTTTCATCCTCCTTGGTTGGGGCATCCTAGGGAGAGTGGGGGTACCAAGGAATCATTTTTACTCCCTTCTTCAGTTGATTGCCATGATGATACTTCACTGTTTTATCATATCTAAATATATTTTGTACGTAGTTATATTTTTGTATTTCTCTGCTTTGTATTTTTCTATTTTGAATTTTAATGTATGTGTGCATAGAAGTAGCCACTGGACTCTGACAACTCTAAGAAACACTTGTAAAAAAAATCCAATATATTTTTGTAATATTTTAACCTAATATCTCCTGCCCTGGACCATTGTGAACTCCTTCAGGCCTAATTAATTTTGTTTCCACCTGACAGGAGAGACCTATCAGCTGAACTGATCCCATTGGCTGTCCTCGATGTACATCCTTTATATATCTATCTATATATATATATATGTATGTATGATGTGAACACTTCTCTTAAACTATCCTGATGAAGGTCTAATGACTGAAACGTTGAAAATAAAAGCTGTGCAGTTAACGGTGTGCGGGAGCCTTTTTCTAATTTTAACCTAATGACACTTAAAATGTGAACTTAACTTACAAAAACACTCAAATGTGAAAGTCACCTATGTAAACTGCAGAAGAAAGGAAGAAGAGATAGGGGGATGCTCAAAGAGGATTGTTACATGCAAGTTAGCTTGATGGGATTTGTTTTTAATGATAGATGGATATGGACGGCAATTGCTGCCAATTTGGAAGGCATTTTGACTTTTTTATTGTATTACAGCTATTCAAGTCTATCTTGACACCCATAATTGTTCTCCTACAGATGCCAAAGGGGAAATAGCCCTGGCGCTGCTGCCAACCATGCTCCCCCCACCAGTGTACAAAAAAGGCAGACGAATGGTCCGGGCCAGCATTGATGAATCAAGAAGGGCATTCATGGATGTGCAACCTGTAAGTAATTCACCTTTGAGCATAAATCAAAACATAAATTCATTTAGAAACAACCTCAGTTGTTGTTTTAAAAAGTTGGAAGGAAACATTCATCTTTATATAACAAAGGGCATGGTGAAAACGTTATATCCTTGGAATGAGTGACAGTGCAACGTTAGATAATGTTACTCATTTCACAAAGCACAATTCTTAAAAGTTATAACTCGCATAAGAAGACTGCACATGCCGCATAATTTCATTGTTAAAGGCACTACGACAAACATTTTTTTTGCTTATTAAATAAGTGTCATTTGGATGAATCTTTGTTATTCACACTTATTAAAGTGCCTTGCGAAAGTATTCATACCCCTTGAACTTATACGCCCCTTGTCACGTTGCAACCACAAACTTAAATATTTTTTATTGGGGTTTTCAGTGATCGACAAACACAAGGTAACACACACTTGAGAAGTGAAACAAAAATGATATGATACTCAGTCCTCTGATACAGAGGGGGCTAAATACTTTGTTGAATCACCTTTCACTGCAGTTACAGCTAAAAGTATTCTGGGGTGTGTGTCTCTACCAGCTTTGCACATATACACACTGCATTTTTTGTCCATTCTTCTTTGCAAAACAAAACATCTGTGAACAGCAGATGCTGCCACCACCATGTTTCACACTGTGGATGGTATGTCCAGGTTCATGGTGGTGGCAGCATCGTGTTGCGGGGGGCTTTTCTTCAGCAGGGACAAGGAAGCTGCTCAGAGTTGATGGGAGGATGGATGGAGCTAAATATGAATCCTGAATCCTACTGAGGATCTTTGGCAAGATTTGAAAACGGCTGTTCACAGATGCTCTCCAATCTGACCCAACTGGAGCTGTTTTGGAAAGAAGAATGGACAAAAAATGCAGTGTATAGATGTGCAAAGCTGGTAGAGACACACCCCAGAATACTTTTAGCTGTAACTGCAGTGAAATGTGGTTCAAAGTATTTAGTCCCCTCTGTATCAGAGGACTGAGTATCATGTATCATTTTTGTTTCACTCCTCAAATGTGTGTTACCTTGTGTTTGTCGATCACTGAAAACCCCAATGAAAAATATTTGAGTTTGTGAACAGACAAAAATGCAGTGTGTAGATTTGCAAAGCTGGAGACACACCCCAGAAGACTTTAGATGTAACTGCAGTGGAAGGGGGTTCAACAAAATTGGGTTAGGAAAGAGCTTGAGTTGTGAGCTAATGATACTTGCTTTGCCCCAGTAGAGATACTTACCTTATTTCTTTTATTTCTCATCATAGGTCGGAACCAACATGGTGGAATACCTTGACCGGGCAAAAACACTGAGATCCTGGCCCTATGTCCTCCTGCTGGACAGCGGGACGCAGTATTCGCAGGCGTTGTCTGTGATGTTGGGGAGGACGATTGAGGCAGAAACAGCGCTTGCAGCGGTGGATGCCTGTTTCAAAAGTTTTTATGTCTTTGACTTGCACTATCCTAGAGAGTGCACGCCAACATGGCAATTCCTCCAAAGTGTTTATGAAATGGAGGGAACCGTTTCGCCAGCAGTTGGCTTTCTCAGGAGCCAGCTCCAATCACTGGCCTCCAGTGACAGGACACCCAGTTTCTAGATATAGAAAGATATCTTCATTGTAGATATAGATATAGTAGATATAGATATAGTTCCTACAATTGTTTTTAGATACTGTTTTTAGATGTTTTTTGTTCTGAAAAGATAGTCAAAATAGTTCATATGTTTAGTTTCTAAAAGTTTGTGGAAATCACTGTTCCCTATTTTTGATAGGAAGTTTGTTAATTAAAATATTTTTGTATTCTGTGAATTTTAAACTTTGATAAATAATTGTTCTTAAAAAATGTTTCAAAATACTTCATATGTTAAGTTTCTAAAAGTTTGTGTAAATCACTGTTTTATTTATTATTATTTTATTTATTAATTTATTATTTATTTATTAAGTTTGTTACTTAAAATATTTTTGTATTCTGTGAATTTTGAATTTTAATTAATATTTTTTCTTAATTTTTTGTCAGAATATATTTAATCAATAAATAATGACCATAACAATATTATATAATTATAATACAATATTAATAATTAGAAATTAGCAACCAAACTGATTGGGTAGAAAGAACCCAGCAGTATAGTCAAATTGAGCCTATGGTTGGGTGATATGAACAACCCAACTGGGTTGTATAAACAACCCAACTGTTGGTTTAAGGAAAGCAACCCAACTTGTTGGGTCAAAATAACCCAGCATGTGTTCTGTCCAATATTTAACCAGTGTTGGGTTAAAAAATAACCCATATTGGGTTGTTTTTAACCCAACATTTTTAAGTGTGTGTGTGTGTCTCCTCTCTGTTTCTCTGTTCCTGTGTCTCCTCTGTTTTCCTGTTCCTGTGTCTCCTCTCTGTTTTCCTGTTCCTGTGTCTTCTCTCTGTTCCCCTGTGTTTGTGTCACCTCTCTGTTTTCCTGTTCCTGTGTCTCCTCTCTGTTTCCCTGTTTTTGTGTCACCTCTCTGTTTTCCTGTTCCTGTGTCTCCTCTCTGTTTCCCTGTTTTTGTGTCACCTCTCTGTTTTCCTGTTCCTGTGTCTTCTCTCTGTTTCCCTGTTTTTGTGTCATCTCTCTGTTTCCCTGATTTTGTGTCTCTCTGTTTTCCTGTTCCTGTGTCTTCTCTCTGTTCCCCTGTTTTTGTGTCACCTCTCTGTTTTCCTGTTCCTGTCTCCTCTCTGTTTCCCTGTTTTTGTGTCACCTCTCTGTTTCCCTGTTTTTGTGTCTCCTCTCTGTTTCTCTGTTCCTGTGTCTCCTCTCTGTTTTCCTGTTCCTGTGTCGCCTCTTTGTTTCCCTGTTTTTGTGTCACATCTCTGTTCCCCTGTTTTTGTGTCTCCTCTCTGTTTCTCTGTTCCTGTGTCTCCTCTCTGTTTTCCTGTTCCTGTGTGTTACATGCAAGGCAGGGTCCATGCGTGTGTGGTGTGTTGTCTTCCCTGTTTTCTCTCTCTCCCCCTCCCTTCCTTTGTTTTAGGTGATCAAGCTGATGAGCTTCCACCTGTGAGCTCCTGATCAGGCTGCTTGTTGGCTCCCTCAGTTTGAAGTTGGCCTATCAGTGTTTGGTGCCATGGATAAAAGGGCCAGCCGACGGAGTTCACAAGATAGAATTTGTTTGCTATGTTCTTTGTCTGCCTGACTTCTGTGTGCGCAAAGCTGCTAATCAAACCTTTGAAGGTATGTGGTGGGAGATTGGAGGCTGTTAGGTGAGTGGGGGTACCCTGTACATTGCACACACCGATAGTTGATTTCTGTCTAGAAACACTAGGTTTATTGGTTGGTGCCACCCCTGTAATTGTTTTGGAGAACCCTTTTTTTAGATAAGCCGGTTAGGCTTTTGTTTGTTTTTTTGTTTAAAGAATCTAGTGAGGCCACGTTTTGTTATTATTATTTTATTTTCTTTGGCACAACCACCTTGCCCCATCTCCCCCACATTTTGTGTACCTTTGAATTGTCATTTAATAAAACAATCAACTGTCACTTCACCTTGACTCGTCAATATCTGGTTGTCCTGTTATGTCCATTCATTGTGGATGTAACAATTGGGGGCTCGTCCGGGATAATTTTTCCCTGAGCTAAGACAATCACAGTTGATAAGTCATTGTAGTAGTGGCAAAAGGAGTACACATGGGTTTCAATTTGCAGGACTTTATTGACAATCCTAGTTTTGAAAAGGTTGATTCATGCCGTAAGGATGATTTACTTTGTATTGCAGCACACTACAACATTTCTGTACCAAAGTATGGTGTCAAAAAAGACATCAGGGATAAGGTATTGGAAAAATTAATTGAGTTAAATGTCCTAGTTGCCTCTGCTCAGCCTAGGGCTGAGGGTTCTTTTGATGGTGTTCTGTCTGCTGCACCATGTGTTCCCTCTGTTCTAGATGGCAAGGAGGAACAGGCTGAACTGGCTACACCTCCAGGAAAGGCAGCTGAACATGAAGCTCCTCCTGCAACTTTGCCTCGCTTTGAACCTTTCTCCCCAGTGTTCCATGGATCCAGTGTGGATGCTAGGCTGAAGGTTCGTCTAGCTCGCCTTCACCTAGAGGCTCAGGAAAAGGAGAGAGTGTGTAAAGCAGAGTATGACCTCCGACTACAGATACGCAGGTTGGAGATAGAGGCTGACAAAGAAGTTCAATTAAAGAAGCTTGATGTAGAAGCCATGAGAATTTCTTCTGGGCAAACTTTACCAAACACATCTGGGAGACCCGCCCACTCTCATTCCACCCTTTACAAACCAAGTTTTGATGTCAGCAAAAATATTGCTCTAGTTTCAACATTTAGGGAGTCAGAGGTTGACTCCTACTTCAGTGCGTTCGAGAGAATTGCGACTGCACTAAATTGGCCAAAGGACATGTGGCCTATTCTACTACAGTCCAAACAAGTAGGCAAGGCACAGGAGGTTGTGTCCTCTCTCTCATTAGAAACAAGTTTGAAGTATTCTGATGTTAAAGAGTCTATTTTGCGTGCCTATGAGCTTGTGCCAGAGGCATACAGGCAGAAGTTCAGAAACCATAAAAAGTCTACTGGACAAACTTTTGTAGAGTTCGCAAGAGAAAAGGGCGTTCTCTTTGACAAATGGTGTTCTGCTAACGAGGTCAAGAATAGTTTTGAGTCACTACGTCAGTTGATGCTCCTTGAAGATTTTAAGAGTGCTTTACCTGAGAGAATGGTGATGTTCTTAAATGAGCAGAAGGTCTCTTCACTGTCTAAAGCAGCGGTCTTGGCTGATGAATTTGTCTTGACTCATAAAAATGTGTTTGTGTCTTCTTCCCAACCAGATAGGGCTTTAGCATCACGCCCCGTGAGACCTGATCCTGGCAATCCCTTTTCGAAAAGGCTAAGGGACCCCCGTCACCTCCCTGTGGGGATCGAGAATGCTTTTATTGTCATAGGAGGGGCCATGTTATTGCCGATTGTCTCACTCTGAAGCGTAAGCAGCAGCCGAGCCTACAACAACCGAAAGGCATGGGTCTCATTAAAAGTGTGTCACCACTAGGTCTGGAAATTACACAACAGGAAGATATTGAACCTGATCCCTGTTTCAAACCCTTCATCATTGAAGGTTTTGTTTCATTACCTGGGGATTCACAAGACCAGCAGCCAGTGAAGATCCTCAGAGACACAGGAGGCTCACAGTCTATTATCAGAGAGGGCATCTTACCTTTATCAACAAAGTCGTCATGTAACTCGAGTGCAGTTGTTCAGGGGGTTGGAATGGGTTTTATATCTGCCCCTTTGCACAACGTTCACCTTCAGTCTTCCCTAGTCAGTGGCTTCTATAAAGTAGCTGTTCTTCCTGTATTGCCCATTAAAGGGGTTGATTTCATTCTGAGTAATGACCTAGCTGGGGGCAAGGTTATGCCAGTCCCTGAGGTACTAGATGGCCCTGATTTGAGTTCAGAGAGTGACAAAACAGCTCAACAACTGTCTGTCTTTCCTGCTTGTGTGGTTACGAGGGCCCAGTCAAAAAAGTATGGTATTGATTTGTCTGACTCTTTTCTGGTTACCCCGCAGTTTCCAGATACAGTTACAACTAGGTCCAAGAGTCCGCCTGAGGTCCAAGCTGCTGACGCTGTGTCATCCCTCTCCCATCAGGAGGTTGTAAACTTGCCAGCCACTCGGAAGGAATTCATTGCAGCCCAACAAGGTGATGTTACACTTTCAAAATGTCGCTCCTCTCTTCTTAGCCAGGAGGAAGCCAAGAAGAGGAAAATGGCCTACATCCTGGAGGATGGCTTATTGATGTGTCGCTGGACAAGCGATGCCACAGAGGATGCAGACTGGAGTTCAACTTACCAAGTTGTTGTGCCTACAGCCTTCCGCCTTCAGGTGCTAGCCTTAGCTCATGACCACCCATGGTCCGGACACATGGGGGTCACAAAAACCTATGACAGAGTCCTCAAACATTTTTTTTGGCCAGGACTTAAGTCAGCTGTTGTTGATTATTGTCGCACCTGTCATGTATGTCAAGTAGCTGGAAAACCAAATCAAGTTATTCCCCCTGCTCCCCTCTGTCCCATTCCTGTCATGGGAGAGCCATTTGAGAGAGTGATAGTAGATTGTGTGGGGCCGATGCCGAAAACTAAGGCTGGAAATCAGTTTCTACTAACAATCGTGTGCTTCCACTAGGTTTCCAGAGGCTATCCCACTACGAAGAATCACAGCCCCGGTCATCTCCAAGGCACTGTTAAAATTCTTCTCAATGTTTGGTCTGCCAAAAGTGGTCCAAACTGATCAAGGCACCAATTTCAAGTCTAGAGTGTTTGCACAAGTCCTTAAAACATTAAACATTAAGCACATGACATCTACTCCATACCATCCTGAAAGCCAGGGGGCCTTGGAGAGATTCCATCAGACAAAGAAAGCAATGTTACGCAAATACTGCTATGATTCAGAGAAGGATTGGGATGATGGAGTTCCATTTGTTTTGTTTGCTGCCCGTGAAGCGGTGCAGGAGTTGCTAGGTTTCAGTCCCAGGGACCTAGTGTTTGGACATGAGGTTAGGGGTCCTTTGAAGGTTCTCAAAGAACAACTGGTCACACCAGAGACAAAGGTCAAGAGTATACCAGAGTATGTTGCCAAACTTAGGGATCGCCTCCAACAGGCCTGCTCTTTAGCTAAAGATGCTCTGGCCTCTTCCCAAGTGAGAATGAAGAGAAACTATGATAAGAGAGCTGTCGCCCATGTGTTTCACCCTGGTGACCATGTTTTAATTCTTTCTCCCATACCTGGTTCTGCACTCTCTACTAAATTCTGTGGTCCTTATGCTGTAGAGAGGAAGATCAGTGAGACCAACCATGTCATCCAAACCCCTGACCGCAGGCGACGGACACAAGTATGCCATGTCAACGTGATGAAGCCATACCACTCCCGTGAAGGTGGAGACGGGTCACCTTCAGTCCATGATGATGTCTCACCTATGGCTTTGATTTCAAAGGTGAGCTCTGACGACGATGAGTTGGTTATGCATAATGCTACTCCACAAGGGGCTAGGTTAAGTAATACCCAGGTATTGTCTGATTTGCCCCACTACTTGTCTCATCTTCCTGATACCCAGCGTACTGATGTGGAGAATCTCATATGTGATTTCAAGTGTCTGTTTAATGACATCCCTTCGCAAACTTCTGTCATATCCCATGACATTGTTCTGACCAACTCTTCTCCAATAAAGCAGCATGCATATCGGGTTAATCCTGCTAAGAGGGAGATCATGAGGAAGGAGACTGATTACCTTGTGAAGAACGGATTTGCGGTGCCCGGTTCTAGTCCTTGGAGCTCTCCTTGTCTCTTAGATACAAAGTCTGATGGGAGCCCAAGATTCTGCACTTACTTCCGCAAGGTAAATGCAGTAACTGTCCCAGATGCACATCCGCTACCCCTTATTGATGACTGCATCGATGAGATTGGTCCAGCGTTACATGTCAGTAAACTTGACATGTTGAAAGGATACTGGCAGGTTCCTTTAACACCACGTGCATCAGAAATTTCAGCTTTTGTGACCCCTGACAGCTTCCTCCAGTACACGGTCATGCCCTTTGGGATGTGTAATGCTCCTGCTACTTTCCAGAGGCTAATTAATAAGGTACTGGGAGATGTTTCGAACTGCAGAGCTTATCTGGATGATAATGTTGTGTATTCTGATGACTGGGCCAGTCACATGTCTACATTAAGAGAAGTTTTCAAACGCCTATCAATTGCCTCCCTAACGCTGAACCTTGCAAAGTGTGAGTACTGTCCTCTATCTTGGTCAGCAGGTTGGTCGAGGGCAGGTGTGTCCTGCAGATGTGAAAATCATGGCCATCACTGCATTTCCTGTTCCAACCACCAGGAGGGAGCTGCGCCGGTTCCTTGGGATGTCTGGGTATTATCGTCGGTTCTGCAAGAACTTTTCCTCAGTAGCAGCTCCACTAACTGCTTTGACCAGTCCCTCGAAGCCCTTTGTTTGGTCAGATGAGTGCCAACAGTCTTTTGAAAGCCTTAAAGGTATATTGTGTTGCACCCCTGTTCTGTCAGCCCCAGACTTCTCCTTGCCTTTCAAGCTCGAAGTTGATGCCAGTGCAGTTGGGGCTGGAGCTGTGCTTCTGCAAGAGGATGACCAGGGCATCGATCATCCTGTGAGTTACTTTTCTAGAAAGTTTAACAAACACCAACTTAAGTACTCCACCATTGAGAAGGAAGCTCTTGCACTGTTGTTCGGCCTACAACATTTTGAGGTCTATCTTGGTTCAAGTGTCAAGCCTATTAACGTCTTCACGGACCATAAACCCCTTGTTTTTCTGTCCAGGATGTACAACCACAACCAACGTCTTATGCGTTGGTCTCTCATTATTCAAGACTACCACCTAGAAATTTGTCATAAAAAGGGGACCGAAAATGTTATTGCAGATGCTTTGTCGCGTGCTGTATAATCATGGTAGGTCAGCTGGAAGGCATAGTTCCAAACTTAACGTTTGGACTCATAAGGGTAGGGGTGTTACATGCAAGGCAGGGTCCATGCATGTGTGTTGTCCTCCCTGTTTTCTCTCTCTCCCCCTCCCTTCCTTTGTTTTAGGTGATCAAGCTGATGAGCTTCCACCTGTGAGCTCCTGATCAGGCTGCTTGTTGGCTCCCTCAGTTTGAAGTTGGCCTATCAGTGTTTGGTGCCATGGATAAAAGGGCCAGCCGACGGAGTTCACAAGATAGAATTTGTTTGCTATGTTCTTTGTCTGCCTGACTTCTGTGTGCGCAAAGCTGCTAATCAAACCTTTGAAGGTATGTGGTGGGAGATTGGAGGCTGTTAGGTGAGTGGGGGTACCCTGTACATTGTTTGTTTTTTGTTTAAAGAGTCTAGTGAGGCCACGTTTTGTTATTATTATTTTATTTTCTTTGGCACAACCACCTTGCCCCATCTCCCCCACATTTTGTGTACCTTTGAATTGTCATTTAATAAAACAATCAATTGTCACTTCACCTTGACTCGTCAATATCTGGTTGTCCTGTTATGTCCATTCATTGTGGATGTAGCACTGTGTCTTCTGTCTGTTTTCCTGTTCCTGTGTTTTCTGTCTGTTTCCCTGTTCCTGTGTCTCTTCTCTGTTTTCCTGTTCCGGTGTCTTCTCTCTGTTTCCCTGTCCCTGTGTCTCCTCTCTGTTTCCCTGTTCCTGTGTCTTCTCTGTGTTTCTCTGTTCCTGTGTCTCCTCTGTTTCCCTGATCTCCATCTCCCTGTGCACCATCATGGTGAGCCTGACTGACCTTACTGCAATGGATTCAGAGATGTAGAAATCAAATTGTGCACGTTACAAAACGACAATTGCATCAGAAATTGCACAAGTGCTGGTCTGTAATGTATTGTCTACGGAGGCTTATGCTATTATACAAATAAGAAAATTCAGCTTGAGATCAGGGCTAGTCAAATTCAGCATCCCTTGAATGTACTGAAAATTTTAGGACATGCCTTTGGAACTTTGCATAGGGCCCTTTTCCTAAAAGGGCACTTATCTACTGGCAAATAGATTTTAAGTAAAAAATTACATAATGCGTCCCTTGAGAAAATACACCAAACCAGCACAACATAAATACTGTGCACTGTAAGAAAAAATTCTGTTAAAAAAGGGATAAAGTCCTGGCAGAAAATTACCAGTAACTTATCCGTTAATGTTACGGACACTACCGTTAATTCTAAAACGGATAATTCTGTATATTTACAGTAAATTCTCTGTTCATTCACAGACACTTCTGTAAGTTAGAAAACGGATAATTCCTTATATTTACAGTAAATTTTCTGTTCATTCACAGACACTTCTGTAAGTTAGAAAATGGATAATTCCTTATTTTTACAGTAAATTCTCTGTTCATTCACAGACACTTCTGTATGTTAGAAAACGGATAATTCCTTATATTTACAGTAAATTTTTTGTTCATTCACAGACACTTCTGTTAGAAAACGGGTAATTCTGTAGATTTAAAGTTGATTTCCTTCCTCACTGGAAGGAAGGATTTAGAAATTACCAAAAATGTCTGAATGAAACATGAAACTCTGAAAAGTCAGCTGCAGCTTACATTTTCTGGTAAATAAACATGTATTTTCTTCCACTCTAATAATAACAAATGGTATCCATCACCAGACAAATGAAATATTCTAATGAGTTAAAAAAAAACAACATATGATCAAATACAATCACCACAATATATTTCAATTGCACATGTTTATTTTTTGTACACGATAAACAATGATACACAAAGTTCACAAAACATTGAACAACACTGTTCAAAGAGAAAACAGTGATCAGTGAAGAAGCATGAAGTGAGAGGCGTGTGTGTGTGTGTGTGTGTGTGTGTGTGTGTGTGTGTGTGTGTATGTGTCACCGGCGCCTCCATTTTGAGCTTCGCCTCAATCCATGGATTCATGGACATGCCATCCATGGGTTTTCAAAGTTGCTCAGCTCGCACAGGAACTTGAGCAGTCTTGGAGGAATGTGTTGGTGTTTCGTGCCCTTCTTCTCAGCTTTAGATCCTCGTTCAGGATTTATTCCCAGGAAAACTCTTAAAGAAATATACAGTATATATATATTTTTTTTAGCTACATATGTAATGAAATGAATGAAACTGAAATATGCTCTATACATAAGACAATGGCAAAGAGTTGCTTACCTTTGTATGAATTCCAGGGTTAGTGACAGCTCCTTTGGATACTTAATGTTTAGTACGTAGAACAAAGAGAAGGCGTAACTCAGGGCCACAATAACAGAGTTGATATGGTCATTGACAACCTCCTGGTCCACAGCAACTTTGAATTGTTGATCACCTTAAAGAAATAGATATTTGAAGATAGAAAATATTAACAAAAAAAGAAAAATAATGCACATCCACTTCACCAAACATAAACCACTGCAAACATAATTATTTAAATCTCCACACTCCAACAATTTGGTCCTGATCACTTTCAGTTGTACAATGATCTATGCAGCAGCAGAGCCAGTTTCTCCAAACAGAACAACACACAGGAAGAGAGGAAGAGGGGGAGAGAACAGAAAGAGACAAAGAAGAAAGCAGAGCAGGAAAAAAGGAGGTGGAGGAGGAAGAGAAAGAGAAGGAGAAATACAAAGATGAGACAAGAGGAGAAGAAGATGGAAACGAGGAAGGAGGACAGCTGAGAGGAAGAGGATCAAGAAAAGGCCAGGAGGTCAGAGAAGAAAGAAATAAGCAGACGAGGAAGGAGAGAGAGGAGGAGTAAAGTTAGCAGTGTAAGGATGGTTAGCAGGAGATGTAAGATGGTGGAGGAAGAAGAGAAAGAGAGAAGGAGGAAGAGGAGGAACATGGAAAGGAGGAGGGTGGGCAGAGGAATAGGAGGACAAAAATGAGGAAAATGGAGGAGGATGGCAGGGAATAAAGAGAAGCAACAGATCAGGAAGGAAAAGATGGAGAAATACAAGGTGAGGAGCTGAATGAAAAAGAGGACGAAGAAGAGGAGGTCGCAAAGGATGAGCAAAAAAGAAGATGAGCAGGAGAGTCGGGAGTAAGAGACAGGATAAAGCAGAAAGTGAGAGAGGAAAAGGAGGAAGGAGGAGAAAGGAAAAATAAGATAAAGAGGAACAAATGCAAGGATGGTTCACAGAAGGAAGAAAGGGAACAGATGGACAAAAGGAGAAAGAAGATGAGGAAAATAAAGATGGTGACATTCTAACAACTGTCGTTCAGGAGTGGCCTCATGTGACTCAACGACGGTTGTTGAGGAGTAAGAATAAGGACTAAATAAATTAGAGTGAAGTTATATCCATAACATGCATGCTGTATACAGACTACATACCCATGATGAGGACGCAGGGGGTGCTTGGGATGCTCAGTCCAGCAGCTGTAGAATCCTGTTAGAAAATAAAATATTGAAAAAACGCTTAATGTCATGAACTATCTTTCCAATCTATACAGTATTTCCCATACAAATATTTCCACCATAAATTACTAGGTCATATTAACTACAATAAGCCTAAACCTCAAACGCCCAAATTGTGTTAAGAGCTTTAAAATTCATCTTTAGCTATTACAAACTGATAATTTTTGTATCAAGAGCTCTGTCAGAGCAAAAATATATTTTAAGATGTAAAAGAGAAAAATTATTGCCTTTTGCGCCATTTTAAATTATTAGGTACCTTTAATATTAGAACCCTTTGTTTTTCAGATCATGAATACTGAAACATAATTCACGAAGGGAGGGGAGGAGAGAGCGAAGGGGAGCAGAAAAGAGGAGAGAAGAGAGGGGAGGGGAGGAGAGAGGGGGGAGAAGAGACGACGGGAGGAGAGAGGGGGAGAAGGGAGGACAGGAGGCAGCAGCTAAGGAATTCCATTTATCAGGAAACAAACCAAATGATATTACTGATTTCTTTATAAACCTACCTCACTTTGGTGGAAAAGAACATCAGGCTTTTCTTTGAAGAATTGTGCAATTCCTGAGATCAGATGTACTGGGTCCTGACCAGGTGACATCTTGATCCCGTTTGAGTCGAGGAAGTCTTTGATGCTCTTTCCCTTTCTGGAGATTTCCTCTGCCATCTTTGTTTGCACTGGTAAGCCAAGGAGGGTACATGTGTGGTCAAACAGGTGAAGAGCTTCAAAAAGGAAGGGCCACTCTTCCAGTACTGTTTTTACAGTGCTTCCTTTGTTGATCATTGCACGCTGGATGGAATATGTTTCAGTCATCAATTTGCGAACATACGACTCCTGAAGATGGTGGGTTTTGAAGTCACTTTTCAACTCATCTTGTTTAGACTCTAGTTCAGTTATATTTTCAATAGCAGGCTGCCACTCCACACACCCATAACGATCTGAGAGTGTGGACTTTCTCCTCACTGTGTCTTCACCCTGTGCTGGTCTCTTTGTTGAGCTGTAGGTAAATGGCCTACTAATATTTTCAAGTCTATTTTCGATCTGTATGAAGAGACCATCATATCCTGTTCCAATGACTTTGTTTCCATTAAGCTCTCTGTCTTGAAAAGAGCAGGGATATTGTTCTACAATCTTTTTGGCAATCTCCCGCAGCTTTGCTCTTCCAGGCCTTCCACGCACTTTACTGAGTACATCGTCAATGACTATACGGACCAGCTCTCTTCTCTCTTTAGGCTTTGGTCTCTTCTTTTCACGTATGGCAAGCATAAGGTTTGGGGGCATTTTGTGCCATGGTACAGCAGTCTCCCGGGATGGAGAGTCCTCCGTGGGACCAGGTGTCTGAGGTGGATTTTGGGACAGATGGACATTCTGTTGCAGAGATGTTGAGCCAAGTACAGCTTGTGACCCTATGGACAACATACATCACCAAAAATTAATGAAATTAACACTGTTACATTTATATGCTATAACAATCAAATGCAAGTCACCTCTCTGTCTGTCTGTCTGTCTGTCTGTCTGTGTCCTCTCTGTCTGTCTGTCTGTCTGTACAGTGTCCTGCCTGTCTGTCTGTGTCCTGGCTGTCTGTCTGTGTCCTGGCTGTCTGGCTGTGTCCTGGCTGTCTGTCTGTCAGTATGTGTCTTGTCTGTCTTCCTGTGCAGTGTCCTGCCTGTCTGTTTGTCAGTATGTGTCTTGTCTGTCTGTCTGTACAGTGTCCTGCCTGTCTGTACAGTGTCCTGTCAGTCAGTCTGTCTGTGTCCTGGCTGTCTGTCTGTGTAGAAAAGTAACTTTAAACTTACCTGTAGTGAAAGCTTGAATTAGTCTTCTACGCTGAATGGGTGGTAGAATTCCATCGACATCCTCAGTCTTGATAAAGTTAAGGTCATCTACACAGTTAACTCCAATCTCCTAGGTACAATCTACACTAATGTACCCCCTAGGGCTCATTATTGGACCTTAAGGTAACTATTTGTACCCTTTTGAGGGCCCAAAAGGTACATATATGTACCCCAGTGGTAAAAGGTACACATATGTACCTTTTCTTCTACATGCTGGGGTACAATTGTATTTCAATCAGGAGAGACTTACAGACTCAAGAATTAAGAGAGAAAAGGATTTAAATTGAGGATATGATTTATTGATAATGTAGATAGACTTTGGCGCTTAAGCCCCGGTGGGAAGTTGATAGCCATGGTGAGGCAGCCCATGAATAGGGAACTTCCGAAGTGAGAAAGGATCCCCCCGGAGCCTAGAAATGGTGGTGGTAATAAGGAGAGGTGACTGATGAAGGGGGCCATCTGATGGAGGACTTGCTGGAGCTCTCGGGCTGAAATGACAGCTGAGTGACAGCAGAGGAGAGAGAAAGCACTTTTAAATTTGACAGCTTGCAGTTGATTGGTTATCAGGCTGGTGTGTCATGACGTGATTGGATGAAGAGGAAATTAGTGGGCGGTGCTTACAGAGCACCTGATAGTGTGATTTAAGGGACGTGAGCAAAGGGGCAGTCTTACAGTCTTCCTGTCTGAATTTTCGCTAAGCTTCATTAGGCTCTACAAATGGCAGTAGCCTAAATATTAATATGTTTAAATAATTATTTAGTCTTTCTTCAGTAGTAATTATGCTTTTTAAATGTGAAGGTTTCACTGTTTCCTTAAGTATTCAATGAAGATTTTAACTTCTAAGCCATTTTTGAGTAGCCTTGAAATTTATTTTTTTTTTTAGCAGATTTGCGGGTATGAAAAATTACTAATCATCCAGTCAATATTGTATGTTATGATATTCACAAACGGCCAACCATGGATGCACAGTAAAATCAGCTACCTACAGCCTGGCAGACAAAGAGCCCGTCCACACAGCAGTATACAGTATGCAAGTTTCCCAGAAAGCATTTCGCGGCAACCGGCAGCAGTAGAGCTGCTAAAAGCTGTTTTAATTCTCGCTTTAGCGCTGTTAATACATCACTTTCTTAAGTTTTAATATTTTTTTATGCGAGAAAGTACCTATTTAGATCCTTGGTGATACGTGATACGCCTCTGCCAATAACTGTCACTAGGCAAGTAAACCACTACTGACTCCACCATGCCTCGTCTATACCAAGTTCCAAGTATTTGACACTTATTCTGTGGATAACAGTTTATATGTCACACTTCGACATAGTATTTAAAGATGTACAAAACTGACATGTGAAGATCTTTTGTCACGAGTGTTATTTTCATGTATGCAGTTTTAAGGTTGGTGGAGAATGGACTTGCCTGCAATGGACAATTTTACATTGTTTAAAGTTAAATGAAATTGAAATGTGAAAATAAAAAAATACATTCTGATAAATTTAAAATGTATTTGTCTTTTGTATAATCCAGATACAAAAAAATATATATAAAATAAATAATGGTACTATACTGTACCCTATAAAGGCCAATTTTATACCCTTTTTAAAGGTCCATTTTTGTACTTAAAAATAAGGGTACAAAATTGCCACCAGAGGTACAAGATTGGTCTTTATAAGGTACAAACCACAAGGGTACAAATAAGTACCCAGTGTCAAGGGTACAAAATTGTACCTTCAGAGGGTACTGCCCCAGTGACAAGCCATTGTACCTCTAAACAATTCTGTACCTTATTTTCTGAGAGTGTAGTGGCATGTGCTTGAGTGGGATGAGTAACCTTGCACCTCTGTGGTAAAAAGAAAGTGGAGCATAATCGTTAAGCTTGTCGAGACTTTCACAAATAAGCTTTCCGGAACTATTTTTGTCAAGTTCATAGACGCCAAACTCAGGTACCCAGCTGGCAGTTTTCCCCCACAGCAAAAGCCGAACAGTTGTTTCACTTTTGATAACAATGCTTGCTATTTCCCCCAACTGTAGTTGTCTTTTGTTGTATCTCTGTATCACAAGCATACCATTTGCATATGAAGTGCCTTTGACTTGTACTTTATCTGTAACAACTGAGTTAGAGGAGTCCAGTCCAAAGTGTGCAACTGCTGCCCTTATGCCACCATCATAGAGCTCTGGATAAAAGCTAGTGGAGTCTGACACCTGAACCTGGGGGCTGAAAAAATTGCCCTGACTCTGGTAGGCCTGAAAGAGCTGATGTCTATCAGTGAGTGACTTGGTGACATTTCTGAAGTTTTGACTTGACCTGATACATCTTTTGAAATAGCTGTGCTTACTTTTGAAGCGCATGGTCCAAGTATGTATGAGTGGACCAAACTGTAGACTCAAATCTGCGTAGTGAAGAAGATAATGGTGTTTTGGTCTCAGTTTTGAATGCGGGAATAACTCTTGCCTCATTTCCACATACTCTTCAGTCAGTACCGTCATGTGACCAATCTGAGACACTGACAGGCTAGGTGCACAGACAAATTCGACTAACTCCCTCAGAAGAAGCACCAGCTGCCAGACAGCATTGTCAGCATCTTCAATTCTGTCATGTAACAAAAGAGGCAGGAACTTCAAGAGCCACCTGTTTTGGGCTGCATGGCCTCCAAGCTTTGTTCCTTTGTTTGGAATAGCATTTGGCTTGTTGCTGCTTTCACCTGGAAATGATTTGAGTCTGTCATTTAGTAACTCGTAACTAAACCACTTCTCTTTTTTAGTTAAGCACTGCAAACACATTGCCAGGTCATAGTCCACAAAACCCTCGAACAAGTCATGTGCTAAACAGGGCGGCAGTCACACGTGGAAATGTTAGAGTTTGTTGAAAACACTGTTGCCTTTAATGCCCTGATGCACAGTCACTTCAGGCTGACTCTCCAAAAACTGCACAGACTCCTTATACCCAGTAGGATCTCTATGAGTGAAAACTGTGAGAGGGTTAGAAAGAAATGCATCTCTTGTGGCTAGACAGTATCTACAGAAATACTCAGCACAACTAAAATTTTCTGTAAACCCACCAATTATGTGGGAGCCCAGGTTATCTCCCATTATGCATGCAACAGTACCTCTGTATATCTTATCCTCAAAAGACACGCCATTTTCCTCCAGCTCACACAAGTCTGACACAAGCTCACTGAAAACTTTATCCACTCCAAAATATTTACAGTCTTTCTCTGTACAAAGCAGTACCAACTGGATTTGATCAACAGTTGATCTGAGGTGTGGAGGGAAATTTCCAAGAGTGAAGTACACAGCTAAAACTTTGTGTTTTTGCTTGGCAGATCCAAGAGGTTTAACCACCCCGAAAGCGTCTTGAAAAAGCATCACCTTTAAAGAATCTGGGTCTGTGGCAAACATTGCATTAGATTTAATGGCATGCCCATCAGTGAAATCACAAAGTGTTCTATCTTCAACAAAATTAGGGTTACAACTCTGCTGAGTTTCACTTCCCTTTTTGAGCAGTGCTCTGAGGCTGTCCAGTAACGGAATGTAATGATAGTGTCTCCTCTGCCCTCTATCATTGTAGCCAAGTGTGACTTCAACAGGCTGAACATAGTTAAAGTGCATCTTGTAATGCTGCAGCCTTCGATGGTGTGTAGTTAAAGGCCCACTTGCATGTAAGGCCTCGTGCATAGGGCTCCGCTCATATACACTCTTTCCCAGACATCTTGATGTTTCTGTTGGGACACCATACTGTTCAAGTTCTTGAGCTAGCACATCAATTGTATGCTCTTGTTGAATATCCTGAAGGGTTTTCATCTCATTTGCTATCTCTGTAATTGTAGAGGCTGGGACTAAATACTTTGTCTGCAAACCCAAGTAAAACAGAGCTAGATTTTCTGTGAAGGCATGCACTTTATCACTCTCTGCAGCCTTACTTTGATCTACATTAACATCTGTACTTTGGTCTGCATTACTTACATCAATTCCTTCAGGAATATTCTCTGCAACCCCATGTGCCCTCTCACCTGGAAAATACTGTTCTGCAGCTTCACAGAGATGAACAGGTGCTATTTGGATGGAATTCCACCCTCTGTGACATCGAGAAATATGGGATGAAAAGGATGTCTTCACATTAAAAGTCTTAGAACATCCATTGAAGGGACAAGTTACAGTCAGACCCTCTTGTATGTGGACACTCAAGTGAGAAACAAGCTGTTTAACATCTCCATATTCTCTGCTGCAAAAATTGGTTCCAGGTCTGTCTGGTCCCTGTTCCTGGGTGTAACCTTGACATATGAACGGCAAGGCAGCTGTATGACGAAAACCTTCTCCCGCAATCTGTATGACCACATGACAGGAGCACATTGTTAAAGGATCCATCACCTGAAAATCCATTTTTTTCAGGTAATTTCATGTATGCCTCAATCCTCTCTGTCACTGACAATGGCTGACATTTTTTTCTGGCAAAGAAAGTCACTCTCGCCTCCTCCCCCCTCAGTTCACAAGCAGGAGGAAAAAACGCGAATTCAGATTGGTCTGCTTCTTGACGTCAAGAAGCAGACCGGGAGGGGCAAGAAGCAGACCAGGAGGGGCCAGGTGGGGAAACCGCTCCCACTATTATCTGGAAAGAAGGAAGCGACTCCGCCATTTTTCTACCCGGTTTCACTCAAGCATGTCGAAGGAAATGAGAGCTGCGTACAGCAGACATAGCTGTTCAGTTATTGGCTGTCAAGACCAAGACAAAAATCTTTTTGTCCTCCCATCTGGCGACAGTGATTTGAGGAACAGGTGGATTACATTTATTTTCGACGGCAATGTTCCTGTTGCTCCAGGGGGCTATCTGTTTGTCTGCGGCAAACACTTTTCCCCGGACTCATTTACAAACTTGGGACAATATAATGCTGGATTAGCGAAGAAGCTTCGGCTAGAAAAAGGAGTTGTTCAAAGCATACGGGACCCGACTACAGCACAGCTTGTGGTGAGTTAACGTTAGCATTTAGCCTATCATATTCATCTGTTATGTAACGTTAGCTCTGTAGCCAGTAACGTGAACGCTGCATAACTTTGTCATCACATGTGAGCAGGTTGTGTTAGACTTTGTTAATGTTTGTCATTTTGTCTGTCAGATTTTATAAATGAGAGTGGTTAGAAATAGTCTTTTGATATTTTTCGATCGATTGTTATATATTATACGGCTCTCAAGTCTCATGCCTTGAGCTTGACCGTGGGCTTGACAGTCACTGTTCGTTTTTTTTGTCACGCGCTACCGTCATACATTGTATTTCTCACACTGAAAAAAAAAGTATAATATACATTTCTCTAGCGCGCCGCTATCGCTATGGAACCGGCAGGAAACAAGCACGTCCAAAAAGGCAACATACAGTTAAAAAGACACCAGTCCGCTCTCGCGCTCCTCTCTGCTCTCTCTCTCTCACATAAACTTATTCAACACGCGGAAAACACGTTTTATTTGACTGAATTGTCAGTGCATGAGTTATCCTTTCTTCTGCAAGTCTAAGCAATTAATAATAACAACAGCAACACTAATAGTAATATAATATTATGTATGAAAGACCACCCATGTATTATGTTATCGGGTAACTTTTATAAATCTAACCTTGCAGTTAACATTTGTATTCCTTGCTGTTAGGCCACTACATCTACAGGAACTGAGAGACCCAAAATTGATGTTGGCTGCCAGACTGAACTACGGACAAGAACGCACGGCACACAGCTTTCAATGCACAACTTTGAGCTGCAGCCACATTTCAGGAGTAAAGGTTCGTGGTCTGACATCTGATTGCATAGTGACCCATAACTGTTTACCGTAATATTTTTTTCTAGTGTGAGACAGCAGGGCAGAAGAGCAGGCAGAAAGATGTTGAGCTGGTTAAAGGGAGAAGGGGGGCTTTAGGGGAAGTTAAAAACAGGGGAGGGGTACTTTTACTTTGTGTGTGAGCAGTGATCAACTTTATAGCCTCATTGTATTGCATGTTTTCTAAATAATCATAACTGTTTATAAGGTTTCAAATAAATAAAAATAGTGGTTATTTTTTATACAGACACTAATGACAAATGGAAGTTCAAAAATAGATCAATTTGCTAATAATGCTCTCTGTAGTCTAAATAATCTACTTCTGTCCACACAAGGTACCCAGACATTTATGACTTCCACACCAAAAAGCTCACCCATCAAACCACAGATGAAGAGGCCTCGTCTTGAGTTGGTGGTGGAGGAGGAAGAAGAGGGGGACAGCCCTGGGGAGGGGAGCTCATATTCTGTGGTACTAGATCCAGATGACCCTTCATATAACCCAGAGGAATCTTCAACTTTGGTGTCGGATTCAGCGGATATCTCGTGAATTATTCTATATATTCACTCCACACGTGTATTTCATTGTTATATTAGTGTTTCTCTAATCTGTTCTGATCTCTTATTCTAAGACAGTGAAGAATCCAGTCCTTCCCAGCACAGTCCCATCAGCCACCTGGAGATGCGCAAGTTTTGTTTTGTGTATTTTTGTGTATGAAAGCTGCCTCATGGAGCTTTTTGAAAAATGTCCACACTGCACAAGTCTATGTAGACTAAATAAATACACTCGGGGGACCTGCATTTCCATCATCCAGCGATGCCCACGTTGCAACCACTACAGGCAATGGAGGAGTCAGCCTCTGATAGGATTCTCCAGCCCCGGTGGCAATCTACAACTGTCGGCTGCAGTATACTTCAGTGGGGCATCTTTTTCAAAAATACTTACTCACCAACATATGTTGCTTGGCAGGTTTTAAATTTACACACTCTTACCTGTATAATATAATAATTTAGCAAATAAAAAGTATATACGTTAAATATGTTTTTTGTTTAAAAAAAAAAAAAAAGATTTTCAGCGCAATGCGGCTGGTGGTGCATGGATACAAAGCCTTCAGACAACATTGTACCCAGTACATTGAGCCGGCAGTGGTCCACCAATGGAAGAGGCAGCAGCGTGCCATGTTTGAACATCTCCGTAAGGAACCAGGTACCATCCTTGGAGGAGATATGAGGGCAGACTCACCAGGTAATTGGCATTTTATAGCTTTGCAGTGTGGTATTATGTGTCTACAAAAATGAATTGTTCATCACAAAAAGATTCAGTTTAATAATGTAGAAAATTTCATGTCTTTATATTAACAGGGCACTGTGCAAAATATGGCAGCTACACATTGATGGACTTGAAAAGAAACAGCATCATTGACATTCAGCTTGTGCAGGTTTGTGACAATGTCATTTGAATTCATTTCAAGCTATCATAATGTTAATTGATAGATGACAAAGTTAATGTCATAAATGTTGCAATGCCTTTCCCCTCTTTTCTTCCTTCTTGTCTTCAAAATCAGAGCAATGAGGTGCCAAGTTCCAATCACATGGAATTGGAAGGAGTGGACAGAAGTCTTAAACACATCACAGAAAACGATGTGACATTGGACTGCATTGTGACTGACTGTCACAACCAGGTTGCCAAGTATTTGAGGGAGAAGCAGCTTACGCAATACTATGATGTCTGGCATTTTGAGAAAGGTATGTATTTTGTCTATTTCAAAAGACAAGGCAGGGGCAGAATTAACATGTAGGTGCCGATAGTGACCTAATCTAATTCATCATCAGGACGTCACTACTTAGAATTTGTATTTTCCTCTTCATGTGTCAACATCTGTTTGAAGGTCACCTAACTTGCTACTAACATGTTTTGTTGTTAGGATTGACCAAGAAACTGCGGGCAGCCTCGAAACAAAAGGGCTGTGAAAAGCTGGCAACATGGCTGCCGATGATTCGCAATCAGGTTTATTGGATTGCAGCGTCATCCACCACCGGTGCAGAGAGGGTGGCCAAGTTCAATTCTATGCTCAACCACATTCGAGACAAACACACACATGATGACCCCCTGTACCCCCAGTGTGAACATGACCTACACCCAGGAAGCCAGCAGAAGAAGGACCCAAAGAAGGACAAATGGCTCCAACCAGGTGTGTACTCAGTACATTATTTTCTGTTGAATGCGAACATGGCGAGATTAGGTAAATATGCCTTGAATGATTCAAAAGGATGTAATTGTTGAATGTGTGGTACAGTACTGGCCTGACATTAGCAAATGTATTTACACACACAGTCTTTTTCAGGAACCCCGGCCTTCTTCAAGCTTGAGAAGCAGATAAACAGTAAAAGGGTGCAGAAAGACGTGGAAAAGCTCAGCCCTCATCACCAGACATCTTCCCTGGAAGCTTTCCACAGCCTGATGATCCGCTTTGCACCAAAAAGTGTGGCGTTCTCATACATTGGAATGCTATGCAGGTAAATAAGAGCATGGTTCACACTTCTTTATATAACCACTGAAAGTAGTATTTAAAGGCTGGCTATAAACAGCTAGCACTAGTAGATACTCTAAATTGAATAGACAGACAGCACCACAAACATTAGATTTGATAATGTTGTACCTGTCAGCTGAATTTTAAAATTCTGAGTCAATTGAGTGTATGTCTTCATTTGCTATTACTTCCATTTTTTTATTCAGTAAGTTGTTCTTTGATAACTATGAAAATGAAAATGTTAAAAAAAAGTAAATAATTAGATCTGTTTTTCTTTTTCCCAAAAGACTATATCTTGCAGCCATGCATTGCAATGACAACAGAGAGCGACCCCAGAAGAGAGCAGAGGAGCAGCTGGTACATTCTTCTTTTGACCTGTGTAATAAAAAGAGGCAAAATGTTAATTATTAGAAAATTTGAAGGATGGAACTAGCAAATCAATAAATCTACAACGGAATTACACTTACTGATGGGGTCTCTATGCAGCAGATGTTTTCTTCCTCTGTAGGCATTGTGGCACAATTACCACATGAGCACCTTTAGAAAGTAGAGGGTAAAAATGAGATGACAAACATTATTTATATGAAATACATATTGCTAACGTTAATTCAGTTAACTTGGGAGGGAAAGTGCATGTTAATGAACATCAACTCAAGAAGTAGCAGTGTAGTGACATGATGGTGTGACCTGGAAAATACGTTATAGTGTGACGTTAACGTCACATTCTGCCCGCTACAAACGGAGGACAGCTACATTTTTTCTCTCAATGTTTTATATCAAACACAGCAATACATTGCACAGTTACGAACGAGAAGAATAATTAAACAATATGCTATTTGGCCAATGTGACGTCAATCTGAATGTCATTACTACGAATATTAAAAAAAAAGTGTATTTACATGTTACTCGGTTAAAAGTACTATCTAAAGTTAGTAACACAAGATGAAGACTAATAATGTTACCACTGAAAAATAACGAAACTTACCACTCCGACACATCTTGCTGTAAACGTGGCTGCTCCATCGCTACAGCTGCATCCTCCTCCTCTTCTGCTTCATTATCGGGTGCAGCAGGTTCGGGTTCAAACATGAACGGTCTTATGCCATAGTTCACGTCAGCCATGATTGTTACTAAGGACGCTGTGTTGCTGTGTGGACAGTGACATGTCCGCACCTCTCCTGCCGCCCCCTCCCTAACCCCCGCTCAGCACTGCCCCAGGCTTCCGGAGGACTCAAGATCGTGCTTTTCTCTCGCGAGAGCGAGGTGAATACACAAAAAGGGCTAAATAGAAGTGAATACTGCATATTTTTTCTCAAAAATGTAGATTTAAGATCCTTTCAACATCTGAAAGCGATATAAATACCAGGTGATGGGTACTTTAAGGTGTCTATGTGACCGGCAGTGCCTCAGGTACTCTGTCAATGAGACGAATGTAAATTCACACACATTACAAGTCAACATGGTGGCACGGAACTATTGGTTAACAGCAGGAGCAAGCCAAGACGGCGACCGGAAAGGTGGATCGGCTGGGGCCATGATGATATTAGCGCGTCGTCTGATGCAGGCTATACAGGCAACAGGCTAGGGCGAAGTTAGCATAGGGCTAACGATGGCCCATAAGCTCGTAACCACAACGCTTGACCACAATAAAAAATATAAAACAGTATCAAACCTCTAAAATGACTCGGGACGTTAACGTTAAAGACAGGTTTAAAAAAAAAAAAACAAAGAAAAAGAAGACAGCTAACGTTAGCACATGCTGTACAGCTCTGTCCGGTTAAAAGTGACCGTTAAATGTTAAGTCAATTACTTATTGTTTTAATTGAAGGATATATATTTTACCACAGAGGTGCAATAAATGGTTTTCCCAGCTCCGAAGACGGACTTTGTCGAAGGTAAGTTAGGTCCGTTAATGGCAGTTCGTGGGCTCCGTGGCTCCGCCTCTCCCACAATGCAACGCGTCCATAACAAATACGGTTAAAACACCCGTAAAAAAATAATACGGAAAATTCCTTCACATGAATACTGTACTTTGTGCCGTATATGTACGGACTTTTCTTACAGTGTGGCATATTGCTATCCATAACATCTGCAGCAGATAAAAACATTAAGAGTGTGCTCTTCTTAGTAAAAGACAGTTGTCATGATGGGATTGAATTACTTGACACTCACCGTAGTATGAAGCCATCGAGATGCATACACTTAGCAGCAGACTCCTGCAGGAGTTTCTCTTTTTTTCACGGATTCTCTTGAAGCTTGGCATTTCTGGAAAGACGAGTTGACAGTAAGTTCATCTCTAGCTAACACCAGTGGATTTTCATACATCTATTTGTCTGGAGAGGAATCAAATCCAAGCTAATGTCTCACCTGTCTTTCTTTTTTAAAATAAACGAAGTTCAAGCTGTACGGTTCTTTTTGATGCCATTCTGGCCACAAATTCACAAAGCTAGCGATGCTGCTTGTCTTCCTGCTGTGTGCCTCTGACCATAGACATAATATACATATATTATGTCTATGCCTCTGACCTCCTCCTCTATAGGAGGGACGCAGGAATCCATCAGACACTGGACACCGGAAACTGCTCTACGACGTCGCGTCTGCCACAGGTTTGCAGCCGATTGTGATTTGTAACACAGTAAACACACTATCTGCTACTAGGGGATGGAGAGTGATGGCAGGTTAACAAGGGGGATGGCATCCCCCCTCAAATCGCCCAAGTTACTGTTCCTACCAAATAGTGCTTCTTAAACGTTGTTTAGTTCAACCTAACGCCACATAAGTCCGCCATGTAGGCTATAATATCAAAACCGCTTTGCAGGAAAAATACTAGCGACATTCACAGCCTTAGGTAGTAAATGACAGCGCGCCGTCGACCTTTTTTCCCCTGAGGAGATGTTTGTTATCATCAGTAGCTAACGTTAGCTTGCTAGTTGAGCATGACACAGACAAGTGTATCGTTAGCCAGCTGGTTTTAGATAACAAAATGGTTAATACCAATCAATTGTAAGTGTTATTAAACCGTAAGTGTTAAGTTCAGTAAAATCCTACCACATAAGTCAGTTACGTATCATATCAAAACCAGCTTAGCTTGCTTGCTTACCTGTGCTGCCTGTAAGTGTCCTTCCATCTTGAGGTCCTGCTGCTGTTTGAGAGGCTCAGGCTTTCGCGTGACATCATCGATGTGAGGATGACACTCCAACTGCGCGAACCGCGTACTCACTGAAGTTGTATTCTGGAACAGAGACTACTGTGCACACCCGCTACGTTGCACTGGCGCTTTTTACATGAAACTTGGACAGGGGCACAAGGCCACTGTGGCCGTACGATGATTTTTTTTTCACGGGACATCAAGGCCAAGGTGTGGCCGCCGCAAATTTCCCACCCTGCGGTAAACCCTTTTCCAACGTTAGCTACTTCTCTTATTTTGACAGAAAACGGAAGTGCCAACTGTTTACTTTTGCAAAAAATAATGCAAATAATCACCCCGGCGGTATGGAAGCATATGTGCACCTTTATAGGCAATTTGCAATTCAACTGGCAAAATGGCAATTCAATTGGCAAAATGGCAATTCAATTGGCAAAATGGCAATTCAATATTCAATTTTGTCATGTAATTTGAAAATGTATTTGGCAATTGACAATTTAATGTTCAAAGTGGCAATGCGATCTTCAATACAGTTTTGACAATCTCACTGACAATGATGAATTGAAATTGAATTAATCAAGTGTCATATTACCATGGCATTCTTGCACCTTTATTCAAATGGCAATTCATTTTTCAAAATGGAAATTCAATTGGCAAAATGGCAATTCGATATTCAATTTAATCATGCAATTTGAAAATGTATTTGGCAATTGACAATTTAATGTTCAAAGTGGCAATGCAATCTTCAATACAGTTTTGACAATCTCACTGACAATGATGAATTAAAATTGAATTAATCAAATGTCATATTGCCATGACATTCTTGCACCTTTATTCAAATGGCAATTCATTTTTCAAAATGGCAATTCAATTGGCAAAATGGCAATTCAATTGGCAAAATGGCAATTCGATATTCAATTTAATCATGCAATTTGAAAATGTATTTGGCAATTGGCAATTAAATGTGTGTGTTTTAGGTTTTAAAGTACAACAGCGCCCCCTTGTATTGCATGACATTTGCCACACGCGTCATCTGCACCAAAATTCAATTTAGAATTCAAACTGTCACTTCTCTCATCAAGGCGGTTCTTCATTGACAACGTCACTCTTTGAGTGCCTGGTATTGGCTATTCCCCTCGTGAACAGCCAGCAGCGTTTGCGGCAAAGCAGCGAAAAGCTGACTTAATTCGGTGGTTAATACGTCACTTTTTAAAGTTTTAACATTTTTTTATGCGAGAAAGTAACTGTTTAGATCCGTAATATGCGGTTAGTTTATCCAAATGACGCCTGTTTGGAAATTTGCTCCGAAGTTTTCGGAGAAGTGTCGAGCCACCTGTGGGACCAGCGCTCCGGGAGGTCTCAGAGACAGCAGCCAGTTTCCCGATGTGATGGGCCGGTCAACCTGCATCGTCATCCCGGGGGAGACGGAGAGCCAGCTATCTTAACCGCAGCTTTTTGAAGATTAACCGCTAGCTGGTTAAATGATTTATGTAAGAAAAATATTGGTGTCATAGATGAAATCTAACGATGTGGCACTACGTTAGTTCGTTTGAATTAAAAGTGAAGCTTCATGTTTGTAACGTTAGTGGACAGAAGAGCAGCGCTGTCCTGGGAGCTCTGTATGAGCAGAAATCACCACATTTTAATAAAAAATGAGCAGATTATATATTTTTTCATTTCGTTACTTTTGGACAGCGGAGATCAGAGACTGTGCAGAGGGAAAGGTGAGGCGGAGACAGCAGCCCCGCGTCGAGCTGTCGTCGGTAATGGTCAGAAATTGTCCACACTCTATACTTTGTGCCCTGCACGTCTGGGTGACAGATCCTCCATGCACACTACCCTTATGTCTTTGACAAGTGCTCCATGTTGGAGAAAAACCGCCTTCATCTCTGGCAGAAACACCTGGGTGCAGGGTAGCCTACTGAGTGCCGAGACCGGCCGAGACCTGAGATGCACAGTCTCTGACAAGATGACAAAATTGAATATTGAATTGTCATTTTGCCAATTGAATTGCCATTTTGCCAATTGAATTGCCATTTTGCCAATTGAATTGCAAATTGCCTATAAAGGTGCACATATGCTTCCATACGGCGGTTATTCGGGTGGGCGTTTAATACGCAAAAAGGGTGCTGACCCCAGGCGTTTAAAAGAACCAGGCGGTTTCGTGCCTGGTTCCCATCAGGCGGTTTCGCCAGTCAGGGATAACATCACTCCTAACACCTGACATGGCCATCATGGTTGATAAGGGGCTTCTTGGTGGAAGACCTTGTACCTGGGACTGTTCATCGTCCTGCCTTCCTCTCCAAGAGGACACAAATGACAGAGGAAGATGTCCTGAAGACCCAGTCTATTGCTCGTTTGAGAGTACACGTCGAGAGTTTGATCCGAAGAGTTAAAGAAAATAAACTCTTTGATCCCACCATCCCTCTCTCCATCTCAGGGAGCATAAACCAGCTCTTCACTGTGGCATGTCTCCTGTCAAACTATCAAAATGGACCTCTTGTGAAGAAATGGAGATCCATCTGACCAAGATGTCCTCAGGCTCATGGCTTCAACAGGCGGAGCCACATGGAGCAGACCTGGAGCAGTTCAGATACTTGTACATGCGGTTAAAAGCTGTTTTAATATGCAGCTTGTTAATAATTCTTCAAGTTAAAGTTATGTGTGTATATATGTTTTATTTTTGTAAGATAAGATAAACTTTATTTGTCCTTGACAGGAAACTTGTCTTGGGCACAAGTGCTGACACAACTGCTACAAAAAACCACACACGTTGTACACTAACAATTACACATGTACACAACTACTACACAACTCTTTTGCTTCAGATTAGATGTTAATAAAGTCATGTTATGTAAATCTGCAATAATATCAACACACTTTGATACACAATCATCAATCAGTGCATCATAAATATATACAAGTTTAAAATCAACATTTACATTACATATACATAGTGACTGAACACATTACATGCACTTTTGCATGCAGACATAGAAATAGAACCTGTCAACTTTCTCTTTGATGACATCCAGCATGTCACAGTCTCTGTAAATTCTTTGAATTAAAATGTCTTCCTCAGCTGAGACAACAAAATCACACCACTTCATTCCTGTGATAAGCATCTGCCCTTGCATTTGTGAATAATACGCATGTGCTTTTTTGAGCTCCAGTTTGCCTGAATTCATTTTAAGATACGGGCAGTCGATGTAGCTTTTAACATTCGGACATTTCATTTTGATCAAACCAAACTGACATGGCTCAGAAGGTGCTTGTTAGCATTCACACTAATTAAACATGTTTGCCTTTTAACTGAGCCTTGTTAGCAGCTTTTTTTGAGAGCATTGTAGGGAGGAAGAGTGTTTACAGCCACTACTCTGATCAATAAAATAAACAAAGCACGTCATCAGTTAGAGCAGTGGTTCTCAGTTATGTTCTGTCATGCCCCCCCTAGAGGACAGGAATTTTTTCTTGCCTCCCCTGAATTGAAATATTATTGAGAACCTGATAATATTTATTTATTTATCTGTATAAACCACTGTATGAGTTGCTGGCACCAGCATTCTGCATACAATCACCTGATTATCAAAACAGATTAATAAAATGAGCTGATATATGATATGATCGTCCTATTTCCTGCTCTTACTAGGTTTATGCCGGTTACCGTCACTTGTTTTTTTTTTCGTCTGACGCCTCCTCCTTTTTTCTTTTCACTCCTGTCAGAAACTTATCCATCTCTCCTCCTCCGCCAGCTCTGTACACCAGTGTTCATGTGTACTTCTTCTACTCTACTGGGTTGAAAAGGCAGCCTGGTGATTAGTTTGAGCACTGCTGTCACCTAGTGGCTGGAGGCTCTGTTTTTTTTTTTAATCATTCAAGCGTGAATAAAGACACTAGCCCCGTTCATACGGGAGAATCCGCATTAATGCCTCAGTGGCGGTTCGCCAATTCTCCGCCGATGGTGATTCACACAGAGCGAAGCATCTCCGCCTTAAAGAAGAACCGCCGTGAATTCACACAGAAATCGGGTGCTGCGGCTCCTCAAGAGGCGTGACGATATACGTCATGCTGATGACGTCAGTGTGTTTTCAAGGTGTTACCCCGGTGTCCCCCCTGTCAATCTAAACTCGCGGATAGTTTATAATTATATGGATGCTGTTATAATGTGTAGTGATTGAGATCCTGACCCACCAAACATCCTGGAAAGTGACGAAGTTACGTTTTTCGCTAGAAATTACATAATTAAATAATCACCAACAGTAAACAGGACGCTGTCTGACTCGGGGGGACGGAGGCTGTTTTCCAGGGAAAAGTTCACTGAAGTCTCAGTCGGGAGGGCTGACGGTCACGGTGAATTATTTTCATCACAAACACTCTGTGAGTAAAAGTTTTTTGCCAGTGACAGACTTTTTTGGGCAGAAATGTGACGAGGAGTCGGGAGGACAGACGCTTCTCCACGTATATCTGTGGTATTTTTTTCCTCATATAAGTTACCAAAGACAGTTACAGTTACTACGTTACTTTTGTTTGGTCATGTAACATTGCTTTGTGGGACATTTCTCTGTATTAAGTTGAGTGAAGGACCTGTGTAGTTAACCAACCGTCCGATCGACACGCTCTCGATAGGCGCAGCCGGCTTATCAGTTCACACTGGTTCGGTTCACCAATAATGCGGCCCTGAGGTGGATCAGCGCCGGAGTGAAATTTCACCCCTCGCGGCCTCCGAGAGATTCACAGTGATACTGAAAGTTCCGCCCCTCTCACGCCCCCCCCCCCCCCCGACACCTCACCCCACTATTTGAGAAGTACTGAGTTAGAGACACACCTTCAAGCAGGTTTGATGAAAATACATAGCCCTGCACAGTACCAATCAGGCACCTGACAGGCACAGGTGGTCACTTTTTTAATATCTTTCACTTCAGTCTATCAGTCAAACATGTCACCGTCTGAAGTGGCAAATATTAGTGTATTAGTGGGTGTTTTGTTCACATTACAGCTGATTCGAGGTGATTGATATATACTGTACCTGTGACTGCTGGAGAATCAATGTGCAGTTTTTACACATTGTTACATGTCATTGTACTTATGCTATCCCTTTGTCTGTGTGTCTGTTATGTCTCTGTGTTCAAGGTGCAGTTCCTGAGTGATGATTGAGGACACCTGCATGAAGCTGTGGGTGTGGCCTATATAAGTGGGTCCTTTCTCCGCCCTCGCTCTCAACTCCCTGGCTAAAACTTACTATCGCATATTAAAGCATTTCTTCTGGCCTGGTTTGAAAAGTGATGTTTCAAGATACTGCCACTCATGTCATACATGTCAGTTGGTTGGGAAACCAAGCGAAGTGATCCCACAGGCTCCACTTCATCCTATACCTGTGGTGGGTGAGCCATTTGAGAGACTCATCATTGATTATGTTGGCTCATTTCCCAAGTCAAAATCTGGTCACTAGTTTCTCCTGACTTTAATGTGTGCTACAAGTCGATACCCTGAGGCAATTCCACTCAAAGCTAAGGTGGTAGTGAAAGAATTGATGAAATTCTGTACCACTTTTGGGTTGCCAAAGGTCGTTCAAACAGACCAGGGTACCAATTTTGTGTCAAAAGTGTTTTCTCAGGTGTTAGAAGTGTTGGCTGTGAAACATCAGGTCTCTAGCACCACCACCCAGAGGGCCAGGGGGTACTAGAGCACTTCCACCAAACCCTTAAGACTAGGTTGCGTGCTTATTGTCTTGAAACTGGTAAGGAATGGGACGAAGGTATACTATTCCTGCTTTTTGCTATTTGAGAGACTGTTCAGGAATCATTGGGTTTCAATCCTGCGGAATTGGTATTTGGCCACACAGTTCGTGGACCGTTGAAGTTGTTGCATGAGCAGCTGACTGGGGTTGCTTCTCCTCGTCAAAACATGCTGGACTATGTCAGTTCTTTCAGAGAGCGTCTTCATCATGCCTGTGAGGTAGCTAAAGATGCACTGTCTGGCTGGATCTAAAATGAAGGCTCACTTTGATAAGAGTTCTATTGAATGCAGTTTTAAACCTGGAGACTGTGTTGGTTTTTCTTTCTATTCCTGGTTCAGTACTTCAGGCTAAGTTCACCGGCCCGTATGTGACTTAATAGAAGTGAGTGAAACCGATTATGTTATTCATACTCCTGATAGGAAAGGAAAGACTCGTGTATATCATGTGAACATGCTCAAACCCTATGTTGACAGGTTCGCTGAAACGGCGCTCTCCCCTCCAGCTAAGGTGTCTGTAGCTGTAACAGGAGTGCTGCCATGCTATCTCCTCAGGATGATGATCTAGTGATGCAAGATACTCCTGTAGTATGCTATCTGTGTGCTCGGCTGCCGAATTCCTAAGTATTAGGTGATTTGGACAATTACCTGTCTGATCTTTCTGGGACAGATAAGAGTGATATTCTCAAGTTAATTAAAAGCCATCATACGCTATTCTCAGATGTACCGACCCAAACCACTGTGTCGCAGCATGACATGGATGTTGGTGACAGTCTTCCTATTAAACAGCATGCCTATCGCGTGGACCCCACAAAAAAAGCTCAAATGCAAAAAGAGGTTGAGTATTTGCAACAGCATGGCCTGGCAGTGCCTGGAGCTCTCCGTGTTTATTAGTGCCAAAGTCTGATGGAACACCACACTTTTGTACTGATTACAGGAAACCTAATGCTGTAACTAAATCAGATTCTTCGATAGAGTAGGAGCTGCTCGCTACGTTACCAAGTTGGACCTGCTAAAGGGCTACTGGCAAGTACCGTTAACACCCCGTGCATCTGCGATCTCTGCATTTGTGACACCAGACAGATTCATGCAGTATACAGTCATGGCATTTGGTATGCGCAATGCCCCTGCCACTTTTCAGTGCCTTATGAAAATGGTGCTGTCTGGTGTGGCAAATTGTGAGGTCTACCTTGATGATGTGGTAGTCTATTCTGCTGACTGGCAGTCCCACGTGGAAACCTTATCTGTTGTGTTTTAGTGTCTGCAAGATGCAAGATGCTTCCCTCACACTGAATGCCACCATCACTTATCTTGGCAAGAAGGTTGGTCAGGGTCAAGTGCGGCCAGTAGATGCCAAAATATGAGCTATCACTGAGTTCCCTGTTCCCACCACTAAGCGGGAACTGCGTCACTTTCTTGGACTTGCTGGTTATTGTAGAGGGTTCTCAAAGTCAAAGTCAAAGTCAGCTTTACTGTCAATTTCTTCACATGCTCCAGACATACAAAGGAATCGAAATTATGTTCCTGACTATCCCACGGTGAAGACAAGACATTTCTAGAGCTAAAAAACAGTAAAGTGCACAGGCACAACAATAAGGACAGACGTATTTAAAGTTCTGCCGTACCTTTGCTGCCATTGAGTCTCCTTTGACTGACCTCCTTAGCCCCACCAAGGATTTGTTTTGGGACACCAAGTGTGAGCTAGCTTTTCAGTCTGTAAAAGCGCTTCTCAGCTCTTCTCCAGTGCTGTTGGCTCCTAACTTTGCAGTGCCATTTAAGTTGGAGGTTGATGCAAGTTGGACTAGTGCTGGTGCTGTACTGCTGCAGGAAGATTCTTCTATTGATCATCCTGCTTGTTATTTTTCCAAGAAGTTCTTTGGAGCCCAACACAGGTATAGCACTATCAAAAAAGAGGCTTTAGCCATGCTTTGGGCCCTCCAACATTTCGAGGCTTATGTTGGATCTGTTGAGCGTGTTCGTTTATTTGAGTGAAGACAGAACCACGACTTACTGTTTACCATTTATTCAGAATTGTATCATTAAGTAAAAGGCTTGATCAAGGACTTTCTCTGTTTGACAAATCACAGTCAGCGGAGTGCTGTTACTCTGTAACCAATCGCCCAGAAAAAGATGCAAAATCTCTCTTTACATTGTACCATATAATTTTGGTATCAGAAATGTAGAATTTCTCATTGGTTAAGAACAGATAAGGTTAACAATATTCATTGGTTGTACAGGTGGGGTGGTGCTGTGGTTTAGACTTAGCCCCCCTTCGTTGTGCACGAGCTGGTCCCAGCCCCTTAGCAACACGATAGTCTCCAGGTGGTCAGCGGCCTGTTGAAAGAAACAACTCCCTTCTTGCTATCTATCCTAGCCTCTGTCTCTTCTCTGCCACCCTCCTCCACACCTCAAGGACACATTCATGCAAACACTTTTGGTTTATGACTGTGGCCTGTTCTCACTAAGAGATTTGGATTGATGGATATATTTCGTTCCCTGGCTCTTCTCTCCTATGTATTGACCCCTCATAAAAAGGGTTAACGCTTCCAACCCTCTCATTTATCAACAGGGCATGTCTGCCACCCATTATCTAACTATTTAGTATTGATCATTAGTAAAAACAGGTAATCACAGTAATTATTTGTCAATTAGAATCAAGTGTATTAATGTAAATCAAACAATGCAAATCAATTAGATTAATTTTAAAGCGTGAGGTGCATGAGGTGCAGAGAGGTAAAAAATAAATCCTAACAGATCAACACCACAGCCGGTGTTGGTTTTCACTGATCACAACCCTCTAGTCTTCCTAAACCGCATGTATGATAACAACCAACAGCTCATGCAGTGGGCTCTTATGGCCCATGACTTTAATATAGATATTCGGCATAAGAAGGGGTGTGATAATGTTGTGGCCGATGCCGTCTCACGTGTAACCAAGGCTGTCGATGCTGACAGCATGGCTGTCATCTTAAGGGAGGGGGTGTTACATGTCATTGTACTTTTGCTATCCCTTTGCCTGTGTGTCTGTTATGTCTTTGTGTTCAAGGTGCAGTTCCAGAGTGATGATTGAGGGCACCTGCATGAAGCTGTGGGTGTGGCCTATATAAGTGGATCCTTTCTCCGCCCTCGCTCTCAACTCCCTGGCACAAGATCCCAGCCTTTGTTTGTGTTGCTCTTCCTTTGTTTTGTTATAAATAAATGTTATTCCTTTGCATTGCACCTAGTATGGTGTCTCTTAATGTGTTGGACTTTGAGCTGGTTGCAACAACATTAACACTTAAGACAAATGCCAGATGTTAGCGGGTAATTTTTGACTAATGTGAAGGCAAAGGAAGGTCATAATGACTTAAATACAGTGTGTCAGCGATCACTTAGTGAGATTTCCCTTTACCTTTTTAAAACTGAACACTGCTCCTCATTTTTACCCGGTCAGCTGGACTGACATGCTGTATGTAGATATCTAAGGAAGCGTAACACTTCCCAAGAGTTTTTGCAAGGAGTAAACATAGGTCCAAATCCAAACTGACTCCTACACCCTCCTCCTACCAACTTTCACTCTGTCTGCACGTTTGTGTCTTGAGGCCGTGACATTGGCCCTCATTTATCAAACGAGCGTACGACAGAAAACTGGGCGTACGGTCATTTCCACGCAAAGTTCCGCATTTATCAATTTGGACGTGAGCGGAGGCTACGATCAAATCTCACGTCAGGTCTCAGCTCGTGTACGCAAGTTTAAGTCGTGTTGATTTGCAGTGCAGCATAGTAAATCTGGCGGAGTCCGAGAATTGTTATTAGACCATATATCCCTGACATTAACGGTAGCCTACTAGTTTCAAATATTTTGCAATTAACGGGGTTAACAGGTTATTGCTGTAATATTAATTTCTCTTTCATTTTGAGAAAGATTTTGAGGCAGGATATAATTACAAGCAATACATGCAATGATTCATGTGCTAGGTGACAAAGGTTATCCCCTCAAGGAAGAACAGGTAACTCCACCGGCAAACCCTGCAACAGAGCAGGAGCGCAGATTCAACCATGCGCATTTACACACACGGGCCACGTTGGAGCACTGCATCGGGTTGCTTAAGGGCAGATGGCTCTGTCTAGGATCCGCGGAGGGAACCCTATTGTACACGCCAGAGAAAGTCTGCAACATCATTTTAGCCTGTGGGGTTCTGCACATTACTGCGCAAAACAGGGAGCCATTTGATGTCCCGGTGCAGCCAGATGAACCTCTGCCCAGAGAGCCTGGCCAGCAGAGCCCCAACTGGAGGCTGCATGAGGGAGACAGGACCTCATTCATCGCTTCTAAAATGTTAAGTGTTAAATACTTGTGGCGACACGAGGGTTATTACTTTATTATGCACCAATTACCAACAATGCCACCTTGGGTTAGGGCCCAAGGACCTGTATTAAATGTCAATTACCTACAACAAGGACACTCAGGTTTGTTCACTCAGGGAGGGCAGGAGACGGAGTTCAAAAATAGCGTACAAACTTTATTGTTTAAAATAAACACAAAATTTAGCACTGACAAAAGAGTGAAGGGAGCCCAAATGGGAAAAGGGGGGATACAGGCTGAGGCTTACCGGCTGGAGGAGGGGTTTAGCAAGGTGAGTGACATCCAAAAAGAAAAGGAGAACACCCCACTCATACAGTAAAAAGGTGACGTGCAAATAAAGAAAATCTTGAACAGGGATCACACAGCACACAAGGGATCACCACCACCCAGGGGAACCACCACCACCACCACCACCTTCGGCCTTCAGCACTAGGGGGGAGAGGAGAAACACAATTAGGGCTCAAAAGTAAAAGACAACAATCAATATTTCACAAAGTGTGCCAAATAAATTGTTGATAAATTAATAAACTGAAAAGAATGTAATTGAATTAATAAATCAATTAAACGAAAGAAACAAAAGAGATCAAAGAGTCTCTGCTAAAACTCGTAGCATCCAGCACGAGTGATAGTCACACACACGGAGCACTGCAGGTGGCAGCGCTATGCAGGAGCAGTAGCAATTAGCCGGCTAGCCGATGACAGCCGACCGGTCCTACACCCAGCCGTCAGCAGAGCAGCAGCAGCAGAGCAGCAGCAGCGGTGAAGCAGCAGAACGGCGAAGCCACAGCAGCGGAGCAGTGGCAAACAGCGGCAAAGCAGCAGTAGCAAAGCAGCAGCAAGACAGCAGCAGCCTCAGTAGCAAAGCAGCAGCAGGAGAGCAGCGGCAAACAGCGGCGAAGCAGCGGCAGTGACGTCACAGCGGTCAAATAGCCGTGATAGATTGGCAGTACTCCTCTTAACTTTTAGCGTCTACAGCTCCGGTTATAAAACGGGTACATTTACGTCCCGTCCAAAGAGGGAGAGGGGTGAAGACAATCATGCACAGCAGGGGAGACAGCCACCATGCAGCACACGACCAGCAGACTGTTAGAGGGAGAGGAGCAGAAGGAAAGCTTAGCACCTGGCTACAGCATTAAATGACAGAAGTGCACCGTAACTCACCAACGCTCTGGTAGCAGCGTGTAACGCCAAATAATCACATTGACCGCAGTGGAGACGCCAGCTCTATTAAGAAATTACGGTTTGAGTTTACTGAAACACGAACAAATATACACCAAACAGCACGGCAACGTGCGCCTACCTGTGCTAGGATGCTAGTGGCAAATGCAACAACCCGGAAGTGGGCGGGCCAAAGAGGCAGGAAGCGAGAGGTCAGGAGGAGGGACACGGCCTACTTTTATCCCCTTGGTCTGAGCAATGATTGGTTGAAACTCATACCATCATTAACCTCATACCACTACATACTTATGTTTGGCAACTATTCAATACAGGGAAACAGACAATGCACAACGTTTAGTCAAACATTTTATTCATGTGATGTGCGTTTCGGATTTTCGTTTCTCTTTTAAAGTGATGTTTACTGCCATAAGTGAGCGATTTATCTCCGCCATTGACCGACACATTTCGGTTTGTTTTTCCAAGACCTCTGCTGTCAGGATCCAGGGTTGTGGTGGTGTACCTACACGGGCAGCGGAGGACATGCGCCCGCACGCACAGCTCGCATTTGACTGGCTCTGACTCCAGCCTGAACAACGCCACTCGTGCCTGGCTCCGAATGATCTGAAACATCATTTAAATAAAGAAATAAACGAGCGTACGACAGAAACTTGACTGCAACCGTAAAATAACCCTTATTTATTAAAATATAGGCTAAACAGCCAAAATGCTTCAAGCATTCAGGTCGGAGAAGTTCCTCTTCTTGGACGTATTACGCATCTCCATGTCGTAAACTCTAGGGGCGAGGCCTCTAAACTGAGAATATTTTAGGGCGTGGTATTTAAATGACGATTGTTTTCAGCCGCCGCATTTATCAACGCCTGATCATTCGTACGCTGTGATCGGCGAGATACGAACGTTTCATGAATCACACGTGAACCCTGTCGTAAGATGATTTCTGTGCTCGGATCTGCGCTGGTTTCTACGTTAGATTGATAAATGAGGGCCATTGTGTGTCAACCCAAACCAATTTGCTTTAAAGGGGAGTGAGCTATAAGGCCCTCAGACACCAAGTCTGCATCGATGCAAGCTTGCAAACCACACTGCACTCAGGTGCAGCACTGGTTTTGTGATCCTGAAAATAATTCATATTTTCTTACTTCAGACATTTGATAGACTATTTTTTTGTGTGTACATGATGGAATGTAAAGGCATAGATTTTTTTTTTATTTATTTAAATACCGAATAGAGTCTACTCTGTATAGACAGAAATATAATTATTACTAAAGTGCAGGAACTAGACCACGCCTCTCTCCGTGGCTAATTTGCCACCTGTGCCTTTCTAATCCAATCACTTGTGCAGACCTATATAGGCAAGCCTAACCATGTTTCAAGTTCAGACATCTGTTTGCACCGAGACAAGCACTTCGAAAAAAAAAAATTGGAAAACCTTACCACCTTCCCGATGGATCAAGAGCTGTTACTTAATCCTTCCGACGACGATCTTTTGAATGATTTTTCTGTCATCTCCGAATCTCCTCCACCTGTGAAGGCACGGCCTGCCAGGCAGCCATCCATGCTCCCCGGCAGCGCATTGTCCACTACTCTGCATCCAGCGGTTCCAGCCATACGCCACCAACACAACTTCACCCACGCAGAGGTCACGGTCTTCCTTGGAATACCCCAAGTGATAGTTGGTCTCCCGGACAGCCAGTCTCACACACACCGCCTGTCCATCCAACCAGCCTCCCAACCCAAGACTCCCGGATCCGTCTCGTCCTCCCTCCACATCCCATTCCGCCAAACGGGCGATGAAGGTTACAGGCTACAGCGCCCTCTACCAGCAGGCCCGTCATTCAACCATAATGCATCTAGCTGCCGCTTTCTCCACACCTGCTCCTCCTACGGCAGAGCCCACGGCAGGTCTATTTGCCCTCACAACCCCACCGAACACACAAGTCAATACCTCTAAACCCCCATTGACACCATCACCTCAAAGTCCACTCAAAACAGCACCCCAACTAGTCAGTTCATCCTCTTCCTCACCCACGTTTCCATTTTTGATTTCCACTCAGGCATCGGAATTATCCCAGACTCCTAATTCGTCCCGGGTGTTCCTCTTTTCTGCCAAATCTAGCGTAGGATCCAGGTTATCTCTCTAATTCCTCGGCATCATCCGTGACAAACCTACCCCCCAAGCCTCCCTCCCACCCTGGAAGCTACACCGTATCTCCTCCACTGCACTATGCACCAGCGCCTCTCCCTGCTCGGACATCCCAACTTCAGCCTTCAAAGTCTATCTTTTATCTCCCACTTACAGTCCCTGCCACCGAACCATTCCCTCCCACTGTGTCTACATCACCTTCAACGACTCCTGTAAAATGAAGCACGAACACGGCGCAACTTCCTCTCTTTACGGAACAGCATCTTTTTCTCTCTCTCTTTTCTCTCTCTTTTTCTCTTTTATGACAACCAAATCACCCAGTCCGACACCACACTCAGTAGTTTTGGAAGCTAATACGGCAGTAGATGGTACGCCACCAGTTGGCCCCTCAACCGTCTTCACTCTCCCCTTCCTTTGCCTTCTACAAACGTATCCAGTCGCCATCGCCACACTTGTTTGGGGGCACAAGCTCCTCCCTCCTTATCCCCGGAATTCAAATCCTTGGCACCAGACTCAGATTCTCACCCTATACCAGTCTCTCCGTTTTCAGCCACCATCCACAATTGAACCCTTAGTTCTTCCTCCTCTTCACCAGTTCTTCTGCCTCTTCACCACATCTCGACAAACAATCTTGAACAGCCCGACTCTGAGATTCTCTATCTGGTATCCGATAGCCAGTAAACCTTTTTGGGGGTAATGAAGCCGCGCAAATTGAGACACACGCTCATTGAGAGGTACCCCCACTCTGAGCCTCCCTGGTTCCTAGACAGACCAGAAACTCTACAACCGCAGATGATCCTCTCTCTTACCTTCTGTGGAGGTGAGTGCAGTTGAGGTGCGGCTGCGGGAGAAGAGAGAGGTGGAGAGGGCTCAGGAGAGCAGGCACAGAGTTCAAACTCCATGGTCCTCACTATTACAGGAAGTCAACCAGGCTGGATTAGGCAGGGTGGAGCTTCCGGGGTTAGAGTTGTGCAAAAGAAAGCAATAGAGAATAGGCAAGAGTGTGGTTGTATGATTAGTCTGATACAGAGTAAGCCACTCAGAATAAGTGTGTTTTCAGGCAGGATTTAAAAGTGGTGACAGTGTCAGAGGTGCGAATGTCTGAAGGGAGAGAGTTCCAGAGACTGGGGGCAGATCGGCTGAACGCTCTTGACCCCATGGTGGTTAGGTTGGCAGATAGGGCAAAGAGCTGGATGGTAGAAGAGGATCGGAGAGTGCGGGACGGTGTGTGGATATGGATAAGTTCAGCAAGATATGATGGTGCCAGGTTATGAAGGATCTTGAAAGTAAGGAGTAGAATCTTAAAATCAATGCGGGATTTGATAGTTAGCTGCAAGACCATGGAGGAGAGAATTACAGTAGTCCAGACGGGATGTAATCATAGTGTTTACAAGAATGGCAGCGCAGGGTCCAACTTGCTAGACCTCGCTAGACCCCCCCCATTATCCACCTACCTATGGCCTAATAATGTCCATTTTACACATAGACTTTTTAAAGGCCATATTCAACACATGATATGAGATACGAGAGCAAGGGCGTAATATATAAAGTAACAAACAAAAAAAGGAATTATTTTCTTTTTTTATTTAATTTCTGTGAAACTGTTAATATTTACACAGGAGTTACTCAAAGAAGCAGGTGATGAAACCTCGCACACCCCCTAAATAACAAGGGCATGACAGTGAGACAGCCAGACAATTGCTCTTCTTCCCCCGCAGGCTGAGGAGGTTCAACATAAACTACAGGATACCCTGCAACTTCTACAGATACACCATTAAGAGTATGCTAACTGGCTGCCTGGTATGGAAGTTTCACCACCCACAACCTTCAGGCATTTGGGAGGGTGGTGAAAACTGTCATCCATGGAGGACCTCTCAACCCACTGGTGCAGGAAGAATCAATCACACTAGCCACGATCATTTTGCCTGCTGCTGTCTGGCAGATGGTACAGATGCACCTGATCCCACACCACCAGACTATTAATTACTCATTTTTATTAAATACTATTAATTACAGTATCCCCTTACACTATATTAAATACTCTTATTTTAGTATTTTAGCTAAATTCTAATTTGATCTCATTCCATTTAGTAAAATTTTATATCAATAAACGTCCGGAAATGTGGACCTGAAATAACTAAAACACAACAAAATACAGACAAGGCAACCAAAAACAGAAAACCAAAATGGAGGGGAGCTAGGTCAGCATGAATTTTGGAATGGAAAGGGTCCTGAGCAGACAAATCTGAGTAGTAGTAGTAGTAGTAGTAGTAGTAGTTGAAAGGCAGACAGTTTTCACAAGCATAGGACAGCAGAACATTGCATGTTTGCACCAAATTCAGTGTGTGGAATTTTCACACTGTAAACCCCCCCCCCCCCCAAAAAAAGAAAAGATTGATAGACCTTTTGTCTATAACTCCACATCCGGTAGCAAAGGTCCCTCTTGTTTATATGATACAAAATAACTGTTTGTTTGATAACAGGGTGTCGCTGTAATATTTCAGGTTAGATTAAATGCTTCCAATTTGTCCATAATACAGTGCATTAACAAAGCAACAGTCTTTAGGCATGTGTGAATCATCTGCAGCTTGCAGTAACACTTGTGAATGAATGCTGAGACATGGTCATCTCAGGTTTTCTATTCTTCAATGACAACTGGAGGTGAAATTAAGGTTTTGTGTCCAATTGTATTCATCCAAATTTTAAATCATAAATATAAAATAATGGTTAATATTAAGAGGTGTGGTCGGTTCTGTCAGGCTTTGGCTGGTTTTTCACGTTACCGCTCCTTCCACAGACACCTGGCTCATGGTCACAAGCTAGCACTAGCTCCGTGCTAGCACTCCACACCTGGATCATGCCGCCGCTATACTCCACCTCCGACCTCCACTCACTCAACAACCATCTGCATCCGGACTGCATCGACACCCTTCCGAGAAACTGGACTACTTTGCCGTCCTTCACACAGAAGCTCTCGCCGTATGTTCAATTTCAACTTTTTAACTCCTAACTCTATCCCATCCATCAGGTCCTGCTTACGCACCGCAACTTCCTCATTACGTCATCACAACAAACGACATTTGCACCTATCAAATCTCCACCCCCTTGCTCATTCCTCACAACCCATTACGAAGAAATGTCACCTGAAACACCCACTCACTCAACAATAAAAGTCTCATTCTGAAAGAATTCATAACTGACTATATCCTGGATTTCCTCTGCATCACCGAAACCTGGCACAAACCTCTGGACTACTTTTCACTCAACCAGACCACACCCACTGGATACACTTATATGGACAAACCCTGATCTGAGGGGCGGGGAGGTGGTGTCGCAGCAATTTACAGGAAGGACATAAAAACATCCACCATCTCCATCCCTGCTGCTCACTCCTTTGAACATCTCACTTTCAAACTCTCTGGTTCCACTCCTCTGGTCACTGCCATCATCTACCGCCCTTCCAAACCAAACCCCTCCTTTCTCTCTGACTTTTCTGACTTCCCAACTCAGTTATTGGCCATCTCACCTTCTGTTCTTCTTCTGGGAGATTTCAACATCCACATGATTGCACTCCCACCCACCGCTAGCTAACAATCCCTCTGACCTCACCAAATTCTACAACCAAGCACTTTCCTCCTGTCTCAATCAGCTGGCCCCCATCAAAACCAAAACTGTCTCATTCAATCACTCTGCCCCCTGGTACACTCCTGAACTGCATGAAATGAAATCACGCAAACAACAGCTTGAAAGACTTCACAAGAAAACCACCAACCCCAAGGCTCTGTTTTCTACAGTGAATAAACTCCTCAAACCCAGTGACAATACCTCCAACTCATTCACCACTGAAAAATGCAACTCCTTTCTTTAATTCTTTCAAACAAAAATTGACACCTTCTATGACAACCTGTACTCCTCTCCTGCCCCCACAGCCTGCAATCCCTCTCCCTCATCTGCTCCTCCCCCCTCACCTCTCAGCCTCTGTCTCAGCTCTCCCCTGTATCACCAGGGGAGCTGCCCAAAATACTGACAGGCATGAAAACCTCCACATGTGTCCTGGATCCCATCCCGTCTCACCTCATCAAGGACTCTTTACCAGCCATCTCCACACTCATCACAGAAATAATCAACTCCTCCCTCAGGTCTGGCTCAGTCCCCCGTTCACTCAAACTGGCTGCTGTCACCCCATTTAAAAAAAAAAAAAACTGGACTCAACCCTGACATCATGTCAAACTTTCAGCCCATCTCCAATCTCCCCTTTCTGTCAAAAATACTGGAACGTATTGTCGCCACACAACTCAAAGCCCACCTCTGCTCAAATGACCCGTTCGAACCATTTCAGTCCGGTTTCTGTTCCAAACACAGCACTGAAACAGCCTTCCTGAAAGTCACCAATGACATCCTCCTCTCCAGACTCCGGCCACCTCACCATCCTCATCCTCCTGGACCTCACTGCTGCTTTCGACACCATCAACCACACCATTCTCCTCTTCCGCCTTGAATCGTCCCTCAGCATCACTGGCACTGCACTCTCCTAGCTCAAAATCATACCTCACAGACAGACACAACAATTCATCCACGTCAACAACTGCATCTCCTCCACTGTTCCTCTGTCCTTTGACGTCCCCCAGGGTTTGGTGCTTGGTCCTCTCCTCTTCATACTCTACCTGCTCCCCCTTGGCAACATCATTCGCCACCATGGTCTCCACTTCCACTGCAATGCTGATGATGTCCAGCTTTATATCTTCACCAAATCCATCAACCTGGCCACTCACTCCACTCTCTCCAACTGCCTCACCGACATCAAATCTTGGATGCAGACCAACTTCCTCAAACTAAACTGTGACAAATCAGACCTGATCATTATCAGCCCCAAATCCCTCACCAAAACCACAGACAGTTTCCGCCTCACCACTGCCACCTCCACCCTGTCTCCATCCACCCACAGTCACAACCTCAGAGTCATCTTTGACAATAACCTCTCCTTTGAACATCACATAAACCAAATCACCAGAACTGCCTTCTTCCACCTCAAGAACATTGCCCTTCTCCGCCCATCACTCTCCTCCTTTGCTGCCGAAATCCTCATCCATGCCTTCATCACCTCCAGAATTGACTACTGCAACAGCATTCTCTATGGCACACCATCCAAAACTCTAAATAAACTACAGTACATCCAAAACTCCGCTGCACGTCTGCTTACCCACACCAGCACCCGTGATCACATCACTCCTGTCCTCCAGAACCTCCACTGGCTCCCAGTTCCACAGTGTATTCAGTTTAAAATCCTCCTCCTCACACACAAAGCCCTCCATAACCAGGCCTCTTCCTATCTCACTCGCCACAATCATCCCACAGCCTCCGCTCATCTGATGCAAACCTCCTGACTCCACCTCCCAGGACCAAGCACCGAACCTGGGGAGACAGAGCCTTCTCTGTAGCTGCCCCCACCCTCTGGAACTCTCTCCCCAAACACATCTGTGACTGTACCGACCCTCCAACATTCAAATCATTGACAAAAACACACCTTTTTAAAATGGCTTTTAAAGTTTAGCTCAGTCTAATGTGTTTTTAGTGTACTGTTTTCTATTGTTTTGCTAATTTGATGTTCTTTTTCTGTACAGTGTCTTTGAGTATTTAGAAAAGCGCTTTTAAATAAAATGTATTATTATTTTATTTTTATTATTAAGCATGCCTGATGAGTCTGTGAGTAGATCAGGAGGCTTAAGAATAGATCTGTAAAACGCTCATACCAGATGATCTTTGCCAAACAGCATGTTTTGAATGGGTACTACACAAGAATAGAAGAATTATAAGTATCTCAGGTGCTGAAGGTTGAAGAAACAAATGAGAAAAAACACATTTGCCTATCAGTAGAGGTTCATCATTTATTAAAAACTCTTGTGATTTTCTTGGATGGGCCATGGGCAAGAAAGAAGACCTAAATGGTATGTCTTCATAAAAAATGCAACAGCTGGTGACTGCTGTACAATCTGATGGTTCAAATAGTCACAGTAACTGCAGGTTTTAAGTCCCCTTAAAAGAAGGCCAGACGTGATTCACTGTTGTCTGTGTCCGTGCTTTGGGCTGTTTAATTAAGGTTAATTAAGATGCCTAACAGTAATTTCGTGGAATTAATGGCAAATGCCTTAAAGGGGATGCATGAGATAAAACCTGTTCCCCTCTCTGAAAGCTTGGTATCCCAGAGGGCAGGCACTGCAACCATCTTATTTGAAACCTATAAAAACACAAAATGACAAAACAATAAGAGTTAGATACCTGCACAGTTTAGGTGAAAGCATAAATAGTCACCTGCATTCTCTCTGTCTAATCTAAAGGATTTCAACAGCAAACTGTGAATCCCAGCCTTAATTAGAATGTCCAGTGGCCTTTATTATGTTGGGAGACAGAAGGGTATCATTGTAGCTCAAGTGCTACCATGTATAATCATCAATTTCCCCTCCAAATGACTGTAACATTAGACAGAGTGCATTTATTTCACATATGGCTGATGATAGGTCCCTGGGCAAAGCAGTGCTGCTGACAGTGATGAGATGTCGCCTTTGTCTCCGGATCTGTGCAAAGATGATGATTTTCTGTGTGTGCACAGGAGTAAGAGCTATGTATGATGGCTTATATGGTAATCACTTATAATTGCACCCTGTTTCCTGCTCAACTGCCTTTACCATTCTTGAAATTTAATATCATTATGCAGCCTTTTCAGATATGCTAATCTGCCTGCCCCTCCTTATTTCCCTCCCCTGAGTTATTTTTCATTCTATTTAATTCCTGAGTTCTTGTCTTTGCAAAACTGAGCTCATATTATTTTGTGAAAACTGTGAGCTTCTGTCAGTTGTCATGAGGCCAGTGTAGTATAAAGGGAGATTTTTGAATTAAGTATGATAGCCCTCTTGACTTCCTGGTTGGGCTGTCATTCCCTTTTAGCAGAGAAGTAGGAAGTGCCCCTTTGATACAGCCTCTGCCTGCTGCTCCTCAGCCGGTGGATCCAATTAGTTTCTCTCTGTCTTCCTGGGCATATGGTTTGGTATTTTGGGTTAGTTTTCCCCTTGTGGTTATCTTCTTTGTTGAATGAGTGTAAAGTGAAGAATGAAGGACAAAGCACTCTCATACTTCATATTGTTATTGGTTCGTCTACATTTTGTTAAAATGTGGGTATAGCTGTTGCCATGAGGTCCCCCCCTTGAGGTCGCCACTGGTACTACTATAATTCTGCGGGGTTTATAGTGGGATTGGTCTGACTCATAAACCCTGCTGTGTTAACAGTAGTTCATTAGCTGTAGCTTTGCGGATAAACACACGAATCTCTTACAGGCTGGCCACATTGGCTTCTTGTTTTGTGTGTGTTGGCTGCGTTTCTGAGCTGCTGCTCACGCGTACTCTTCTGGTCTTCTACTGCTAGTCTCGGGGTAACTCATCCTTCGTAGCCACTCTTCAGACCTACTGTGTAGGTCAATATAGCGGAAGTCAAATCAGAGAAATTAAATATCACAATCAAATTCGGCCCTGGCCCGTTTTTTTTAAATTCCTAATCTTTTAACTCAGCATGAAATCAAAAGTACAAAAACAAAGCGTTATTTGGAATGATACACAGACCTGGGTAATGCTTATCATTTAAATTTTATACAAAATAAGGAAAAAGACTCCCGCACACTCTCCACTTCACTTGCAATTAAGTTTATAGACAACAACGTTTCAGTACTTAGACCTTCATCAGGTTATCTTACAAGACAATGGGGGAAGCTGTCTTAAGTAGGCCCTCAAAAAACGCAGGCCCTCAAAAAACAATCAAACACACCTGGACAAACAAATCTATGGCACTGTTTTAAAAACTTTTTAGTTTTTTTAAGAACATCATAACATATAACAGTCAATGCGTGTATATACACAATAAGATATAGTATAAATGTAATACAAAAGTAGGTTAGAGCTTCAAAGAAATGTACTGTGGGAACTGGCTAGAAAAACAGGTACTGTACAAGATTACAGGACAGGCCAGCTCATGATGTCACATTACAAAATAAGTCATCCAGACCAGTAGAAAGCACGGTCTAATATTTCAGAAAGGTTCATTTCACAATAAAATTCACACACAAAAAAAGGAATTTGTTAGATTCAGTTCTGTGAATTCTGCATCTTCTAGAGCCTGTCCCTAGACAAATGAAAACAACAAAGAATTAGGCAAACATATATACACATACAGTGCCTTGCGTAAGTATTCGGCCCCCTTGAACCTTTCAACCTTTCGCCACATTTCAGGCTTCAAACATAAAGATATAAAATTTTATTTTTTTGTCAAGAATCAACAACAAGTGGGACACAATCGTGAAGTGGAACGAAATTTATTGGATAATTTAAACTTTTTTAACAAATAAAAAACTGAAAAGTGGGGCGTGCAATATTATTTGGCCCCTTTACTTTCAGTGCAGCAAACTCACTCCAGAAGTTCAGTCAGGATCTCTGAATGATCCAATGTTGTCCTAAATGACTGATGATGATAAATAGAATCCACCTGTGTGTAATCAAGTCTCCGTATAAATGCACCTGCTCTGTGATAGTCTCAGGGTTCTGTTTAAAGCGCAGAGAGCATCATGAAGACCAAGGAACACACCAGGCAGGTCCGAGATACTGTTGTGGAGAAGTTTAAAGCCGGATTTGGATACAAAAAGATTTCCCAAGCTTTAAACATCTCAAGGAGCACTGTGCAAGCAATCATATTGAAATGGAAGGAGTGTCAGACCACTGCAAATCTACCAAGACCCGGCCGTCCCTCCAAACTTTCATCTCAAACAAGGAGAAGACTGATCAGAGATGCAGCCAAGAGGCCCATGATCACTCTGGATGAACTGCAGAGATCTACAGCTGAGGTGGGAGAGTCTGTCCATAGGACAACAATCAGTCGTACACTGCACAAATCTGGCCTTTATGGAAGAGTGGCAAGAAGAAAGCCATTTCTCAAAGATATCCATAAAAAGTCTCGTTTAAAGTTTGCCACAAGCCACCTGGGAGACACACCAAACATGTGGAAGAAGGTGCCTTGGTCAGATGAAACCAAAATCGAACTTTTTGGCCACAATGCAAAACGATATGTTTGGCGTAAAAGCAACACAGCTCATCACCCTGAACACACCATCCCCACTGTCAAACATGGTGGTGGCAGCATCATGGTTTGGGCCTGCTTTTCTTCAGCAGGGACAGGGAAGATGGTTAAAATTGATGGGAAGATGGATGGAGCCAAATACAGGACCATTCTGGAAGAAAACCTGTTGGAGTCTGCAAAAAACCTGAGACTGGGACGGAGATTTATCTTCCAACAGGACAATGATCCAAAACATAAAGCCAAATCTACAATGGAATGGTTCACAGATAAACGTATCCAGGTGTTAGAATGGCCAAGTCAAAGTCCAGACCTGAATCCAATCGAGAATCTGTGGAAAGAGCTGAAGACTGCTGTTCACAAACGCTCTCCATCCAACCTCACTGAGCTCGAGCTGTTTTGCAAGGAAGAATGGGCAAGAATTTTAGTCTCTCGATGTGCAAAACTGATAGAGACATACCCCAAGCGACTTGCAGCTGTAATTGCAGCAAAAGGTGGCGCTACAAAGTATTAACGCAAGGGGGCCGAATAATATTGCACGCCCCACTTTTCAGTTTTTTATTTGTTAAAAAAGATTAAATTATCCAATAAATTTTGTTCCACTTCACGATTGTGTCCTACTTGTTGTTGATTCTTGACAAAAAATTAAAATTTTATATTTTTATGTTTGAAGCCTGAAATGTGGTGAAAGGTTGAAAGGTTCAAGGGGGCCGAATACTTTCGCAAGGCACTGTACAAATACATACACACATACATACACATACAGGTGTGCAAAAGCTGCACTCTGTACAAAATAAAAAATGGAAAATTTAATTCAAAGTTAAACATTTTTGGTCAGATCAGTGTATAATGAAAACATTGTCATTTGACTAATTTTCTATTATAAAATATGGGATAGAAAAATGGAAATTGGAGAGGTTTTATTTCTATCTGTGTTTTGGGTTGCTTGAGAAGGGCGGGCTTTAAGAACCCAAATCAACTTAGGTCTGATTGGCTGGTGGGAGCTGCTTGTCTCGCCAATCGTCAAGGCTGCATACAAGGATTACATCTGGTAAATGTACATTTGGCGCCAACTCATGAGCTTGAGTGATATAAATATTTATTTTCACTGTATTGGCCAGGACGAAAAAGCTAAATAAGCTAGCCGGTGTAGCTAACATTAACCTCATTATGCAGTGTGTCCATCTACTTCATAAACACTTATAGATGCAGCTGCTGCACAGATTCAATTAAAAGTCAGATTGTCGAAAAAGTGGATTAGCTGAGAAGTCCCTTCCACAGTGCATACAGATGTTTCTCCTTTCATATGACCTGTTTGCTGGTGGGTTACCACAGTGACGGATGGTAAAATGCGGTAAAAGGGGGTCTGCACTTGATAACTGTAGACGCTAGGTGGCAGCAGAGTGCTTGAATCCTGAAGATGACAGTAAAATCCTGATGACAGTATTTTACTTTATACCCCATTTGACCACAATGTGCTCAGCAATGACAGAGTGGCGCTGTCCATATTTCAGCTGGTTGACTCCACAGGAAGCAAATGTATTTACTCTAATACGACTGCTTCAGCTGATATTTAACTTTAACAGCTCTTCTGTGAATTGAAGTTAAATAAACCTAAGATGATTAACATTAAGTAACTGTTTGTACTTGCACAAGCCTGTAAGTGAAACATACAGTCTGACATATATCTTTACGCCTAGCTCAAAAGCAGTGTGGAGATCACTGTTAATTAGCTAGATATTTTTCAGTCGGCATTGCGTATACCCACTTCTAAATCCCCTCTGATGTGCATCTTCATTACATTGTTTGAGGGAACTATAGGTGACTGCATACTTGTGGACGAAACTGTCATGCTAATATAGCTCCTCAGGGATTTAAGCTGTAATTTTTTGGACAATCTAACCTGTCACAACACATTAGTTAAGGTTCTAAGGACTATGGCTGCTGGTAGCTGTAGTTTCTTTTGTTTAAATACACCAAACTTTAATTTTATGGGTTATTGTTCTTCAGACGATTGGGCTAAACTAGCTAAAATGTGCTAACGGCAGTTGCCACTTGTTGCCGTAGCAAAGGTAAACGTCAGGTAATGTGAATACTCTAGAGTGCAGATTCAGGCTGCATTGTGAATACAGATAAGATCCCTTGTATTCAGCACTGTATGCATGATTTAAGTAATAAGTAAACCTATAGAAAAGAATACCTTTTGATATATTAGAATTTGTAATTCATTGGAATAATTTGGAGTACAGTGATTTTGATACAGTACTGTGATTGTTGCCATATATTAATGTCAGTTTCTTTATGTTTTATATTCGTTATTACAGTAACTAACTGATAAAAAAAATACTTAATTTGAATGTAGCCTACATGTTTTGTAAACGCAATTTTAAGGTCATTAATATCCATGTTATCCATCAATATTAATTTTCTTAAGCTGCTTACACAGTTGCGCAGCACACATTTGTAGTGTTATAAATTGCACAATGCACTTTGTTGGGGGCTGGAAGACCTGTTGAACGATGGGCCGGATAAGTGAACTCCAAGAGGTCCACTGTAATGCAAATTAGGTGTTAAGTGTTGAAGAGTCACTCCTTCAGGTTTCCCAAGAGCCCAGACTTTCCCCTGTAACTGTCCCAGTTTGTCGTGACACACCAGGCCCAAGTCCTTGTGTAACACATTCATACATCCGAGACAGAGTGATAATGTTTCATGTATATATATCTCTCGTTAACGCAATTGTACGTGATAAATGCCATTGCTAGAGCATGTTGTCATTTCATATTTTTCTCGTTTCATCTGGTATAAAATAAAAAACATCTGTGTCATCACATACAGTCAGCTATATGGTCCCTGCATGCAGTATATTTCATGTATAGTGAAAAATGCCAGTTTAGTTTTTATGCTGTGGATCAGAGCTGTGTGCTGTGCTGTGCCGTGTGGTGTAATCGTTACTCCCTCACTGGAGGGCTGGTGTGTTTGAGAGTGGTTGGTTGAACCAGTTATTCATTCAGGTTACCGAGGTTGTCGCATCCTTTCTTTTAAAGGAAGTTGTTTTGTGTTAGCATTGTTAATCATTTATGTTTCAATAAATAGTTTAAATTACAGCAATCTTTCTGTTTCCTTTCCTTTTCACCAACGCCCGGTTTATTATTTATTGTTGCTCCCCCTTTCCCCTGGACACCAAAAGTGGGGACGTAACAATTGGGGGCTCGTCCGGGATTTGAACCCGGGATCTCTCAAACGGGGACCAGAGAAATGTTTTTACTCACGTCGAAGGTAGCTAGCTCAGGTTCGTCCAGTGCGCGGTCGTCTGAGTCAGCTACCTTCGACGTGAGTAAAAACATTTCTCTGGTCCCCGTTTTTCGAGAGTCTGAGGTTGAGGGCTATTTTGGTGCATTTGAGCGCATTGCTGCTGCTCTGCACTGGCCGAAGGATGTGTGGGCAGTACTGGTACAATGCAAGTTAACGGGTAAGGCTCAGGAAGCTTGCGCTTCTCTTTCTGGGGAGGATAGCCTCTCCTATGAGGAGGTTAAGAGCGCAGTACTGCGGGTGTATGAGCTGGTGCCTGAGGCATATAGACAGCGTTTCCGCGGCCTGAGGGAACAGCAGGCCAGACATACGCCGACTTTGCCAGGGAGAAGGGGACGCTGTTTGACCGGTGGTGTTCAACTTGTAAAGCAGATGACTTGGCTTCTATACGTGAGTTGATGTTGTTGGAGGAATTTAAAAACTGTGTGCCTGAGCGGACTGTGGTGTATTTGAATGAGCAGAAAGTCGCTACTCTGCAGCAAGCTGCTATTCTTGCTGACAAGTTTTCTCTTACCCACAAAAGTGCCGTTATTAGACACAATTCTTCCCCTCAACGTGAACCTGCTTTTAGCCCTAGTATGTTCCACATGCTCGTACATCTCCCTCTAGTCCCAAAACAGGTAAACAGTGTTTTTTCATTCGTCAAGCTGACCACCTGATTGCCGACTGCGAGGAATGGAAGCGTAAACAGCAGCAGGCAGCAATTTCAAAACCTAAGGGTGTGGGCCTGGTTAAAACAGTAGCCAGTGGCTCTCCCGCCACAAGTCATACAGTACCTGAGGAGTGTTTTAAACCTTTCATTTTCCCTGCGTTTGTCTCGCTCACAGGAAAGGCGGATGGTCAGCGTCCGGTCACAGTGTTGCGAGACACTGGTTGCTCCCAGTCGTTCATCCTTTCCACCGTGTTGCCTGTGGTGCAAGTGCCATCGTAAGAGGTCTCGGGATGGGGTTGGTACCTGCACCTCTGCACCGCATTCACGTCAGGTCTGACCTTAACACTGGTTTCTTCCCGGTAGCTGTGCGTTCCTCATTCCCTGTCGATGGTGTTGACTTTGTGATGGGTAACAACATAGCTGGGGGTAAGGTACATCCATCACCTGACGTTGTTGATCGGTCTGACTCTGTCTTTGCTCCTGCCATATTTGAGGACAGGGTGCTGCCACCTACAGGGGAGAAGGGTTGCTGTACTGCAGGCCAAGAAGGTTGTGCCACATTAACCTGTGTGAACCCTATCATTCCAGAGAAGCCCTCCAGGGGGAGCAGGACAACACTCCGGAGACTGCTGCCCCTCGCGAAACACCTACTTCCTTGGTTTGTGTGGAGTTTTTGCCTGACAATGTGTTGGCGGTTCTGGGAAGTGATCAGCAGGGTGAGGTGTGACCACAACCAGCGACTGATGCGTTGGGCCCCGTTGGCGCAAGGCTACAACCTTGAGAGTACACGCAAGAAGGCGACCAGCAGTGGGGTGACTGATGCCCTGCCCCGTGGGTGGAGGAGGAGGAGGAGGAGGAGGAAGAAAGGGAAATAATTCTGTGTGTAGTACAATTATCAGTACCCATGTGTGTAGAGTGTTTAATGTAACAAACTTTAAGTTTGCACTTATGGGAGGGGGTGTTACATGTGCGTGTGTCTGCCTCTGCTCTCCTGTGTCCTATTCCAGGTGCTGCCCTCCTCACCTGACTGGTCAGACCCACCTGCTGCCTCTCAGCAATCAGGTGGATTGCTACAAAGCTGCAGGGAGGAGAGCAGACAGGGCAGTGTGTGCCAAGCTGCCAGGGAGTGTAGTGCTGGAGGCCGTGGATCGGAGCTGTGTGCTGTGCTGTGCCATGTGGTGTAATCTGACTCCCTCAGTGGAGGGCTAGTGTGTTTGAGAGTGGTTGGTTGAACCAGTTATTCATTCAGGTTACCGAGGTTGTCGCTTCCTTTCTTTTAAAGGAAGTTGTTTTGTGTTAGCATTGTTAATCATTTACGTTTCAATAAATAGTTTAAGTTACAGCAATCTTTCTGTTTCCTTTCCTCTTCACCAACGCCCGGTTTATTATTTATTGTTGCTCCCCCTTTCCCCTGGACATCAAAAGTGGGGACGTAACAGGGTATATTTCCTAATTTCATTGTCATTGTCATTGTCCGGTCCGCTGTTTTTTTTGTTTTGTTTTGTTTTTTGTTTTTTCTCTCTCTCCCTAATTTTCTTCAATTGGGCCGGCCAATTGGCTACAGAGGGCTAGCGGTGTGTTGCTAGCATCAACACATATTATTGGTCTATGTTTGTCATTGTCAATCAATCATGGGCTGACAGGCTCAGAGAGCCCTGACAGTGCTGTCAATCACAACACAAACCAGGGTGGGCGGGACTTCATGGCATGGGCCGGAGTCGCGGGACGGGCTGCTGCTGAGCTGAAAGTGGATAAGCATAAGAAACGCCCGGGTGGCGCCGAAAAACTGCGACTTAAAAAGCTGAAGTCTCTGGAGGTGGAAGCTTATAATGTTCGAAATTGACAGACCTATTTGGTGCCGGGGTCACCACCCCAGCAGGTGCTGCTGCACTGGGAGACGAGTGGAGGCAGACATGGTAAGCAACGTTAGCGTGGGGCTGGCTAGGCTACATTATAAGACATGTCCCAAACAAAGTAGAAAACGTTTTTACATCGAATGAGATGTGACCTAATTAACTGCATACTTGTGACAACATAGTAGCCCAGAGTTGAAGGGCTGTGACGGTAGGTAGTTGTGGTTGATTTTGTTTAAATATGCCGACTTGTGATATTATGGGTTATTATTGTTCAGATGATTTAGCTAAGCTAGCTAACAGCTGCTAACATCAGCAGCCTCTTGTTGCCACAGCAACAGTAAACCTCGACATGGACTAATGAGCTGTAAATAGAGATGCAAAATCAAGCTGTATTGTAATACAGATGAGATACTTTGAATTTTAGCACAAAATACAAGTAACATATAGGAAATAATTAGTTTAATTTGCAATATTTGCCATTTAATTTATTGTAATCTTTCAAATAATGTATTGTTTACTGAGGTGATAACTATTTGTAAGTATAATTTGTGTATAACTTTAATTTCTGTGTAAATGTGTTACTTTTACTGTAGTTTTCAAATGGCTGTGTATAGTGCTGTCTTGAACATTTTCAGGTATTGTCACAAAGATCTGACTTTTTTGCATTGGAAAACACTAGTGTCATAATGAAAACATGACAAAGCCATTAGTGTTGTTACACTCGTGAACGTTTAGTTCAATATGAACTAATCTTTTATCTTGTACATTATTCTGTGGTTTTGAGTTATTTCCCCATCCAATGATAAATGCTTTCCCTATGTCCAGCCCAGACAGGTCCAGGGCAAGTCCAGCTGGTCAGTTCAGGGAGAGATCCAGACCAATGCAAGCAGCCCAAAGACTGCACCACCTGAGAGGGAAACAGCTGTAGAGAGTGAGGAGGGGAGCTGGCTGGCTGCGGACGAGGAAGTAGGACAATATATACATGTGCACATACACGTATATGAGAATGCATATCTCTTCAGACCTGTAATTCTTGTCTTAGACTTTTTCACACAGCTATAGATCTTTTTTTTTTTTCAATTCTATATTTATGGTTTCATAATGACTGAGTCACCATTAAAACAAATGAGTTTCAGCTCCGTCTGCAAGGGCATGGCCACCGGGGTGGCTGGGGGTGGCACTGGCTACCCCTGAAATTTGATTGGCCCCCCTACCTGGCACCCCCACCAGACTTTGGGAGAAAAAAAAAAGTGTGCTTAATTAATTGTAATATTTATTTTCCACACATATATGTATAAAAGCACAATTTCAAAGCGTTTTGATGTTGTTCAAAATTATTTTTAATTCATTTTTATGCAGCATTATGCCTGCATTGTAACTATTTGCGTCATAGGTAATTTGCCAGCAAGGCTAGTTCATTCAAATTTCGTCCAATCACAAGACGTTCCACAGACGGTTAGACTGCTGCTGATTGTGACTGATGGTTGCTGATAGAGATGGCTCGTTTGCGAACGAATCAGTTCGAAGGAACGACTCTTTAACGCGAACGAACTGACCTGATTCCATGTTTCACTTCTCTCTCGTTCATTCGTTCGTTCTCACAGAGTCGCTGCTGCTGACTCGCTGTGTGTCGTTCACTGTTCGGTTATCAGAGAGGTGACGAGGACTGAGAGCCAGCCAATCGTATGCTGAGTCTAGGACACTGTTTTCGAATTTTAGCCAATGAGAAACAGGAAAGCATAGCAACCCATGAAAAAAAAAACATTTTATTTTGTTCGTAGCTCATCGTTCTCGTTCAGTCAGTCAGTCAGTCACCCTTGGCTTATGATAATGGTTGACATTAACAATACCACTTTTACGTTTGAAGATTGCCTTTTACATTTGAATATCAGTGAAATGGTAAATGCATGCTGTCTTTGTATTTTCTGTGTCATGCCAGATTAATAAAATATTTGAATGTCTTGTCAATCTGTCTCGTTCGTTCGTTCGTTCTCGCGCATGGTGTTACACGTGAGTTGTCCTCATGCTGAAAACATGACTTGTCGCACACGTGACTTCACTCCCCGAGACGCAAGAAGAAAGCAAAAATACGTATTTTTACTGAGGAAAATGACAAAATAGTAATGCACAGTGATATGAATAAGTAACTTTAATCTGATTACTGGTTTGGAAATATTGTTATATTACTTGTTACTGAAAAAAAGTGGTCAACCAAGAACGAGTGACTGACTGAACGAGAACGCCAGGAGAGGATGATTCCTCTCCTGGCGTTCTCGTTCAGTCAGTCACTCGTTCTTGGATTGCACCCAGAGTGATTATGGTGAAGATACACATTATCCACTGTCTTATGTTGTCTAAAAGTACACATAATCATGAAGTTATGTATTAGCCTTGAACTACAGCGTTATGTTGACCGTTAGCACGATGAGAACGAGGAGCTGAGAACTGTGCATTACATGATTCACTGCTAAACAACGTTGTACCGGAAACGCGACTGAACGAACGAACGAACGATATGAACGATTCTTCCTGCCGAACTGACCGACGGGAACTGAATCTCGACATCGAACGATGAAATCCACCTCTAGTTGCTGATCGCTGAACGGCTGGTTTGGTGAATCGTAAAGATTAATAAAGGTAAGTAAAATTGTAAATTGGTATGTGTAACCTTAGTGTTTAATGTGGGAATTCGTGGGTGATTAAGTAACGTTAAGTTTGTGTAGCTAAAGTTAAGGAGATGGCCGGGGGGTTAAGCTAACGACAACAGTTGTAACATTACATAACGTTAGGGCTCAACAGTGCCAGTGTTTAACTCGCAATTGCTAACGTTACTAAAAATAGATGTATGCCAATTGTAAAAATGTATTTAGGGGCACATGTGCGAGTAATACTCGTAACACAATTCAGCAGAGACAGCCTATATTTTTTCGTCGGTTCGTCGAGGTGCGCCGGCGTCCGGCCTGCTCACCAGGCGCCCTCCGCCGCTCCCGGGGGGATGGGGGGTGCAGCGGACCGCTCGCTGCGTCCTCTATCCCCGCAGTGAGGGACGGAGCGCACTGATGGGATCGCAGCCTGCGGGGCTGGCACACCACCTGCCACTGCCAGTCTCCCATCCCTAGTCTATTTGAGCACATAAATAAAGTAATATAATGTCAATAGTAACTGTTCAGCTATTTCGTTTCTAAAAGTTTATATTTTAATGGCACAGGGGCTTTCTGATTTAAAAAGTGTAACTGGTTGAAAACTGTCTGCCACACAAGTGTTAGGATAACACAACAGTATGTAATATCTATGTTAAGATAGCCTTGCTTCAGCTTAAGGAAAGATGTTTTTTGACTTGACAAAGTAGTCTAACTGAACATTATGCATCTACTTATTTCCTCAGTGGCAGGAAGTGTACATCTAGGGAAATAATAGGATAAGAACAATGAAAAGGTCTCAAAATATTGAGACTTTCTTCATTGTGAAGAAGAAAAGTAAGTCAGCAACAGGAGCAGGAGACAGTGAGGCAGAAATGTGCGTCAGGGATGAGCATGCACAGTCATCACTATCCACTGATTTATCAGCAAATCAAGGTATGTATAAGTATGCAGAGACCATATAGGGAGGTTAAGACTAGTACAGCATAACAAATTTGTATTGAATAGGCTGTAGCTCCACAAAGGCCATCACTTAAATATCAAGGAATGCCACAGGATTTCTTTTGACTTCAACTAATTTTAATGAGTATTAAAAGTTAAGTTGTATACTTGAAGGCAGTAACTGAGATATCTTTTCCTAGAAACTTTGCATAGTGATGAGCCTGGAGACAAGGAAGAAGGCCCATCATCCTCGATACAGCATTCAGCAGGTAAATAAATCATAAAGCAATTAAATATATAGTGCTAAATGTGTGCTTAAACATAATAAGAGACAACAAGATTCAAAATATGCCTTATTTTTTATGCGTTAGTGGAATATTTCTTTGTGTGGTCAGAGATTCCCTCCGGTGAGGCAGACGAACAGTCAGATGTGGACACACAGGAGTCTGTATGCAGTGGCAGTGACACAGGAGAGGCTCCACATTAATCACTCCCTACACCGTCCCAATCACCAGGTATTTAACTTCTAGTTTTGCTTGAAGTTTAAGGAAAGCTTCCACAAAAAAGGATGAAGTAGTTTAGTGCATTATTCAAAGGGATATTCCGGTGTAAGTTCAATTCATGGTCTAACACACCTTGACTCTGAGTAAGACTCCCCCTCGAGAGGTCAAGTTAGCTGACCGCTAGCTTAGCTAGTTTTAGCAACCTCAGAAAAGACCGCGCGAAAACAATACACTGCAGCTTATGTCTCCAACTAGAAACCGCTATCAAAAAGCCACAATTAATGGTCAGAACAGCAGCAAACTTCAACAACAGTACATGTACAGTCCCAGCACACAGTACGAAGCATCAAACATCTGCTAGCTTAGCTGGATTTGTATTAAAAACACAGCACAAATCACCCCTCTCCTCCAGCAGCCTGCCTGTCTTTGGAAGCCCCAACGAGTCGATTACCGAGTGCAGTAGATTTCCACAGCTCAAGGGTGAAAATGTATGATTATTACTCCATGGAATGCTCAGTTCTTATTATCGAGAGCTGACAGGGAAAAGAACAGAAGTAATGGAGTAATAATCAGACATTTTCATCCTTGAGCTGAGGAAATATACTGCACTCGGTAATCGACTCGTCGGGGCTCCCCGACACAGGCAGGCTGCTGGAGGAGAGGCTGAGTTGTGCTGTGTTTTTAATACAAATCCGGCTAAGTTAACAGATGTTTGATGCTTCGTACTGTGTGCTGGGACTGTACATGTACTGTTGCTGAAGTTTGGTGCTGTTCTCACCATTATTTGTGGCTTTTTGATGGCGGTTTCTAATTGGAGACATAAGCTGCAGTGTATTGTTTTCGTGCAGTCTTTTCTGAGGTTGCTAAAACTAGCTAAGCTGGTGGTCAGCAAACTTGACCTCTCGAGGGGGAGTCTTACTCGGTGTCCAGGTGTGTTAAACCATGGATTAAACTTACACCGGAATATCCCTTTAATGGGAGACCTGTAGCTCACAACATTGTCAATTTGGAATTCAACATCATTGCATCATATATTGGTTGTTATAAATAAACAATCAACAATCATTAAAAAATGATTCTCTTTTTCCCAGACATATACCGGTGCCCGGCAGATGGACCAACACGGCCATACCTGAGGGTGTATCAAAGGACTGTGCAGGGGGGGAGGAAGAGGTCATTTAACAGCTCGTGGTACATGCATTTCCCATGGTTAGAGTACTCACAAAGTCAGGACTCTGCTTATTGCTTTGCATGTAGACACTTTAGCTTGCCCAACACTCCAGAAACACCTTTTGCAGCAAAAGGAGGCTGCTCCAATTGGAAAAAGGCCATGTACAAAGATGGGGTCTTTAAATGGCATGAGCAGTCAGAAGGGCATGTTAATGCCATGTTTGCGTGGAGCGAATACAAGAAGAATATTCTTAAAGATTCTTCTATACGAGAGGCTTTAGACAAAACCTACAAAAAAAAGTTGAAGAGAGCAGGATGTACATAAAGACAATAGCAGAAGTGCTTCGGCTTACAGCCATGCAGAACGTTGCTCAAAGGGGACATGTTGAAAATGATGGTTCACAAAACAAAGGAAACTTTGTAGAAATTATGGAATTGATTTCAAAGCACAGTCCGCTGGTTGCAAAAAAAATTAATGGTGCAGGAAATGCCAAGTATATCAGTAACACAATTCAAAATTAAATTTTGGAATGCCTGTCGGATATGGTCCGCGAAGAAATAATAAAGGAAGTAAAGGAAGGCAAGGTTTTTTCTGTTATTGCAGATGAAACAAAAGATCTTAAAAAAAAGGAGAAACTGTCATTAGAAAACCATAAAGCGTGGTGGTGAAGCCCCTTCTGAAGAAGAGCAATTTAGACCCCAACATCCTTAATAATTACCGACCTGTATCCAACTTACCATTTTTAAGTAAAATTTTAGAAAAACTTGTTTTTAATCAAGTTAATGATTTTTTAAACGCAAACAACATTTTAGAGAGGTGTCAGTCTGGTTTTAGGAGGAACCACAGTACCGAGACGGCCCTTTTAAAGATTTTAAATGATGTCAGGTGCAACTTAGATGAACACAAACTCACAGTCTTGGTACTACTGGATCTAACCGCCGCCTTTGATACAGTAGACCATCACATTTTATTAAGCAGACTGAGGAACCTGGTCGGCCTCTCTGGTACTGTTTTTAACTGGTTTGTCTCCTACCTCACAGACCGACACTTCTTTGTAAGTATGGATACATGTTCCTCAAGAATCCATCAGATCAAGTGTGGGGTTCCCCAGGGGTCAATTTTAGGTCCAATTCTTTTTAATCTTTACATGCTTCCCCTTGGGGACATCATCAGGAGACACGGCATCAGCTTTCATAGTTATGCTGACGATACGCAACTGTACATCGCCGTGTCTCCTGAGGACACAGGGCCTATTGACGCCCTTTTAAAATGCATTTTAGATATCAAGTCATGGATGGCAGCAAATTTCCTCCAGCTTAACCAGGACAAAACAGAGGTTCTAGTCATTGGTCCTGAAGGCCAGAAAGAGAAACTTTTAACAAAATTACAAGATCTTAAACCATCTACAACTGTAAAAAATCTGGGCGTGATTTTTGACTCTGAGCTCAGCTTTATACCACACATCAAAAACATAACAAAGATAGGTTTTTACCACCTTAAGAATATAGCCAGAGTCCGCCCGTTTCTCTCTCAGGCCAGCACGGAGGTACTGATGCATGCTTTTATCTCCTGTCGTTTAGATTACTGTAATGCCCTGCGCTCTGGTCTTCCCAAAAAGACTACCTCTAACCTTCAATTACTGCAGAATTCAGCTGCACGAGTGCTGACGAGGACCAGAGGGCGGGAGCACATTACACCAGTTTGCATTGGCTCCCCGTACGTTTCAGGATTGATTTTAAGGTTCTTTTAGTCGTTTTTAAATGTCTTAACGGTCTTGGGCCTTCTTATTTATCTGACTTGCTTTTACTGTATCAACCCTCACGGACCCTGAGGTCATCCGGCACTGGCCTTTTAACCATACCACATGTTAACTCTAAAACACACGGGGAGGCGGCTTTTAGTTATTATGGCCCCCGATTGTGGAACAGCCTGCCGGAGAGCCTCAGGGCCGCAGAGACTGTTGATGTTTTTAAAAAGAGGCTCAAGACCCACCTTTTTAACTTGTCTTTTAACTGACTTGCTTCTAATCGATTCTGGTATTTTACTTGATCTTAGGTTGCTTTTAGGATTTAATTATTTATTTTTTCTATCTTTATTTTATTTATTCATTTATTTATTTTTATTTTATTTATTTTTGCTAAGGTTTTATGAACTTTATTTTTAGCTTTTTAAGTCGTTTTATAACTACTTTTAACTTCCTTTATTGTTGAATTTTACTACGTCCTTTTATCATCTAGCTCCAGTGTTATCCTCACGGGGGGCCCTCCACGCCGGGAAAGTCTGATCTGCCTATGGGGTGTCACCCTTGGGGGCTGTCTCGGCCTGGGTGGATGGGGCGGCACCGCGCCGTGGCTGTGGAGCCGCGGCGCGGGCTCTTCCGTCTGTCCTGGCCGGGTGGTTCCGGGCGGGCGCCTCATTGTGACAACAACCAGTATGACTTCCCGGCGTGGATGGCTCCCCAGCAAAGGCCTTCCTCACCTGGATCCTCAGTCCCAAGCCACCCTGTATCTTAACGTGTGTATTTTAATAGTTGTGTGTGTATGTCTGGGAATGTATGTAGAGGTGTGTACCTGCGTGTTTGCGTTTGTGTGTGTGCGTGTGTATGAGGTCTTTTAACTGTCAAAGCACTTTGTGTTGCATTTTAATGTGTATGAAAGGTGCTATATAAATAAATAAAGTTTGAAGTTTGAAGTTTGATTAGTACTAAGGTACTATTACAATGGTGCAATTCACGAGAGCTTTTTGGATTTCCAGAGAGCTAGTTAATTAGACGCAACAGGACTCAGTCAGAAGATAATACAATGTCTGGAAAGGTATGGCCTTGAATACAAGTCAAATCTTGTAGGTCAAGGTTATGATGGGGCAGCAGTGATGTCAGGGAGGTGCAGTGGGGTTGCAGCCAGAATCAAAGCAGAGGCTAAACATGCTTTTTACATTCATTGTAATGCACACTGTCTCAACCTTGTGATTGTTGATTCAGTTAAGGCTGTGTCTGAGGTTGACTGTTTTTTTTTTTCTTTGCTGCAAAAATTGTATGTGTCTGGCTCATACATTCATGAAAGGTGGTTGTCTGTTCAGAAGGACATGTATAAAGCTGCACCCAGAGAGCTACAGAGATTGAGCGATACACGATGGGCATGCAGGTATTCTGCCTGCAAAAATCTCCTGGACAGACTGCCAGCTGCCTTGCGTGTGCTTCACGAGATAGCTGGAGAGAGCAGTGGTAAGAGATCTGTGGAAGCACGGGGTCTACTTACCCAGATAGACCTGACGTTTATTGGAACACTGGTAGTGTTTAAAAAGATTCTTGGTGATGCTAAGTGTCTCTCCGACATGCTTCAAGCACCATCGCTTGACCTCGCTAGGGCTGTGGACCTAATACATGCACTGCAGGACACCCTAGAGGACTGCAGAGCTGGATCTTGTTTTGATGAGCTTTGGCAGCACACCGTGGACACAGCAAAGCAGTGTAATATCGCAGTTGAGGCTGTTGAAAAACGATCAAACAGAGGGAGCTCCACACTTAGTGGGTATCATGTAGAGTCCACTGTAGGTCATCGTAGGTGCAAGGATGGGGACAAAGATAAGTTCAGGACGGGTGTATTTTACCCAATCCTTGACCATATGAATGCAGAACTTACAAGGCGGTTCAGTAAAAATAACTGTGTTATCATGAGGGGTATACAAGCACTTAACCCCAAGGGTGAAAGCTTTTTAGAGGAAGCAACAGTTTTACGTTTTGGCTGTCTGTATGACTGTAATGTTGAAGACCTAAAACATGAGCTGTATCAGGCAAAGAAGGTTGTTCAGAGGAAGGCACAGTGCAGGACTGAAATTTCCAGTATTTTGGATTTTACGACTTTCCTTGAACCATACAAAGACGTGTTTCATCAGCTTTTTCACTTGTGTTGGATAGCTCTGGCCTTGCCCGTGAGCAGTGCTAGTTGTGAGCGCAGCTTCTCAGCACTAAAGCTTATAAAAAAACATTTGCGAACAACAATGCATGATGACAGGCTTAGTAATCTTGGAGTGCTCAGTATTGAGAGGAGGAGGGCAAGGTTGTTGAACCTAGATGACTTTGTTGGACGCTTTGCTCAGAGTCACCGAAACAGGCGTATACAGCTATCATAAGTCCACATTGGTTGATGAAGTATACTGCAAAATGTAGAAGTTAAAGGGATATTCCGGTGTAACTTTAATCCATGGCCTAACACACCTTGACACCGAGTAAGACTCCCCCTCGAGGGGTCAAGTTTGTCATACTGTTCTATGTGTTCTTTGTGAAAATAAACATGTTATTCATATCGAAGTCTCCTGGTTATTATTACCATCACCTAAAATCAAGGACTGTCGTAGTACATTTTAAACCTTTTTTACATGTCAATACAATATGCCACCCCTCTACAGATTGTGCCCCTATCTGGCCCCCCAAGAAAATAATCCTAGACACGCCCCTGTCCATCTGTAATATGTTTCTATTTAGATTAATTGTCAGGATATTTTGTTATTATTGTCCGAGTCTGGTTTTAACTAATGCTGGGCTTACACCAAAAGATTTTCACAGTCATAGACTAAAAACTGAAAGGGTAGCATGAGGGTTCTTCCCGTTAGTCTTGTCCCACCCCTAGTCATAACATAACTTCTGTTGTGATTTGACACTGTAATGAATGAAGACTTGCTATAGCTGTCAATTTTAGTCCTTGAGTTCATAATTACGTGCTGTATTTGTTAACTGCTATCAAGGAATATGACTCTCCTTTGTAGTATGCATGAGAGGAGATGCTGGGAGATTTGTGGTCTTCTATGTAGTGTCCGCTGATAATGTAGTGGGCTGGTCTGGACAGAAAATGCCAGGACTGAATTTTTGTCCTAGTCCATCCGTCCTTATCTACCCGTTTTTGTGAGTCACCATTCATTATGTGTCATACGAGAAGCCTGAACGACCTGACGAGACAATAGTCACATTTCCGTGACGAGTTCATTTCCATTATCTGGGCATGTTGGCGATTGTTCTGTGTGGTTTTGCTTTCGAATGTTTGATCTGTCACTGTGTTTGTGTCTTCACAGAGTTAGTGTCCTCGTCCTGTCCTCCTGTTACATGGCTTTCAAGATAGTGGCTCTTGAGCATCGTCTGAACTCGTTGGTGTCCATGGGGGAACACATTCGTAATGAGTAAGAGCTAAACTGATAATCATTAAGGGCCCTATTCTCCCGTCCGCGCGCAAGTCCTGATTTACGCGGCTGGACTTTAAGCGCTTTTCATTTACGCGGTTTCTCCCATCCAGACTTCTGACACACCCACCGCGCGTAAGTTGGGAATCGAGGCGGCCTCATCAGAGAGGTGTGATTCATTGAAAACGGAGGCAGACCTGGCCATGTCGTCATTCATTTCGACTGTCTGGAAATCATGGAACATGGAGTTTTCCTAAGACTTGTGAATGCCATTGAAATCCGTGCAAAAGATAAACCGGACTTTAAATTTGAAAAGGCCTCACACTTTGAAGGAGAGCATGTTTTATGCTGTATGAAATACATCCAATAAAATATTTAAATCAGAACACTGTGCATATGACTGAATAGCAAACATGTTTACAAGTCATCAATGAAATCACAGAGGATGAGAGGTGTGCCTATACCGCGCTCGCAGCTTACTGAAATCACCTCCACCTGTCGCCAATTGGGGAACCCGGCAACCCCGTGAAACCCTATTTTAATTCTTCGTCTTTCAGCGGCTGTTGCTGGCATTCGGATGAACCGGTTGGTGAAGTGCAACATTGCGTTCACAAATTTTGTCAAACACCTTGACACAGAAGCTTGCGATACATGGACCACATCACCAGCCACCCTCTGAAATGAGCCAGATGCACCGACAGCGCACTGGTTACTTTAATAATTACCGGTAAGGCATGGGGATGATTGGTCTGAGTTGAGAGCTGCTCGTCCAAAAGCCGGCAGAGTTGCATTATGCCTTCACGGTCGAAACGAAACCTTTGGATGCATTCAACATCCGTGAGCCCCAGGATGTCCAAACGCGGCCGATATATGCGCCGTCGCCTCGCAATGCGCCGTTGACGTGCTCTCCTCCTCTCCCATTCACGCAGAACCACAGCCAGGTACACGATGGGCATTTTGATGTCTGATTGTGAACTCACAGCCCTCACAGTCCTTTTTATACTCATCTTAATAGATGTTTCCAGGTGTTTCCAATTTAAGTCGTCATCACGTTTGACATTATCATTACATCAATATAAATAAAAATGTTGTAGGCCTATAATATTGTGTAACAAATAAGGGGAGAAAGAAAAAAAACTTTGTGACATTGATTGTTTGAATACATTTGATAGCTTTCTGGGAGTCTCTTTTACAATATTATTCCTACATGTGGCGTAAATTGTAACTGCATCCCAACTTTAAGTGCAATATTATGTTTCACCTTCCGGTGGCGCGTGACTTACTACAGCCTCTGAAGCGCGTAAGAGGAGAAGCGCTTAAGTCAGTGGGAGAATACGCGTAAGGCCAGATCTGAAAGGAAACACCCACATTTTCGGGTTGCTCCACCCCAAGTGTGCATCTCGACTGAAGGCGCTTAAGCGGCAGAGAAGTCAGTGGGAGAATCCGCGCAGCCCAAAAGCGCGCAACTGCGCGCTTTTTCCCCTCTTACGCGCATGGGAGAATAGGGCCCTAAGTCAGTGTTGGGAAATCCAAAGAGCCCCAGATCCCAGAATGAAATCAATGCTGAGATTTATGGAGAACTGTCAACCAACTTTCATGCACTGGACAGCAAATATGGCCACTGAAATACCTCCTATGTTTGTTTGTTTTTTTTCCCCTTGCCGGCAGTTCATCTGTCTTTTATGCTGAATGTCATATAACATATCAAATTGTTTATGAACTTATTTGGAGAAATGATTCAGGTTTAATTCTGTAAAAGAGATTACAATCTGAATAGTTTGATATTTTGGTAAATACATATATTGGCTTTTTTTTAAAGGGTTAATTAAGAAGATTGATGCCTCTCCCATGTCTCTATGACAACCTAGACTTAGGGCATAGTTAGCCTGGCTTAGCATAAAGACTTAAAAAAGGGGGAAAGCGCTAGCCTGGCCCCCTCCTGAGGGAACAAAATCTGCCAACCAGCACCTTTGAATGTCACTAGTCAACACATTCTACATTACATTTTTTTTAATGCATACAAAAATGTAAAAATGTCAAGTTGGAGTCTCTGCTGGCACTCAGTGACGACATGAATTCACTGCTCCCAGCCAAAAAAACAGTCTCTCCAAACCACAAGATGTCACAAGAGCATCTGCACTGTTAAGGAGTAAGCAGTAGACAGCCCTGAGGCCAAACAGGAAATGACAGTGTGACATAATCTGACTTTGGTAACATGGTGGTGCAATGGTTAACACTGTAGTCTCAAAGCAAGAAGGCTCTGGGGTTCATCCTTGTGGAGTTTGGTCTGACAAGTGAAGCCAACGCCCGAAATGCCTTAAACATGAATTCTTTCTAAGAGCCAGCAGGGATCAACTCCACTGCTCTGATTGTATGTAACCTTATGAGAAAATAACCCTCATTCTCACTTGAATTATTATCTCAGTAAACAGTTTCCTGATGAGTTTACGATCTCAGTCTCTAGTTTAGAGTCTTCTCCAATACAGCATGATGTTCATTTTCTAAATTATGGTTTCCATTTCGAGTAAAATAGACAATATGCTTCAGGGTGTGGCTACCTTGTGATTAACAAGTCGCCGCCACAGCGTGTCCACAGGTCTTCAGTCAGATCCAGGATCAGGATTCTCCCCAGTGTCTCCCTCTCATCCAAATATGGTCAATTTTGGCTCCAAAAAGCCAAAATGGCGACGATGACCTTTCCCCATGTTTTCACTCTTTATGAAATGTTCAGCTAACCGGCTGCCGGCTGTAGCTTCATATTGGTGTGACAGACTTGAGTGGTATTGATCTTTTTGTCCAACTCTTAGCAAGAAAATGAAAAAAGCAAATATCCGAAAAATTTCAAACTGTTCCTTTAAAAGACATTAGATGAACTTTCTCCTGAAATGAATGTCTTACATTGTAGTCAATAGTAGTTTTAAAGTGTTCAATCTGTGCATGTTTTCATCCTAGATTCAAAGAAATCTCCGGAAGCTACTTGAAGAGACTTGAGAAGAAGACTGTTGTCTGTCGGCCTGTCTGGACAGAAGCTGTACCTGTCATCAGAACTGATCGCTCAAGATCACCAGGGATCAGATTTGGAAATGGATCTGTTGCCAAAGTGTGGACAGCTTAGACAGAAAGCTTTCCTGAAGTTATGTGAACTTTAACTTAAACTGTACAATATCGGCATCTTTCCTCTTTCCACTTAGGACTATTTTTGAACAAAATGTTAAAACTGAAGCAGCGTGCTAGTGTTAGAAGTTATTAGAAGCTTGTGTGTAGTATTTATTTCAGTGTTTTCCAAACATTTCTTAAAAGGTCAACTTTTGCTGTCAAGTGTTTCATTGTGAAACATAAACTGCCAATAAATTGTATTTATGACATGTATTTAAATCACTCAGCTGGGGATGCTTGCATCATAGCTTTTGATGACATTTACTGGCGGCTTCTTCTCACACTGGCCCTCATTTATCAAAAGAGCGTACGACAGAAAACTGGGCGTACAGTCATTTCCATGCAGAGCTTGGCATTTATCAATTTGAATGTGAGCGGAGGCTACAATCAAATCTCACGTCAAGTCTCAACTCGTGTACGCAAGTTTTTAAGTCAGTGTTAATTTTCGGTGCAGCATAGTAAATCTGGCGGAGTCCGAGAATTGTTATTAGACCATATATCCCTGACATTAAAGGTAGCCTACTAGTTTCAAACAGTTTGCAATTAACGGGGTTAACAGTTTATTGCTGTAATATCTCTTTCATTTTTCATGGCAAGATTTTGAGGCAGGTGACATAATTACAAGCAATACATGCAATGATTCATGTGCTCGGTGACAAAGTTTATCCCCTCAAGGAATACCAGGTAACTCCACTGGCAAACCCTGCAACAGAGCAGGAGCGCAGATTCAACCATGCACATTTACGCACACGGGCCACGTTGGAGCGCTGCATCGGGTTGCTTAAGGGCAGATGGCTCCGCCTAGGATCCGCGGGGGGAACCCTATTGTACACGCAAGAGAAAGTTTGCAACATCATTTCAGCCTGTGGGGTTCTGCACAATATTGCGCAAAACAGGGTGCCGCTTGACTTCCCGGTGCAGCCAGATGGTCCTATGCCCAGAGAGCCTGGCCATCATTTAAAAAAAGAAAGAAACTGACTGCAATCGTAATAATCACCGTAATTCACTGAAATATAGGCTAAACAGGCAAAATGCTTCAAGCATTCAGGGATTTCCAGCACCTGAACCCTGTAAAAAAAATATTAGTAGGCTATTAAATGTTTACAATTATCCGGCTCAGACTCAGGTGGTGCGTCTGTGTCTCCTCCGCCACTTATGCCCGAAATTGAAACAGGCCCGATCAGCGCGCCCACCCGCTCCTCTGTCTGGGTCAATGCAAGGCTGGGGTCCAGCTGGCCTCCTCCAGTCAGCGTGGTACTGTGCCTGGGGGCATCTTTTATTATCAGCTATTGGTAATAAAAGCTATTGGGCTGCGCGGATTCTCCCACTGACTTATCTCTGCCGCTTAAGCGCCTTCAGTCGAGATGCACACTTGGGGTGGAGCAACCCGAAAATGTGGGTGTTTCCTTTCAGATCTGGCCTTACGCGTATTCTCCCACTGACTTAAGCGCTTCTCCTCTTACGCGCTTCAGAGGCTGTAGTAAGTCACGCGCCACCGGAAGGTGAAACATAATATTGCACTTAAAGTTGGGATGCAGTTACAATTTACGCCACATGTAGGAATAATATTAATAATAATAGATAATAGCATCAGCATTTGCATCATGCTGTTTGGTGGCGAGTTTGAGGTCTGACCATTTTTTCTTGACCTAAATATAAATTGCGATATAATCGATTATATATATATATATATATATATATATATATATATATATATATATATATATATATATATATATATACATATATATGAATATACATATCGTGGATGTATAAATGAAATATTCAAATCTCAGTTGGAGTTTGATTGACGACCACAGCAGAAGCCACTTTTCAGGCTGCCAAATAAAACTAATTTGTTTAATTGTACGTGCAATGTTATGGTCTCAATTTCAAGGTTGGAGAAGTTCCTCTTCTTGGACGTATTACACATCTCCATGTCGTAACAGGCATGAAAATCACTCACCTTTCGGCAAAATTCGCCGTTTTGAAACCAAAATAGGTGACCTAGGTGACTCGTGTAGATTCGATGAGAAAATATTTTTTTGGGGGGGTGTAGGTTCAGAGGCCGCAACGGTCATAGACATATATACTGTATATATGTCTGTGGTAACGGTACGCACCGTTGGGTGACGAGTGGAAGACGAGACCCAATCACTGCCACTGAGAGGGTCTCTCACCCAATCACTGAACCACGGCCTCTGAACCAGCCCCAGGGATTCAGTGCACTGCGAACAGGAGCGCATGGCAACAGGGACCTGATTGGTTGACAAGCAGTTTGCTTCGCTCGTGCTGACCAGAGCGCACACATCGCAGACCTTCTTCAGAACCTGAAAGCACTGGCCTCAGCGATTTTACCTGACTGAACTTGGTGAGTGATGATTTCAATCATTTTAATATTTTATTCCATGATGCCTGCGTACAGAGTCCTCTATTATGGCTACCTCTCCACTGCAGATAATAAGCTGTATAGGGAGCCTTTGGAACTGATGTACACCAAGTACCACATCAACCAGGCGGCAAGAGCCCGTATCAAGGTGGTTCAGGAGGAACTCAACAGGAAAACGTGATGAGACTTGATGTTCCAATCCCTTATAATAATTAACACTTGTACTTCTTTTGAAGCAACCCTAACCCTGGCCTTCATGGCTTGCTTTGTGAAGGCCGAACACATTACTCAGGTAATTAACTCCTCCTTACACCCACTCTGCCTACATTAGTATATTGATTTTATCCCTATTTTTACTTTTCTGTTGTCTGTGCTATCAGCTGAGTGTTTAAATTTTTTTAAGCAACATGGGGTCTTTTGAAAGGCACTTAAGGTATTACTCCCATTAGTTACTTCCCTTACATCACTGTCTCCCAGGGCTCTGAGGGAGATGGTCCTGGAGGATCATATGCTGCTGCCCTCCAAGGAGATCTATGTGGGACAGGAGGCTGACATCTTCAGGAGCCAGAATCCCAATCATGCTGTAAGTACCCTGCATCACCTGCATGACCTTTTTTCTCAATTGTTTTTGAGACTTAAAATAATGGTCAGTTTTTGGTGTTTTGTGTCAGCTGTTGGTGCCATTCCTGGCAGACGTCAGGAAAGCCTACATCACCACTGCAGTGTACCTCCAGAAGAAGCTCCCCTTGGCCCTTCTGAGAGGCCACTCACACGCAACCATCCAGTTGAAGAGGTAAGAATAACATTAAAAATTTTTTTTGCCATATTACCAGGTACTTTGGGATTTTTTTTACCTCATGTCTTTAAACTGATTTCAAATTCTCATCCATTTCTTGGCAGGCTGAGTGGTATGCTGCGGCACCTCTTGCCAGCAGACCAGGACATCCAACGAGAACTTGTGCGGTTCAGTGTTGACCTGACCATCCCCAGTTTCAAGGAGGGAGAGAGCATCATGGAGTGGTGGGGTCATGTCTTTGACAAGCCAGATAAGTACCCCTCCCTGAGTGCGATGGTTAAATGTTGCCTCTCCATCTTTCACGGACCAAGGGTTGAGTCTTCTTTTAGTTTGATGAACGATGTAATTGACCAAAGGAGTGGCAACATGAATGTACCAACATTTAATGCAATCCAGATGGTCAAGTACACCCTGCAGTCCAGGGGGAAGACAGCCGTGCAACTCTTCAAAAGGGAGGATGTGAAGTTCTGGGAGGTGGACAGAACACTATGCAAGAACATCAACTCTGCAGCAGCCACATACAAACGCCAGCAGAGGATGAATCAGAAAGAAAAGCAGCAGCAACAGAGCAATTATGGCTCCCAAGCATCTGGCAGTGCTCAGCAGGCCAAGAAACAGACTGCTGAAGAAGAGAAAAGGGCGAGGCTGTGACATGTGGCAAAACAGCGAAAGCGGGCCATGGAGACACTGGTGGTCCAGACAAAGAAGAAAAAATGAGAAATGTCCTTAAGTCTCAGGAGGGAGTGTTTCAGCTGTAACTACAGTATCACAAGGACATCCCTTTCCTCTCCCTTTCATTCAGTATTTTGTTCAAAACAAGATTGATTATGTTCCTGTAGGAGAAACACTACTTTGATAATCATAATTAATCACTGGGATCACTTATACACTCGCAAAAGGGGCACCACCTCCGTTGTTTGATCTGTTTGAATAACCCGGAGGAAATTATTCAAATCTGGACTAAACAAGTTTAGTCTATAACAGTCCTAATCAATTTAAATTGACATATTCAATTTCATATTTCATAATTCATAATTCAGTTCAATCTCATGTTCTAAAGCATTAAGTTCTTTTCACAGTTCCATGGTTCTCCACCTTTAAATTAAACTTGCACAGACAACGACATACAATTATATATGTTTATAAACTAATAGTTCAGGGTAAATAAATGAAATGGTAATTTGGACAAACAATAATAGAAAATAGAAAATGTGACTAATGTGCAGATGGTGAAATTGCGGGTCGGGTGAAAGTCTTTAAATATTACGAGAGTAATTTTAATTTCTAACGAGACCCTATTGGAATTTCTTTTAAGATCAAAAGATAGAAGATCAGGAGGTAGAAATCATAACCTAAGACACCAACTCATATCTCACGTGTGTGAATTCATCTGTATGGAGATGTTCAGTCTGGGAGTCTGGGAGTCAGGACGTCCGGGCCTTGGTCTCCTCGGGTGCTCTTTGCTCGACTGCGTCTGCAGGGTCGGTCCAGTAACCCGAGGGAAGTTGCGGCTCGTCCGGTACTCAGCTGATGACACTCTTGGTCCACGGCCCAGCGGGATGTCCGCTTGAGATCGTTGGGGGTCAAAGCCGGTCTGGCTTGGCAACAATGTCTCTTTCGTTGGAAACCCTTTTCACGGTTTCTGAAGCAGTCAGTTTCTGCCACGTCTTAATAAAGATCTTCTTGGTTGAGTGGTGGTTGTCTTAAGGTTATTTGTAACAGTCAACTTGCTTGACTAAGAAAAACTGGAAGATGAACGCTGGTCTGGCGGATCTTCTCTGTATAGTTACTCAGTAGAGGATGAACTAAATTGAATTCACTTCCTCTGAGTCAGGCGGTGATACTTAACGATATATATTAAACAAAATCAAAAACAAACAGAACTTCGTTCTGCTAAAGTTTAAAAAGTAAAAATACTTAAAAGAATTGAGGAAAAATCAACACGTGGTTTTCTGTGGAGATCGCTGTGTCGCAATGTCAAAGTTAAAATAAAAGGTAAAACTTAAAAAGAAAAAGAAGAGAGAAGAGCACTGGCAAGCGCCAGAGCGCGAGCTGAGGCTAGAGCCTTGGCATGAAGAGTAAGAGTAAGAGAGAGAGAAAGAGGGAACATGTCTCTCTATTTTATTAGGCTCCCTGGGAGGGGAGGAGAGATGGGTTCACGCCTTAGACCACATTGTAGCCTAAGTCTAAACTAACAAAACTTAATTTAAAGAAACTATAGTTTTAATGTTTCAAGATTGTGTTTCACCTTTCCCAGAATTTCACCATGGCTTAATATGTGGATTATGCCTACGTGAAATAATATGGCATTGTTGAAATAACTTAAAGTTTAAGAAAGAGATATCGTGATTAAAATAAAACACTTGAATATGCAGTAGAACAGAGAACGAATACATATCTTTCCTGTTCAACATCAATACTTATTAACACAAACATGTTTAGAAACATTTAGTGGAAAATAAGAAGTTTTAAAAAGTTCTCCTTGAAGTCTGATCCATCCAAGTCTCACCCTTTAACACACAGAACACAGAAAAGCATGTCGTAAATAAGGACTTGACAAAGGGGGGTAAGGAAAGTAACCAGATACACCATCTCCCTGTCGAAGCAAAACATTCGTCCTTTCGTGATTTACAATTGCAGATAGGTTAATCATGACATCTTTTGAAGAAATGGATCATCTTCCTGTTGGAGCTCTGAAAGTGGATTCCTGAGAGGATAGAGGGTGTCTGTCTGAAAATGGGGTACCTAGTGGTGTTAGTTCACCATCAGTTCATCATCGTAAATAACTAAGACAGTGTTTGTCTTGAAGGTTTTATTGCAAGACGACATCGTACTCCTTTATCCAGATGTAGGGATCAGACTGAGGGGCGCCTGTCCTGAAAACAGTCTGCTTAGGAATGAAAGGGGTGATTAGTAATTAGACATTAGATGTTTGTGAAATCAAGGGACGCATGGGCAGGGGCTCCTACATTCCTTTTCTATGTTGACCTTAACAGATTTAAAATAATATATCACTATCCCTTGAAAAGTGTTGAAATGTTTTTGATAATACTGGAAACCACTGTATTGTGTGTTTTATTAAAATCTGAATTACATAATACATTGTATTGGCTGTCAGTCTTGAAAGAAAAGTAGACAAGTTAAGTTACAGCATGTCCACCATCTGCATATGCATTAAGCCATTTGCATAAAGCCCTTACCACATTGTGCCTCATACGCTGTAAATGTTAGACCCAGTGACAGGCTGGCATGAAATGTCTTGCAAAATACTTCGTAAGGAGGCCATAATATTTTTGATTCATGGCTGAAGTTAAGTTTCTCCAGCTCTCCCCAGGTTGGCAAAAAATGCATCTCAAAATGCATCAGATTGGAGCATGCCCCCGGACCCCCCTAGAGGGATAATATCCTTCTCACCTTTTTCACCCCGACCCATTTTCATGCCTGCGTAAACTCTAGGGCCAAGGCCTCTAAACTGAGAATATTTAAGGCTGTGATATTTAAATAACGATTGTTTTGAGCCACCACATTTATCAACGTCCAATCATTCTTACGCTGTGATCGGTGAGACACAATCGTTTCATGAGTCACACATTAACCGTAAAATGATTTCTGTGCTCAGATCTGCGCTGGTTTCTACGTTAGATTGATAAATGAGGGCTACTGTGTGGTATTTAAAGAAAAATTAAGAAGAAGAAGAAAATGAGAGCAAATCAACTGAGTTTAAAAGGTATTTTTATTGTAAATCTGTCCCAGTCTGTAATTCAAACCACGTACATTACAGGTTTGTTTGAGGAGCTTCTCAGCTGATCGTAATTTAAAAATGTGTCCCGTTTCAAACATTTGCTGTCGAGTGGTTGGATGTGTGTTAGAAGAACAGTCAATCATTTCAGGAGTGATCGTGTGCTGAAGCCTTTGTTTACATTTAGACTGTGCCTTCAACTGCTGTGTCTGTCGCAGTCCCCAAATAAATCTCTCTTCTTCTGCAGAGTCGGCTCAGTTTCACTTCCAGGGCATTTTTTTTATATTCGAACTCCAGATTTCTTCACATAAAGCTGACCTCACAGTGATGGGGCACACCTGCACGGCATAAACAAAATGAGTGCAAACAACCAGAAGTGAGTCACTGAAGAGGGGAGACAGAACCGCCACAATGACAGACCATGTTTCTGTTTAGAAGCTGAAGAAGAGGAGTAGTGCAGTAGATCTACACGAGGGGTCGACCAAAACGTCTTTTTAAGGGCAAGCCTCACATTTTCCATTGTGATAAAAGATCTAATGAAACCTTGTTCTCATGTCATACAATACCTGCTCACCCAGCATGTGGTACCCATTGTATATTTTCCTGTATGTGCACTGCAGGACTTTTCCAGAGACTTCTCCAACATCGATGGGGTTGTGCAACAAAGATGGCAGGAGATGATGGAGAGCAGTAGCTCAGGTCTCACACTCCAGATTACGACAAAATAACTGGTGTGTGCACCATCCTTACCTTTATGTATACATAGTATAATCTTTGCTATCGCAAAGACAGTTGACATGAAAACAGTGATGTGCCTATTGAATGATAAATGACATCTTCAACTGATTGTGGGATTGCTGCAGTGAGGCGTCATTATTATTCTTATTCTTTTTCTTCTTCCGTACAGTTTTGCATATCGACACATCGTTTTCTAAATTTTCATATATCAAATACATTTTTCCCATATCGGTTTTGACTTTTCTTGGCAATCTCTCTTACTGTAATGTCAGTGCTAAAGTCTTCTTACTTGACACATAGGTACCGTATGGAAAATTACTCAACATATTACAGAATGTACTCAGTAGCACCACCAGGTCATTTATTAAGCATTTTATGTTTTGGCTAATAACTCATGAACAGTTTGGAGTAAAAGAAACATTTAATAATATTTTTTTAGAAAACGCCTTTTTTGCATTATCCAATATTCACCAATATTAGTATGTACAATATTTAGATTAGCCCGAACAAAAGTTGACAAAGTAGTTTGTGTTCCTCTCATTCCATCATGGAAATCATTGGAACTGAAAACTGCTGTGATCTGCGTTTTCTTTACAAGTGCATGTAAACTTTTGACCACCACTATACACAGTCAATATCAGCACTTTCACATATAAAAGTTTTAAGGTAATTAAAAATAACCCTTCTTGGGAAAATCTACAGTCAAAACAACCCAAACAGTGTTTTTTTTAGCACCAAAGCCATATTTTAAAAGATCTGTGGCACTTAAGTTTCTTCTGCAGCACAACATATGCATGGATTAAAGTTTTCCGTTGCATTGATAGATTTCCGTCAACTCGGCTCTGAAAAAGCCATGAATGAGATCAATGCAGATCCAAAGAGAAAAAATAATAATTATGGGTGGGGGAGCAAGTCGAATTTCTGCCACCTGATTGACATACAGGACGGCCAGGCTGAGATCTCTTCTTGTATGCGTCACGTGTTACAGGTCACGGGTCACCATGCATGCGCAAATGCGCTAGCTACTGCAAAACACAAGCTAGCTAAAACTCCTTTCACACAGGAGGAGACGCATTATCTCCGCAGTGGCGGTTCGCCAATTCTCCGCCAATGGTGATTAACACAGAGCGAAGCAGCTCCGCATTAAAGACGAACCGAAGTGAATTCACACAGAAATCCGGCGCTGCGGCTCCTAAAGAGGCGTGACGGTACATGTCATGATGATGACGTAGGTGTGTTTTCGAGGTGTTTCCCCGGTGTCCCCCCCTGTCAATCTAAACCCGTGGATATGTTTTTCGCTCTAAATTACATAATTAAATAATCACCATCAGTACACTGGACGCTGTCTGACTGTCACTCGCAGGGAGGGAGGCTGTCTTCTCGGGGAAAGTTCACTGACGTCTCGGTCTGGAGGTCTGACGGTCACGGTGATTTATTTTCATCACAAACACTTGGTGAGTTAAAGTTTTTTGCCGCCGACTGACGTTGTTTTTTGGGCAGAAATGTGTCTGTCAGACAGGCGGAAGGACAGACAGGAGGACAGATGCTTCTCCATGTATATCTGTGGTATTGTTATCCTCATATAAGTTGCCAAAGACAGTTACAGTTACAGTTACTACGTTACTTTTGTTTGGTCATATAACGTTGCTTTGTGGGACATTTCTCTGTATAAAGTTGAGTGAAGGACCTGTGTAGTTAACTGTAGGAGAAACACTACTTTAATAAACGTAATTAACCACTGGGATCAATTATACACTCGTAAAAGAGGCACCACCTCCGTTGTTTGATCTATTTGAATAATCCGGAGGAAATTAATCAAATCTGGACTAAACAGGTTTAGTTTATAACAGTCCTAATCAATTTAAATTGACATATTCAATTTCCTATTTCATAATTCAATCTCATATTCTAAAGCAATAAGTTCTTTTTCACCATTCCATGGTTCTCCACCTTAAAATTAAACTTGCTCAGACAACGACATACAATTATATATGTTTATTAACTAATAGTTCAGAGTAAATAAATGAAATGGTAATTTAGACAAACAATAACAGAAAATAGAAAATGTGACTAATGTGCAGATGGTGAAATTGCGGGTTGAGTGAAAGCCTTTAAATATTACGAGAGTAATTTTAATACTAACGAGACCCTAACGGAATTTCTCTTAAAAGATCAAAAGATACAAATCAGAACTTAAGACACCAAATCATGTCTCACGTGTGTGAATCCAGCTGTATGGAGATGTTCAGCCTTGGAGTCAGGGGGTCAGGACATCTGGGCCTTGGTCTCCTCGGTTGCTCTTAGTTCGACTGCGGTCTGCAGTGTCGGTCCAGTAACCCGAGGGAAGTTGCGGCTCGTACTCAGCTGATGACACTCTTGGTCCACGGCCCAGCGGGATGTCCACTTGAGAGCGTTGGGGGCAGAGCCGATCTCTGCTTGGCACCAATGTCTCTTTTGTTGGAAACACGGTTTCTGAAGCAGCTAATTACTGCAACGTCTTCATCAATGATGATGCTAATGAAGATTCTTCTTAGTTTCTTCGAGTGGTGGTTCTTAAGGTCTGATTTGTAACTAAATCAACTTCTTGACTAAGATGACTGGAGGATAAAACGCTGGCCTGGTGGATCTTCTTTGTATCGTTACTCAATAGAGGATGAATTAAATTAAATTCACTTCCTCTGAATCAGGCGGTGATACTTAACGATATATATTAAACAAAATCAAAAACAAACAGAACTTCGTTCTGCTAGAGTTTTAAAAAGTAAAAGTACTTAAAAGAATTGAGAAAAATCAACACGTGGTTGGTTCTGCGGAGATCGCTGTGTTGCAAAGTCAAAGTAAAATAAAAGAGAAGAGGACAGTGTTGGCAAGAGCGCTGGCAAGCGCCAGAGCGCGAGCAAGGGCTAGAGCCAGAGAGAGAGTTTGTCTCTCTATTTTATTAGGCTCCCTGGGAGGGAGGAGTGATGGTTCACGCCTTAGACCATATTATAAGTCTAAACTCACAAACTTAATTTAACGAAACTATACTTTTAATGTTTCAAGATCGTGTTTCACCTTTCCCAGAATTTCACCATGGCTTAATATGTGGATTATGCCTATGTGAAATAACATGGCATTGTTGAAATCTTTAAAGTTCAGAAAGGGATAAAAATTTGATTACAAATAAAACATGTGAATATGCAGTAGAACTGAGGACGAATACATATCTTTCCTGTTCAACATCAATACTTATTAACACAAACATGTTAGAAACATTTAGTGGTAAATAATAAGTCTTAAACAAAAAAGTTCTCCTTAAAGTCTGATCCATTCAGTCTCACTCTCCAGCAGACACAACACAGAACAGCATGTCGTAAACAATGACTTGACAAGGGGGGAGGAAGAAACCAGATAGCCACACCATCTCCCTGTTGATGCAAAACAGAGGGAAAACACTCGTCCTTTCTTGATTTACAATTGCAGATAGGTTAATCATGACATCTTTTGAAGAAACAGATCATCTGTCCTGTTGAAGCTCAGAAAGTGGATTACTGAGTGCTGGGAGTCGCATGACCTGAGAGGATGGAGGGTGTCTGTCTTATAGGAAAAGGGGGGCAAATGACGTTATATAGTCTTAAATAAGTAAAGAAATCGTTTTCTTGAAGGTTTTATTGCAAGGACAACATCGTCCTCCTTTAGCCAGATGTAGGGATGAGACTGCGAGGCACCTCTCCTGAAGCTTGGGAATGAAAGGAGTGATTAGTAATTAGACACAAGATTTTGTGAAATCCAGAGACGCATGGGTTCCTACATAACCGACCGGCCGATCGGCACGCCCTCAATACGCGAAGCCGGCTTATCCATTCACACTGGTTCGGTTCACCAATAATGCGGCCCTGGTACTACCTCCAGAGGCAGATCAGCGCCGGACTGAAATTTCACCCCACGCCGCATCGGAGAGATTCACACTGGGGCAGATGCAGAGAATTGCTGCACTGAAGCCGCACCCAAACGCCAGTGTGAATGGGGTTTAAGTGACCTGGTTAGCGGCTTCAATTGATGAGTAGCGCGAGATCGAAAAGTGGCCGAAGGTATGTCAATTGCTGCTCAGCGGTATACCGATCCTTGGTGTGGTATGTTGCTGTTATTCTGCTGGTATTCCGCTGACACATGACGTTTTAGAAAATTATTCTTCTTGGAAAAAAAGAACCTTTCTGCAGAAAGGTTTGAGCAGTTCGCTAAAACATTTGGTGGCTGCAGGCGCAATGCAATTTCCCGACGCTTGTTAAACTACGCAAAACTCAATAAGCATAAAATTATTCCACTGCTGCGTTCGATGCCCCATCAGTCTCAAAGGTTAGTTAGTTAAAGTAAATTAATTTAAACTGATTAGAATCCAAATTCAGTCTCATACGAAGATGAGATCAGCAGAAGGGTTTGGCGGAGTCCTGAGACCCAGACACTAAGGCATTGGTTATGGTGCACAGGCATTTCATGCAGCCTGTCCAATAATAATATTAAAAGACTTCGTTTCTGAGCCTGTCTTGAATTTGTGAGGTAGCCTCTTGTATCCTTTTAACCAACGCAAAGCGATCAACTTTTCATTCGGTCTCTTAGGCAACAGTAGCCTGTGTGTTAGCAAAAATAATAATGCAATAGCTACTTAATAAAATTTGGTTTAGCCTATTTAAACCCACGTTATCTAAACCCAACTAAAAATTAGTCTCAGCCTGTATTTTGTAAAAAAAAAAAATTCAGTCAGATGATTTTTTTTTTTTGCTTTAATCCCTGCATATGACATAACTACATAAATACAACCACCAGAACCAACATTGGGTATTTGCAAGAAAATGAAAACTGGAGATATGAATTAAAAAGAAAAAAAGACAGATTCTTCATTCTGGTTAAAAAAAACTAAGAAAAAACCTGTTATTAATTTGATTATTGTAACCATTCAACAACTATTTAAATGTAAACATGTTGCCAGAAACATTTTTATTTTCAAAAACTCTGTGTGTGTGTGCGTGTGTGTGTGTGTGTGTGTGTGTGTGTGTGTGTGTGTGTGTGTGCTTTGAATCAAAGCAATTAGAACCTCCAGCAAATCATGGCAACATTCCTTTGTATCAAAGGAGGTCTATATTAACTGCAGGTTTACAGGGCAAGGTTTCCTTATTCTGACACTTTGTCAACCCCGTGAACACGTGAGAAGGACAAGCAAAGGAAAGCTTAATGAGAAAGACGCCTGATACCGACAATATCTGTCCATAAAATCCATTGCTATAGCACCGGCCCCTGAACTTCTGGTCGTGACTCAAGTCCCAGAGGAGAAGCAGTGCGCGCAGGAGTCCATCGCTACAGCACCGGCCCCTAAACCTCTGGTCGTGACTCAAGTCCCAGAGGAGAAGCTGAAAGAGCAGGAGTCTATCGCCACTGCACCAGCCCCTGAACTTCTGGTCGTGACTCAAATCCCAGAGGAGAAGCAGTGCGCGCAGGAGTCCATCGTTACAGCACCGGCCTCTGAACTTCTGGTCGTGACTCAAGTCCCAGAGGAGAATCCGTGCAAGCAGAAGTCCATTGCTACAGCACCGGCCCCTGAATTTCTTGAGGTGACTCAAGTCTCTGAGGAGAATTTCCCAGACAGACCAAAGAAATCTGTCTGGAAAAGAGTCCGTCACTTTCTGGGATTGAGGAAACCAAGCTTGAAAGAAGCTGAAGTCCACAAGGAGAAGCAGTGTGAGCAGGAGTCCATCGCTACAGCACTGCTCTTTGAACTTCTGCTCATGACCCCGTTCCCAGAGGAGAAGCCGTGTGAGCAGGAGTCCACCGCTACAGTACCGGCCGCGGAACTTCTTGAGGTGACTCAAGTCTCTGAGGAGAATCTCCTAGACAGACCAAAGAAATCTGTCTGGAAAAGAGTCTGTCACTTTCTGAGATTGAGGAAACCAAGCTTGAAAGAAGCTGAAGTCCGCAAGGAGAAGCCGTGTGAGCAGGAGTCCACCACTACAGCACCGGCCCCTGAACTTCTTCACGCGACTCAAGTGTCTAAGGAGAATCTCTTAGACGAACCAAAAAAATCTGTCTGGAAAAGAGCCCTTCACTTTCTGAGATTAAGGAAACCAAGCTTGAAAGAAGCTGAAGTCCGCAAGGAGAAGCAGTGTGAGCAATAGTCCATTGCTACAGCACCGCCCCTTGAACTTCTGCTCATGACTCAAGTCCCAGAGGAGAAGCCGTGTGAGCAGGAGTCCACCGCTACAGCACCGGCCCCAGAACTTCTTGAGGTGACTCAATTCTCTGAGAAGAATCTCCCAGACAGACCAAAGAAATCTGTCTGGAAAAGAGTCCTTCACTTTCTGGGATTGAGGAAACCAAGCTTGAAAGAAGCTGAAGTCCGCAAGGAGAAGCCGTTTGAGCAGGAGTCCACCACTACAGCATCGGCCCCTGAACTTCTTGACGCGACTCAAGTCTCTAAGGAGAATCTCTTAGACAAACCAAAAAAATCTGTCTGGAAAAGAGCCCTTCACTTTCTGAGATTAAGGAAACCAAGCTTGAAAGAAGCTGAAGTCCGCAAGGAGAAGCAGTGTGAGCAATAGTCCATCGCTACAGCACCGCTCCTTGAACTTCTGCTCATGACTCAAGTCCCAGAGGAGAAGCCATGTGAGCAGGAGTCCACCGCTACAGCACCGGCCCCGGAACTTCTAGAGGTGACTCAATTCTCTGAGAAGAATCTCCCAGACAGACCAAAGAAATCTGTCTGGAAAAGAGTCCTTCACTTTCTGAGATTGAGGAAACCAAGCTTGAAAGAAGCTGAAGTCCGCAAGGAGAAGCAGTGTGAGCAATAGTCCACCACTACAGCACCGGCCCCTGAACTTCTTGACGCGACTCAAGTCTCTAAGGAGAATCTCTTAGACAAACCAAAAAAATCTGTCTGGAAAAGAGCCCTTCACTTTCTGGGATTGAGGAAACCAAGCTTGAAAGAAGCTGCCCAGACAGCAGCTGACTCTGCGCCGGATCCGCCTCCAAACCGGCAGATCTGCGTAACAGTCACATCCGTTTTACTGCTGCGATACAGACACGGGCCGGATGCGGGTTTCCGGGAGCGGGAATATGGTGAGAGCAGTCGGTCAGCGGAGTCCAGCCGGATGCGGTGCGGAGCTGGTCTAACGAGCGCGCGATTTTTCCCCTCTTACTTAACTGAAGAAGGGAGAAGACGATCAGAAGACGGGAGAAGACGATCAGATCTCAGCGTTTTTATTATCATTAAAAGGTAAGTCACATAAAGTGATGAAACTATTGAAGTACTGAAGTATTAATTGATTCATTTTGAGATCATATTTAATACGAAAGCTCTCAAAATGTTTGAAATTAGTTATGTGGGTTTTTTTTTTTTGCCTGTAACTGCATCAGTTACGTTAATGACAAGTCTTATATCAAGTTAAATAAGGTTAATGAGGTTGACTGCAGTTACAATTGAAATTATGGATTTTTAACGGCATTAGTAATTCTTACTGGTAACATTACGTTAAAGTTATCTGTGGCAATATTAATGACTAATATCAAGCTCGCTAATAACGCAGATTCAGACAGTTTGACTGTCTTTGGTTTGACAGTCGTGACATCTCTGGCAGAAAAGCAGTGATCTGGGGAAGATTTAAGGGATATTCCGGTGTAAATTTAATCCATGGTCTAACACACCTTGACACCGAGTAAGACTCCCCCTCGAGAGGTCAAGTTAGCTGACCGCTAGCTTAGCTAGTTTTAGCAACCTCAGAAAAGACCGCACGAAAACAATACACTGCCGCTTACGTCTCCAATTAGAAACCGCCATCAAAAAGCCACAATTAATGGTGAGAACAGCACCAAACTTCAGCAACAGTACATGTACAGTCCCAGCACACAGTACGAAGCATCAAACATCTGCTAGCTTTGCCGGATTTGTATTAAAAACACAGCACAACTCACCCTCTCCTCCAGCAGCCTGCCTGTGTGGGGAAGCCCTGACGAGTTACCGAGTGCAGTAGATTTCCGCAGCTCAGGGATGAAAATGTCTGATTATTACTCCATGGAAAGCTCAGTTCTTATTATCGAGAGCTGACAGGGAAAATAACGGAAGTAATGGAGTATCCGTTTTTTCTGTTTTGAGAAAAAACTTGTATGTCTAAATATGACTTATGCCACTATTGTGAGAGAGTGAAGATATTAGATATTTATAAAATATACACTGATGTATGTTTTTATTCAGTTAGACCTATATATGACAGGTTAACGGGTAGATTAGATTTTTTTCAGTTTGTTGTTCACAGTGATTAGTATTAAGAGCTGCGAATAATTTTTTTAATCATTAATACAATAATTTTGTTTAGTTGATGGATTGTTTTGGTCTATATAACTTTATAAAACAATATACATTTTGATAATATGGATAGAGGCACACCAGCTCACATGAGTATCTAACTCCTCAGTTGTTGCAGCTTTTTCTGCTTGTCACCTTGTAAGGTGAAAAGGGTCCTGTTTCACTGAAATTCTTTTGTCTGCTCTCATTTTAGGTTTAATCAGAAAGTCATTCGGTTCATAGTGAAATACAGTAAGTCATTTCTTATATTTCTTTAGTCACTAAAACTTTTTACAGGGCAACTGACAGTGTTTTTTTCATATATTTAAGTGATATTCATTTTTCAAATATCATTTGAAATATCTGTGTTCAGTAATGTTTATTTGTCACAATCAATATTTTTTTTTAGAGATGATGAAAAGGAGCAAACCTCTGTTAACAAGCTCTGGCGTCAGACGGAGGGCTCGCATTGCTCTAGAAAAACGCCTGCGCGACATTGTAGAAGACTGTGTGATACAACAGACAAACCTGACCTACAGCCCACCATCAGTGACAAAGAAAGCAACAATGACTCAAGACAGATGTCTCAGATAGATGACAATTTAGATGCCCCTTGTCACTCTTCCAATATTGTCTGTGCCGACAGACAAAACATATCTGAGTCTGACTCTGAATCAGAGTTTGTTGACAAGCCACTCAGCCTTGTTGAAAGCTTAGCCAACTGGGCTGTACAGTTCAGTGTTTCTTTAGTAGCCCTCACAGCCCTCCTTAGTTTGTTGAGAGTTTACCACCCAGAACTGCCCAAGGATGCTCGAACCATCCTTCAAACCAATACAGAATATAAAGTCCAACAAAAATGTGGCGGTTTGTATTACTATAAAGGTATCCTGGCAGCACTGCACAACACCCTGACCCAGCTCGTAGAAAACATTGCAGACGGGTTTACTTTTAGATTACAAATAAATATTGACGGCTTGCCACTGTTTAAGAGCTCGAATTTACAACTATGGCCCATTTTAGGACTTTTGTTAAGCGCTCCAATGAAGGAACCTGTTGTCATCGGACTTTTTTGTGGTACAAAAAAACCAATTGCCCCAGATGATTATTTGAAAGATTTTACTGACGAGTTAAAGCAGTTGCAGGAAGGATTTCTTTTTAGAGGAAAAAGATTTTTCATTGAACTGGATTCTGTTATTTGTGATACTCCAGCTAGAGCTTTTGTAAAAAATACAAAAGCTCACAATGCGTATCACGGATGTGACAAGTATTGCCAGCCAAGTGTTTATATTAACAATAGAATGACATACCCCATTAATGATTTAGTGTTACGGACTGGCTCATCATTTTCAGACAGAACGGATGAGACACATCACCACGAGGGAGCACATGGATTTTCTGGTTTAGATGTGGGTATGGTATCTAGATTCCCTCTGAATTACATGCACCTTGCATGTTTAGGTGTCACACGTAGATTGTTAAATGTTTGGCTGAGGGGCCCATTGCAATTTCATTTGTCTTCTACTCTTGTTGACAGGATTTCTGAAAATTTGATTCAGATGCGTGCATATATACCTGCTGAGTTTGCAAGGAAGCCGAGGTCTCTGAGAGAGCTAGACCATTGGAAAGCAACTGAACTAAGGCAGTTTCTGTTGTATACTGGTTCAGTTGCTCTGGCACCATATTTGAATAGTGATGTATATAACAACTTTATGTTATTTTATACAGGTATGTGTATCCTTGTCAGTCCTCAGTTGTGTTCATTGTATAGTAATTATTAGGGGTGTAACGATACACAAAAATCACGGTTCGATATGTACCTCGGTTTTGAGGTCACGGTTCGGTTAATTTTCGGTACAGTATGGGAACAAAATGCTGCCTGATAATAAGTTAAATAAATTATTCTCAAATAAACAAAATATATAAAATAAGCTTTCCAATAAATAAAATATTCTCAAACAAAAAATATATGAAACATTATAAAAATAAATTCCTCACAGCTTGTTAAAGGCTTTTAACAAAACTTTTCCACAAGTAAAGTGTAGCACTAACAGTTCCAGCATGTAGCCCTGTTCAGTTTTACTCAACCTAATTTTTGCCAGAAAGATTAACTTGTCCACATTGACTCCACCCATGAGTTATTTGTGAGTACAGGCTTTCATTAAGAAGATATAAGGACGACAATATGCACTTTTGGACGATTTATTGACAGTCGCGTTTTTCTGGACAGGCATCAGCACAGTCACCTACACTGTCACTGTGTGCTGTGTAGCGCTCGTCGAACAGTGGTTTGCAGGTCGCAGACCCCGACAGCTCCGTGTGGAATAGTAGTGTTCAAGCCACGTCAGAATAAAAATACATATACATGACTTGGATCGATGAGCAGGGCGATCGGAATGTTTTTCCTGGTTAGCGGACATGGCCGAGGACCCCTCTCCTGACGGGATTCCCAGACCACACCTCCAGCACACCTGGGACCCTCACCAGTTAAAATTAACACCGAGTCAAACTGTCACACCGGAAACATACCTGATCTCAGCTGAACAATGTCGGCACACTGCCCTCGTTTTATCCACTTGTCTTTCTCCGTCGCATTATTTAACTAGGAAGCCGAAGTGTTCCCAAGCAGGAGACTTTAGCACAAGTGAGGGTCTTTAAGCTCCGCTGGTTTCTCGCTAGCGTTAGCCATGACGTAAACGGGCTGCACGTGTAGCTGCAGGCGGAAAATAAACACACTTCTGTTCCGTGAACTCACCCGTGCACAGCCCTGTACCGAACCGAACGTCCTGTACCGAAGCTGTTCAATACAAATACATGTATCGTTACACCCCTAGTAATTATGCAAACACACTGCTCACAACATTTGTAAGTCATTTTGGGGAGCTTTATGGCAAAGATGCCCTAGTGTACAATGTGCATGCCTTAGTCCATCTATCAGCAGGTGCGCGCCTTTACGGTTGTTTGGACTCTATCTCAGCTTTTCCATATGAAAATTATCTCCATAAACTGAAGAGGTTTGTAAGAAAGCCAGAATTTCCCCTTGCACAGATAATAAGAAGATTGTCAGAAGTTGAAAATATCAGTACCACTGAGTTGCCCTGTAAGGATTTAAGAATGCAACACTATGTTGGGCCTGTGCCTGATGGCCTTCAAGCAGTAGCACAGTACAGGGAACTTAAGACTGAACAGTGGTCCATGAGAGTTTCCACAGGTGATAATGTTTTTTCTATAGATGGAGAGATTTGTCTTGTATATAACATCATTAAGTCTGTGGAGGGAATACATGTTGTCTTTAAAATTTTTACACAACTGGAAAGTTTCTTTGACTATCCAATGAGCTCAGATTTTCTAAGAATATTTGTAGTATTACAACCAACAGGGCCATTTAAGGTGGCCAAACTGTCACAAGTCTCGCATAAGTGTATGCTCCTGCCTTACAAAGACAAATTTGTTGTCATGCCACTTCTGCATATCTGCCATAGTAGTGCTCAAACCTCTTAGGATATATTCTAAACTATTTTATTTTGACTGTAGACTGACTTGACTGACTGAACACAAGAACTGAAGAAGAGCAACTTGACCCCACAAAGGTGTCTGAATACTTCAATACATTAAATGACTATTGGATTAAAATATTGCTATTTCTTTTAATTAATTCAATTATTCAATTTCTATTTCAGATGTTTTTGGTTGTCGAATTCACATCCAACAAAACTGTGAACATCATCCCAGAGAAATGGTTTGCGGATGGCATCACTTGGTGGCCAAACTACAACAACGACGAACGCATAAATAGAGCGGTACAAAAATGTGAGGACCCAGCAACAGGCTGGACACTTTATGATGTCCGTGTCCTCTCCAGAGCTGGTAAGGATCCATTTTAGAGATGAAATTCAATTTCTTGCATTTGAAGTGGACTGATTAATTTTTTGTGAATTCTGATCAGGTGATTATCTAAAGGCAAGGGACAAATTGAAGGCCTCACTGACATGTAACACGTCAGAGTTGCAAACAGATGACGAGGAGGAAGTGATTAGAAAAAGAAAGGTTAAGCCAAGGTTTGATGTTCAAAGATATACAACACACATTCAACATTCAGGCTGATAAGTTTAAAGGAGCTGTATGTAAGAAATGTATGTTAAGTAATCATAAAATGACCCAATATGTCACCAGAGACAAAGGAATCATGGAAACAATGCGCTGCAGTATTTTGAATTTGACTGCAGCAACAGTATTGGCCACAATCCTACTGTACATATAGCTCCTTTAAGACAAGCTCACATACTACGTGTTGTGAAACCTGTACATTTAGCTATTTCAGAGGTCAAATGGCACAGTGATTCCTAGAGTAGATTCATGATAAAGACTAACTGAATTTTTAGGGTGTCTGTTTGAAGCAATTCTTACTCATTTTGAAGTTGTTCATTGATGTAGCTCCAACATAAATTAAACGCCAGTGAGTAAGAGGACTCCCCTAATTGGTTTTGGCTGGTTTTACCCATTACAAAAGTTAATTAACTAACTATTCTTGATTGTGAATTGTTTTGTTTGTTAGGGTCATCTTTGGAGATACAGACTCTGAGTCTGAAGACAGGGAGCCAGAGAGGGCTAAAAAGAGGAGAAACATCAGTTTCTCTCATTGCCTCCTATTCCACCCCCTACTCCTGATGTACCCAATAGCCACCAATACACTGAATCGTCTCGCTTTGCAGGTATGTTATTGTTTTTCACTTGAATAATTCTGTAAGTATTGCTTTTGTGAATATCTACTGTAGCTTACTTCTGACATGGGACTGAAGCAGGTTAGGTAACTTAACATGTTCCAGCCAGATGTGAATCATAAACATGTTTGATTTGCTGTTTTGATAGCATATTGCCATATTCATTTTCCACAGATACACCCCTTGGCCCCATAACATCTGGGCCTCCCAGTCCTCTACAGTACTACAGCCATTCTGAACGTGGTCATTACACAATATATTCTCAATCAATCTTCTCAATCAATATTCTCTTATAATTCTTTCGAAATTCATTCAGTTTGTGATCACTTTTGGGCTAAAACAATGTTTTCAACTTATCTCTCCCCAGCTCCAGTGCCTCCAGTGGCTCCAGCTGTCCCTAACATGCGCCAGGTGTCCACGGCACCTTGGTCGAATGATCAGCAAGGGTATATGTTGTTCAATCCAACGCTTCGACTGGGGAGGGCGGGCGCTGGGCCTATTCCTTGCTCTGGTAAATTCCTTTCAATTTAGAATAGAGAGTTGTGACTACACAATGATTATAGGTTGAATATGGAGAATGAGCCATCTATTGATCAAGGTAAAACTGTCAAATTTTTAAAAAAGGATTTTTTTCAATGGAATTTACTTTTTTCTTTATATATTTATTGGAATTTTACTCTGCACCCCTCTTCACGCCCCATTAAATAGCTTTTAACAAGCATTCTCCATAATCATCCATTAAAAAAATAGATATTAGGAAATTGTATTTAAATACAATGGTCTTTGTGACAACTTTATGAAAATAAAATGTGACAATCCTAAAATAACAGTTTTAATAGGTTTCCCTACTCTTTTTGTAGCTGCTCAGCTGCACATCCTGACATTGCTGGAGCACATTAAGGAACAACAAATGCAGCTTGCCACTGCAGTGAACAACCTTGCGGCAAGAATGGGGACCGAAACTCCTGTGGCTGAAATGCCTCATGAAATAAGTCTCCCACTGGCTACCATGCCTGAGGTTGAGGATCTGGAGCAGTGGTTGAAAAATCCAGCGAACGCCCGTGCGAAACAGAACATGGTGACTATGATTTTTATTTTTCCCATCATCCTCTAAAGCTACTTTGTCTTGGCTCTACAAATCTGATTGGTGCTTATATTGCGTTAGTTCTCTGCATATTCAGTGCCTCTGTCTCAGTCTCACTTGAGTACATACTTCAGTAAGGACAAATAAGTAATAAAAATAAATGTATAAATAGTATATACTAATAAAGTGCAGTGTGTAAAGTGTGATCGGTGGCAGGAAGATTCAAGATTCAATCCAAGATTCAAGAGCTTTTTTGTCATTGTACAGTCACCTGGACAACAAAAATGTTAAAAGCAACTGCTATAAGATGCACTCAAAGGGAATTAAATGATGCAAAGCTAGTTCAGACAGACAACTCAAGCGGTGCCCATCCTGATCAGCTCATCATCACATGCTCTCCTCCTCCAAATAGGCGGGTTTTTTAAAACCCCTAGCTTACCTGCTTATCCCTGGCTATGCTGCCGCTGATGCTGCTATTTTCTGCTCTGCTGCTGCTCTGCTGCTGCTGGGTACATCTCATTGCTGCTGCTGCCCATGATGTTTTGCAAACCCCCCAGCATCCACCTGTGGGCTCTGTCTCTATGATTCCCTGCGGGGGTCTGCTTCATTCCCTGTAATGTCTGGTAAAGCAGATCATTCAGGGAACAAATAACTGAGACAGAGCCTGACATCAAACCTGCTGCAGCCATGCTCAAGGATAACTATGCTGTGCCTCATCCTGCCATGCTTACGCTCAATAAATTATTTGTTCTCATTCCAGAGTACCTGACTGAAATAGATTACAAGACCAATAGCAGAATATACACACATTTAAATAAATTCTTTATTTAAACGTTAAGTGTTGGAATAAATAAAGCAAATAGTGCATCTGAGAATTTGGAGCAGCAAAGGCTCTGGGAAAGAGTTTTTGGACAGTTTATGAGTATACTTATTTTTGTCTTTTATATGAAATACTTTTGTCTTTGCAGATTTCTGCATTGGGTGCTGTGGGAGGTGAAAACCTCAAGAAGGTTGTCTGGAATATCCTCTCCAGGCTGTTTGCCAATGAGGCTGCAAAGGCAATCAACTGGAAGGGGATGAATGGGAAGAGGTCCTTTAAAGACATGCAGGCGAGAACCCTGCTGATCAGTAAGTATTTGAATATGAGACACCGTTCTTGCAGGCCTTTTGCAGAAGTTTATTAATTATTTGGTCTGGGGCTAACATGAGCCCAGCCTTGGCCATCTCTTCCCCTAGTAAAAAAAAAACACCAAAAACTACAACTTGTTCTTTCTTGTACTGCTTTCTAGCTTTTCATGAGATTCTGTAGATGCTCAAATCACCACCAAACATTTCACTTCTTCAACTAAGATATGTGGCTGCATGGTGTCGAAAAATTGTGTTCTGAAACCAGAACCAGCACGGTGCCCTGTCGGTGTGAAACCCCTATCTGAGGATAAACAGGATAGATAATGGGTGGATGCTGGGGATGCTTATAAAATGTGGCACATTTTTCAACAGGAGCTGTAAGGAAGAATGCTGCTGCCACCAGTGCAGCAGACACTCAAATTGATGCCCACGCCATCCGTTGGTTTAATTTGGCCACTGACCGTGGTGGTGGCCGAAGGGAGCGGGAACGGGCCAAAGAGGCATTAACTGAGGTAAATTTTAGATAGAAGTGTGTTTGTTCCAATCTGTCAAGAGCACACAGTTTGAACACTGACAACTTTCTTAACAGACAAAAGTGGGGTTTTGTTTTTGCATTACTTGGACTGCCTTGGTGTTACTGACAACTTTCTTCCTGGTCTTTTGTTTGCAGACACCTCCTGGGAATTAAGAACCGATGCCATGCCAACTGCCATGATTGTTGAATTGTATATAGTTATAGTTATATATAGATCGTTCAAGCTTAATGTTGAGAAAGAAAGAGAAAAAATAATAATAAAAATTAAATGGTTATTTCAACAATTCTAAGTTATGTATTTACTGATATTTATCACAAGCAATTAGACTGATAAAGCGTGGATGACTTGATGATAACTTTGGAAGTCTCTCAGTTTTCCTAGTAAATACTGTAGATCATTAAGCTCAGGTACTGTTTCCAATCCAAATTGTTTTCCAAGCTCTCAAAAACAAATGGTAATATCTTTAGCAGGAGAAGAATTTGCACAGATGACTGCTTTAATTAAGAATAACTTGACGTTAATGCACTAAGTGAAATTGTTCTCAAAAATGTTGGGTGTTCTACTGTAACATTTCCAAATGGTAAAGCTCTGCTACTAATAATACTCTCTACTCTGGTTATTTTGCATATTTTCATTTTCAGAAGGAATAAGTGATAAAATGTGTAATATATTATTTTGAATGCAAGATTACAATAATCTGCTAGCCACAGAGTTATACAGAGTTTTTACTTTTACTAAAACCGGACTTGGACACTGGCCCGAGTCCGGTTGGGAGCTGGCACAGCTGTGGCCCAGATTTTAAAAAAACGGACCCGTATCGGTATTGGCAGAGGACACTGGGCCGAGTCCAGATGGGAACTGGCCCAGCTGCGGCCCAGATAAAAAAAAAACGGACCCGTGCCGGTATTGGCCCGTTGTGCCAAAGGACACCGGCCTGAGTCCGATATGCGGATCTGGCCCAGAACTTAAGAAGGGTCTGGGCCAGATCCGGGCCAAATGAGTTTTGCTATCTGGGAAAAGTCCCAGAGGAGAAGCCGTGTGAGCAGGAGTCCACCGCTACAGCACCGGCCCCGGAACTTGAGGTGACTCAAGTCTCTGAGAAGAATCTCCTAGACAGACCAAAGAAATCTGTCTGGAAAAGAGTCCTTCACTTTCTGGGATTGAGGAAACCAAGTTTGAAAGAAGCTGAAGTCTGCAAGGAGAAGCAGTGTGAGCAGGAGTCCACCACTACAGCACCGGCCCCTGAACTTCTTGACGCAACTCGAGTCTCTAAGGAGAATCTCTTAGACAAACCAAAAAAATCTGTCTGGAAAAGAGCCCTTCACTTTCTGAGATTGAGGAAACCAAGCTTGAAAGAAGCTGAAGTCCGCAAGGAGAAGCAGTGTGAGCAAGAGTCCATCGCTTCAGCACCGCCCCTTGAACTTCTGCTCATGACTCAAGTCCAAGAGGAGAAGCCGTGTGAGCAGGAGTCCGCCGCTACAGCAATGGCCCCTGAACTTTTTGATGCGACTCAAGTCTATAAGGAGAATCATTGACCTTAACCTTGAACTTCTGCTCATGACTGAAGTCCCAGAGGAGTATCTGTGCAAGCAGGAGTCCATCACTACAGCACTGGCCCCTGAACTTCTGGTCATGACTCAAGTCCCAGAGGAGTAGCCGTGCGAGCAGGAGTCCATCACCACTGCACCGGCCCCTGAACTTCTGGCCGTGACTCAAGTCCCACAGGAGAATTCCTGCAAGCAGGAGTCCATCGCTACAGCACCGGCCCCTGAACTTCTGGTCGTGACTCAAGTCCCAGAGGAGAAGCAGTGCGCGCAGGAGTCCATCGCTACAGCACCGGCCCCTGAACTTCTGGTCGTGACTCAAGTCCCAGAGGAGAAGCAGTGCGCGCAGGAGTCCATCGCTACAGCACCGGCCCCTGAACTTCTGGTCGTGACTCAAGTCCCAGAGGAGCAGCCGTCCGAGCAGGAGTCCATCGCTACAGCACCGGCCCCTGAACTTCTGGTCATGAATCAAGTCCCAGAGGAGAATCTCCCAGGCAAGAAGAAGTAAGATGGCTTCAACAACTCAAGCTGTCACATTCGCCATCAAACATCATCATCAAGGACCTCTCTACTGGGACAGCCAGTAGATGCCACATGTCATCTGTGGTTGGGCATGGGAGGGCAGTATATCACCGTTTACCTCCCACAGCAGCACACATATTTCTTGCAGACATGGTACGGGGAGCTAATTGGGAAGACGAGATGTCAACACAGACACCTTGCCAATCAGAAATGCTCCCCATGTTGTGTCTTTCCGAAATAACTTCAAGCTACATGTGTGCTGTCTGTGTGGAGTTAACATGTCATCCCCATGCCTCTGTGGGTTTCCTCCAGGTGCTCTGGTTCTCCCACAATTTTCAAAACATTTGTTTAAATTTAAAAAAAAAAATGTTTTGAAAATTTAAAAAAAAAAAAATGTCCGAGACAAACAAATAAAATCTGTCTGGAAAAGAACCCATCAATTTCTGGGATTGAGGAAACCAAGCTTGAAAGAAGCTGCCTCTGTGGGTTTCCTCTGGGTGCTCCGGTTCTCCCACAATTTTCAAAACATTTGTTTAAATTCAAAAATAAATAAATGTTTTGAAAATAAAAAAAATGGTAAAAAGAAATATGTCCCAGACAAACAAATAAAATCCGTCTGGAAAAGAACCCATCACTTTCTGGGATTGAGGAAACCAAGCTTGAAAGAAGCTGAAGTCCCTGAGGAGAAGAAGTGCGAGTGTGAGTCCATCGCTACAGCACCTGCCCCTGAACTTCTTGACATGACTCAAGTCTCTGAGGAGAATCTCCCAGGGAAGAAGAAGTAAGATGGCTTCAACAAATTAAGCTGTCACATTCGCCATCAGACACCATCACCAAGGACCTCTCTACTGCGGACAGCCAGTAGATGCCACATGTCGTCTGTGGTTGGGCATGGGGGGGCAGTATACAGTATCACCGTTACCTCCCACAGCAGCACACATATATCTTTCTGACATGGTACGGGGAGCTAATTTGTCAACCAAAATGCCGACACCTCGCCAATCAGAAATGCTCCCCATGCTGTGTCTTTCCGAAGTAACTTCCAGCTATATGTGTTTTTGTTTAAATTTAAAAATAAATAAATGTTTTGAAAATAAAAAAAAAATTAAAAAAAAAAATCTCCCAGACAAACAAAAAAAATCTGTCTTGAAAAGAACCCATCAATTACCGGGATTGAGGAAACCAAGCTTGAAAGAAGCTGCCTCTGTGGGTTTCCTCCGGGTGCTCCGTTTCTCCCACAATTTTCAAAACATTTGTTTAAATTTGGATTTAAATTTGAAAGTAAATAAATGATGAAAATAAAAAACAATGGGAAAAAAATCTTTTATTTTTTACATGTGTGCTGTCTGTGTGGAGTTAACATGTCATCCCTATGCCTCTGTGGATTTCCTCCGGGTGCTCCGGTTTTCCCACAATTTTTTTGTTTTTGTTTGGATTTGAATTTAAAAATATATAAATAATAAAAATTAAAGAATGGAAAAAAAAATAAAATCCTTGTACAAATAGCGTTCAGGAGACACTTGGAAATTCTGGCGTTAAACACAAAACCCTCTGAAACCGATCTCCAAATCCTGCAATATCTCATAGAACTAGTGGTAAAAGAAGTCAGAACTAATGTTATATTATTAACTTTGTGGAAGTCACTAATATAAGTAACCCCAACCAACGTTAGGACTGAAATAGATAAAGTCGAAAACAGCACGTACAATGTGTTAAATTAAACGCGTCGCACCCTACTAAATATGAAAATAAAGGGCTATGCCAACATCACTGGAACACACGGATACGTTTCTTACACAAAGAAAATATTCCTTCATGTATAACGTTTGCTGAATGAACATCCCTGTCCAAATAGTAAAACATGCACTGTACACTGCATTTCATAAGGTTTATACAGTTTCTCCTAATGCAACAAGTTTAAAAATTGAGAGTTTTTTGAGGGAGTTCGGCAAAGAAGTAGCAGGCTTTTACAGCGATAGTGCAAAGAAACTGACACTTTTCACAATGAAAGAAAAATCTTAATGTATGTTACTTAATGCCGAATTTAAAAGAAGACAGTGATGAGTTAACATTTGCCATAGGTGTTTCAATAATTGGATTAAGTTTCTCCTCGTGATGTAACAACACTTAAAATTACTGGATTTGTCTGGGATTTGCGGTAACTAGTGACATTCATCACCTCATTATGAGGTCCATATCCATGCCTTTTACACAGACACAGACACACAAACACACACACATACAGCTTCTAGTAGTGGTGGTAATAGAAGTTGTAGTAGGAGTAGAGGTAATAGTAGTAGTACAAGTAGCAGTTCAGAATCACAAACAGATTTATTACAAAGAAGGATTTTACACCAAGGAGGAATTTGTCTTGGTGAATAAGGTGCATGCATTGAAGACATAAAACAAATAAACACTGACTATTATATAAACAATATAAATAAACAGACATAAGTGAGGGATGATTGATCAATAAAGATGGAGGAGCTGTACAGGAATGACAAAATAGATAAATAATAGATTTAGAAAAATAAATAAATAAATAAAAATAAAAGATTATTAGAAATTATAAAAATTGTCCAAATTCCACATTGTTGTAAGGCAAAATTCAAGTTAAAAATGTTCCCATGATAATGAATTTAGCATTAAAAAGCTGAAGGCTGAATGGTCTTAAAAAGCTGAAGATTTTGCAAGCCAAACGGTTTCTCTAGCTGAATATTTGAAAAGGCCTAAAAGCTGAAAAGTAAGAGGGTTGAAAGAGCTTAAAAGGGTGAATGGTTTGATAGCTGAACAGTTTATCTAGCTGAATATAAAGCTGAATGTATGAAACGCTGAAAAAGCAGAAAGCTGAATGTTTTAAAAAGCTGAAAAGGCTGAAAAGCTGAAAAGTTATAGGCTGAATGGGCAAAACATTTTGAACATTTTGATAGCTGAACAGTTTCTCTAGCTAAACATAAAGCTTAATTTATGAAAAAGCTGAAAAGGCAGAAAGTTGAATATTTTGTTGAAGCTTCAACAAATAAGCTGAAAGAGTTTAAAAGGGTGAACAGTTTCTCTGGCTGCACACATGCTGGAGCAGTAGCAGAGCCAAAGTTGTCCCCATAAGAATGAATGGGAAAACGCCTCCCAAACTCCTGCGATTTTTGAAAAAAGTATAATGGTTATGGCCATAACAATTACTCATACATAGAGTAACAGGAGACATTGCTGAACCCTGTTATGGGCACGTCTGCTGTCCTCCAGAAATATAGGCTCAAAATTAACATTGCAGCTTATGGGGGAGTTGCTGGAGTGCTTGTCGCTCTAGGGCTTCTACAGCCAAGACCGTAAGTCCTACATCTGAAATAAGACCATCAGCTGAAAGCCAGCAAGATTTCCTACATTTCTGTGTATATATTGTCTATGTGAAGTAAAAGATGTGGGATCCACATCAAGCTGAAGAGAATTTTTTCTCCAGTTTTTCCAGCTGCTCTCCACTCCAGCGATGATGTCACACACTCTAGCTCACGCAATACACACCCATTATAAAATCAGAAGAGGAGCTAAAAATCCTTAAAACTAAAACTGTGATGATTTCAAAACCGTAAAAGATTACATAGCTTAGCATAGCTTTTAAATCATTAGATTTAATAGCCAATGTTTTCCCCAATGTTGTGGTGACAACAGAAGTGTGAAACTTTGAAGGCAGCTTGCGCTCACGAGAGACAGCCACATCCCAGTTGCCTATCTCGTGCTTTTCCATTAATTCTTCTAAGTCGCATATGTAGATTTCAGCGTTTCTATAAGGGATATGCAGTCTGTTACACATAGTGATGAACTCTGCAGCCCCTTTGTAGCAAAATCACTGTTGTCAAAGAGTTACAAGGAGCATGAAAACAAATTTTTCATTTGCATTTGTAGCAACAGTTGTTCTGCTTCTGTTTTAGTTTGCCCACTCATTTCTGCACTTTCAGCGAGAGCCTCCAGTAATACATCCAACAACTTCAGTATCTTGCACAGAAAGCATCCTGACTGGAAACATCACAAACTAGCATTGTTCATGCACGGCCCAGGACGGGAGGCTCTACAGCGGGTGATAAAAACCACCCAGAGCATCACTAGTACCATCTACAGGGACATCAGTGAGGTGACATGTCTGCACAGACCCCAAAGGATACTAAAAGACAACACCCACCCCAGCCACAATCTGTTCACCCAGCTGCCATTCGGATAAAGATACAGAAGTATCTACGGTCACACCACCAGAGTATGGAGCAGCTTCATTCCCCAGGTTGTGAGACTCCGCAATTCATTATCAACACTACATTTTCCAAAATAGATGTAGCAGAACTCAACGGACTCATACATTTTAAAAATGACACGATTGTACACATGTTTACGTAACACCTTTACGTAAATCCTATTTTTAAACTCAAAATGAAACAGTTTTTGAAGAGGATTCAGTCATATAGTCATGAATGATCTGGTGCTCCTTGTTTTAAGGTGTTTTATTGTGTTACAGTTATGTGTTTTATATTGTTCTGTCTGTATTTTCTTGTTCTTTTTTTCTTTTCTATGTATTTATTTTGTTTGTATTGTCTCTTGTGCACTTTTGCACAGCCATCTTGGGGATGGGCATTGCAAATTAGCTCAGGCTAATGCTGCGGTTTGTGGCATCATATGCTACATACGTGTCCCAATACAACGTTAAATAGATAAATAAATAAATAGCCCGACTCTGTAAGTGAGGGATGCAAGTCTGTTTCGGTTTGAACATGGCCGGGGGCATGGCTGAACTACACTCATAGACAGGGCTGGCCAGTGGCCACACATAGCTGACAGCAAATTGTTATAGCTTTTTTGTAAATTCCAGTCTTTCATGAATTTTGCTTTTACTCAGAGTCCTGCCTGCAACAGTGAAGTAGTAGAGTGCACGACAATTCGGAGGTATAGTCGTTGTGCTACCTACTGGCAACAGGAAGTGAGCCTTTTCTGATTTAATTTCACATAAAACTTGGGTTGGCATCTATGTGGATGCCTCTTGACACACACCACCCATGCCCATCCAAACAGAATTGCGACCAAATACATCCTCTCATGGCAAGGGTACTACCCTATGGTAATGCGTGTACATGACATAGATATTAGATTTTCAAAACATTGAAAATGTTTATTAATGTGCATTTATTATGCTGATGCCTGTAATGTGAACATAATTTAACTGGAATCTGACCTGAAACCTATTAACTAGGGCTGTCAATATAACTCATTAATTTATATTAAATTAAAAACAATAATGCAGATTAATCGCGCTTATAAAGCCCCTTGATCTTACATAAGTGAATCTGTTCCCTTCACCTTCCACAGTAGCTTTGTAAGCATGAAGGAGGCAGACATCTAAAAGCTGCTGAGCATAGACCAACTGAATGGAAAAGTCCCAGTCCAGCTATAGTTCCTTCCTTTCTAACGGACAACATTCTGTCTCAAACCAAGAATGGGGTATGGTCAATAGTAAGACATTATATCATTGCTAGCCTTTTAAGTGTAACATTTTCTCAACCTAGAATCACCGCTGCGAGCGGCGGAATACAGTGCGAGGCCCAGTTGCGCTAATGTGTAGGGATACGGAGGTTCTACGGTTTAGAAAATGTAGTGCCAAAAGAACGGGCAGTCTGACGGCATTGTAAAGTGGTGTGAATTTTCTCTATACAACGTACACTTGAACTGATAAAGATTTTCTTAGGTGGGCCTTGTTATAGGTGGTTAAAATTCACTTTGCATCTGGTCTCCGTTCACTGCAGTACAAAGCTGAGCGTCTGGGCTGGAGCGGCTCTCTGCTTCTCCAAACTGAGGCTGAGCTGATTGGCAACTATGGTAAGGAACAGACCGACTATAGATATGTACTTTATATGACCCCACTTCAAAAAACCTGAACTATCCCTTTAAGTGCATGCAGCAGCATGAACAAACCCAGCTAAAATCTAATTTTAGTGATGATGGCAGAGCTATTCCATAGGCAGGCCTTGAATAACATGCCAGGGCCTAGTCAGACAGCATGGCGGATGAGTGACAGAGGGCCCAGGAGGCAGGGCCCCCGGCCCCTTCTGTGGGGCCCTCACTAAACTAAGTTAGTTTTAAGGTCATGTTTGCTCCAGTTATTATATCTGATATGACATGCAACTTCTCTATTTATAGGTATGGTATGCATGATAACAGTTCACGCCTGTATTGAAAAAATCTTGTAAAAAAAAGTTGATTCTTACCGACATAAACCTAGAAATAAATGTTCACATTCATCTTCTTCTTTGGTTTTACTGGTCAACTACAAACATTTAAAACTGCATGCCACCACCTAGTGTTTAGCCTAACCCAAAGTCCTACGGCCCCTTATAACAAACTCCAAAAAATCAAGAGCATATTATCAAATGACACAAGTATGCAGGCAAAACTTGCAGAAAATTAAGTGAAAGCAGGTAAAATCAAAAGACTTGTATAAATCAAGTGAAATATACTTTTTTATCAGACAAAGTTTGCATTTAAAGTGTAGGCTATGTGTGACTTTTTAATGGTGCAATTTAATAAGTATAAATATAGGACAAGAATGTGCCATCAAAATCTGTGCTGCAGTACGCCCTTATCGATAGCCTTCATTTAGCAACAAAAAGTATATCCGAAGAACATCCAGGTGACTATGAAACACACTTGAGACAAGAATAGACAGGAGCATGTATTATGCTCATCTGACCAAACAAACACAAGAGCATACACACTCACTACACATTGTAGCACAGTCCAGGCCTAAATGAACTTCACAAAGTGAAATGAAACAATTGGTGATAATCAACCCATAACTTTTCTTAAGAAGCAGAGTGTGTTTGAAGACGGAATGCTGTGGGGAATATCCAGGTTTTGAAAACTGCCTGAAGAACCCCCCCCCCCCCCCAAAAAAAAAGCAAAGAAACGGGAGTGTGAATCTCAGCAGACAATGAAACTTCAAACGCCGGTTAAAGGAGCAGCTCCAACTATAATACATATTAATAGACTTTGTTAGATCACGTGCTTAATACTTCTACTACTTGTTCTATAATAACGTCCTGACAAGACCTCATTTATATTGCTTCTTGGAAATGCATAAAGAATGATGAGGAGAATGAAGAGAGGAGGTTGTTCTCCAGCTTTTCTTTGTTGTACTTTGTTCAGACGTGGATTTGTCACGTTCCTGATGGGATCAAATATACTCTCTACTTGAAAGAGCTTTGCTCCTAATTAAATTCAGCGTTTTTGAGGGGGGCACAAAAATTAAGTCTAATTAGACCGAACCCCTCTGGCATCCTGTGTTTCATCCAAGCAATAAAATGCTCAGGAATAGATCTCTACAGTAGTGAAAATTAACTAAGTAGCTACATTTATTTTAAAATTATTATTATGAAAGTAGTCTACTTACTTTGGAAATGAAGAAGAGCTGCACCATTGAATTGTTTTATTCCTATTCTTGTTAGCGGAACTGTAAATTAGCTGCTCGGTCGGCAGGAATCTGTAGTGCACACGCTTTATGAGCACAATAAGGAAACTATGCAAAATGTTGCACCCAGGTGGTCAATTTGTTTTGGCTTACGCCACTGAGCAGCGTTCATCAGAATAAATGGTGCTCCGCCTCCAACGCTATTGTCACGGTTCTGCTGTGACAGCCTGGTTGTTTCTTGTTCTGTCAGCCTCCCCCCCTCCTTTTCTCCCCCACCTGCTCCTTCCCTGTGTGTGTCTGTGGTTGTGAAATCGGCAGCAGCAGTAGCAGAGTGGTGCACCTGCTCCTCATCAACTCATCACCCTCCGACTATATTACCCCGGTTTCTCCACAACTTCAGTGCCAGATTATTCCGTCTCTAGCGAAACCTCCGGTGCTTCTCCGCGCTGCTACCTGCTCGCTGCTACCTGCTTGCCAACCTTCCTGTGCTCCTTCACGCCGGCTCTAGGAAACCTTGCCTGCCTGCCAGTGTGGAGGTTTGAAAAATGAACCTATTTGTAGTTTCAGAAAAACACTCTCTAAATTTCTTTGAGAATATTGTGTCAAATTTAAAAGGCCAAAGGTTATTTGATATACTATTAATTGCGTTTTGTTTTCTTTGAAAAACGTCACACATTACACCACCTGGACAGCAGGTGGCACTATAGGCATACAATGAGGGAAGTATAATGCTCGGGCGCACCGCTCATGCGCCCTTCAGATTAAATCTATGTACGAGCTGACAGCAGTATCTTGTGCTCCCTTTTCTTCATTGCTCCACAGGTATGTAAATATGTAAAAACCCATCTACTTATCATTTCTAGCATTGTACAATCAGATGAAATGTTTAGGCGGTGTTAGAGGTGTTATCCAAGTTGTATGTAAAAAATGTTTAATACGATGTTATGCTGAGTGACGCCAGAGCTAGCTAGTAGGGTTAGCGAAGCTAATGCCAACGGTCGGAGTTCCCTCCACCTCGCCGCGATATGTATTAATGTTTTATTATTTAGCTTTTGTACAGCAACAAGAAACAGTTTATATGAAGTAAAATGAAGGTACTTTTGTTTAAATGTGTGTTCATAATGTGAGCACCGGGCTTGGCTGCAGCTGTGTGTGTGTCTGTGTGTGCATGCGTGTGCTCGCTTGTTCATGTTCATGTAATGGCAGTGTCTGTAAACAACCGTCCGGTCCAACCGTTGAATGCAGCGTTTCATGCTGCGTTTAGTTTAAAGGGATAGTTCCCATAATTTTATTAAACTGATTTGTCTAAAAAGTCTATTGTGTGTAAAATGTTTATGATGAGACTTTAATTGAACATGTGTGAAACCTCAGATAAGTGGAGTAAAAATGTTAGTAAAACAGGACTTCAGATTAAATCTATGTACGAGCTGACAGCAGTATCTTGTGCTCCCTTTTCTTCATTGCTCCACAGCTCGTTTGCTGCTGGCCCAGGTTCCCCTAGGCCTGAGGCCGGTAACACCTGCCTGCCTGTCTGTCTTCTGGCCTGCCTACCTGCCAACCTATACCAGTCTGGGCATCTCGCCGGCATCACCACTTGAACGCACCATTAACAATAAACCTTTTGCTTCCTGAAGTTCTGTCTCCGGTCTCTGCATTTGGGTTTACTGAAAACTCATCCATAACAGCTACATCCTGACTTCCCTTAATAGATCCATGGTTTTGGCAAGGGAGAAAAATGTAAAAATTAATGATATCTCTGGTTCTGCTGCCTTTTTTTTTTTTTTTTTTTTTTTTTTTTTAAATCATTTTTGTTTTAACAATGAAGAAACAAAACAAGCAGAACTGTCTTGTATTTGAGAAAATGAACAAAATTAGGCAAATTTTAAAGAGTTGAATCTACATTTAAACAAAAGAAGGGCTTTTTTGGGGAAATATAAATTTTCCATTTCCAAATTTCCTCAAATTTATTTTCCCAAAGCCCCATTGGAAAAAGGCAATTCTTTCCATTACAAAGATTTCATAAATATTATCGTACCAGTTCTCTATAGATGGGGCAGCTAGTTGCAGCCATTTCTTTGTAATTGCTTTTCTAGCAGCAACACTTAGAATTCCAAATAAGTCAGGTTTTTTTTCTGTGTTGACTGTAAAAGACCAAAGAGGAGTTCATCCAACTTAAATATCATGTTTGTCCCAATATAGTCAATCCTGTTTGAAATTTTACACCAAGAAGCATTTACTTTTTGATAGGCCCAAAACAAGTGGTAATGGTTGGCTTCCTGGGAGCCACAAGTCATTCAGCAGCTGGAACTGAGTGATATTTTTATAGCAGGTGTAATAAAAAAAACTACATAGACTCTTCCAGCCAAACACTCTCCATGTAGTTGAGTTTGATATCTTCCACTGAAATTCACAATATTCCTTCCAAACTTCTTCTGCGATACAACTGTTATATCCCATTTTTGTTTAATGCAGGCAGAGCTTACAAAATCGCCTGAAGTGCCCTGTATAGTCTTGAAATTACTTTAAGCCCTGAATCTGATCTGTCATATAGGCACTAATAAGAACCATCAACAAGTTAGTTTCAAATGTCCTTTGACTCTGCAACATAAAGCTGTTAATATGGTGACGTATCTGAAGAAATCTAAAAGAGTCACTTTTTATTCAACCCATGTAAGCCTTTCAAAGCCTGAAAATTATTCAGTGTCCCCTATGGAACATGGTACAATATGAGGAGAGGCCTCAATTAGCCAATCCTTTATATCTCACATCCGATTTGTTTGGGGTAAAATCAAAGTCATGGGCGCACCAATTCAGAATCTTTCTCTTCAAACAAACCACTTTTGTTCATAACATTTAACAAAGTTTTCAGAGATAAATTAACCAATTTATTACCTGTTTCCATGGAGTATTCTTAAATACAGAAAAAAATCTTGAATTCCTAAAGATATGTCACTCTTTATGTAGAAATGTTCTATGTTCTGAAGTGTTGTTCTTCAGCATGAAATACTTCATGTTATCAATAGGGCCGGGACTCGATTAATTTTTTAAATCTAATTAATTAGAGGCTTTGTAATTAATTAATCGCAATTAATCGCATATAAATATTTGACCTGAGAACAGTGAGAAGTAATTTTTTTCACATGGATTTTTAGTATACCATTGAATTATGACTGAATACATAAGCTTAAGCAACAAAATATTGTTTATTTTTGCTCAACCAAGTCCAACAGACCAGTGCAATTTTTGCCATTAAGTGTAGCGGAAGTGGGTGTGGCTCCTTGTATTCGGAGTCGGGCTAACGTCCACGCTAGCTGCTATATGTTTTGCATTGAGGTGATACTTGAGGCTCGATGTGCTGCGGAGATATGCAAATTCCTTGTTGCATAGCTTGCACACAACCATGCTCTTATCGACGCTTCATCCGTTCGTTTTTTAAAACAAAATTTCCACGGGGCCAACCAAAGCGGTCTCATCAGCTTCTTCGTTCATGTTCACTGTGGTTTGTTGTTGTCTGAAGTCATGAACGCTAGTTGGTGCTCCAGTATAATCGGTCTGCCTGAAACTCGTCCAGTGAGAAAGATTCCGCGGTGAAAAAATAAGTGCGATTAAAATGCGTTAAAGCGTTTTAACGCGTTGTAATTAATTAATCCTAATTAACGTTAAAGTCCCGGCCCTAGTTATCAATACTAAGAATTATGTGATGCTGCTGCATTGAGCTGAGCTGTCATCAGTGACAGTCAGACCCTGCGGTGAGTGCAGCTCAGACTGCTTAAAATATAATCAAATCAGATACGAGTTGTAATGATTTTGTGACCACTTGGACTTGTGCCATCATCAGCTGTTTGGGAATTTTCCACATGACTGTTCTGTAGTAGTGACCAAAATAGTATAATTTGAAGACACTAATCACATGCAAGGTTAAAAACTGTTTAACACATAACTTCTTCTTCTTCAGATGAGGGATTGACAATTGTTTCTATATTTCGTTTTACTCCATCAACGGTGATATGTCGTGGTTTCTCTCTTGTGACAAATGTACTTATTGTAAGTCGCTTTGGACAAAAGCATCTGCTAAATGCCCTAAATGTAAATGTAATAAATGAGGAACAAAAGCGAGTGCAAACTGATGATAATTATGGTGGTGCTGCATCTGGTGGTGCATCAGCCATGTCAACACAATTTCGTGGAGATATGCAGCCTAGTTCTAAGGCAGTGGGAGCTGACAGATCAAGCTTATGGAGATGTTACAAATGTGGAAAAGAAGGTCATATAAAACGTGACTGTCCAAGAAGAAAAGGGAAAAAGCATGATGTGTGAAGATATCAAAGACTCATCTGTGTTTGTAAGATCTCGACAGGAGCTGGAGATACTAGCTGTGTATGTTGATGATCTGATTTTGATCACAGAATCAACAGAAAGCATAGATGAGTTGAAACAAGCTCTCAAGAAGCACTACAAGATGAAGAACATGGGGGAGCTGTCCTATATCCTGGGCATCTCTGTTGTCCAAGACAAAGCAAAGAACTGTGTCTTTCTTCATCAGAAGCATAATATTGAAACCATTCTTCAGAAGTATGGAATGAACAATGATAATCCCATTGCAACCCCTGCTGATGCAAATGTGAAGTTGTGAAAAGATGATGGTGTCGGTAAACCTGTGAACCCAAGCACTTATCAGTCCATGGTAGGTAGTTTACTGTACGCTGCAATGGCCACATGACCAGACATAGCACAAACAGTGTGTTGTGTCAAAGTTCGATGCAAATCCAAATGTTGCACATCTGACGGCTGTGAAGAGAATTTTTTGATACTTGAAGGGCACAGTGAACCTTGCCCTCAAGTATGAACAGTCAGAGTCAAGAACTGTGATTGGTTTCTCAGATGCTGATTGGGCCGGAGATCAGGATGACTGCCACTCAACAACTGGTAATATATTTTTCCTGAGTGGAGGAGCAGTGAGTTGGTTCAGCAAGAAACAGGCAACAGCTGCACTTTCAACATCAGAAGCTGAATATGTTGCACTCAGCCAAGCAGTTCAAGAAGGCACCTGACTGAAGCGATTGCTGACTGATCTTGGAATGAGTGATTTACCTACAGTGATCATGGAGGACAATCAAGGAACCATCGCAATCACAAAGAATCCTGTCAATCATTCAAGGACTAAACACATAGACATTTGCTACCATTACATTTGTGAATGTGTGCAAAATGGGCAAATACAAGTGCAGTATTGTCCAACAGTTGATATGAAGGCAGATATTCTGAACAAGCCACTGACAAGACAAAGGTTTGAGTACCTCAGAGGAGAGATTGGGCTTTACCCAGTTTAAGTCTGCTTAATATGCTTACTGTACTGTTTACTGTTGAATATGTTATGGAAACTGTAAGGAAGGTAAAAGGAAACTCTTGCAAGTTTGAAAGGATTTATTATTTTGACATTATTTGTGAGGTCAAGCACTGATCTTAGTTATGGAAATTGCTTAAGTGTTTAAATGCCAGTGTAAAATTAAGTGGGAGTGTTGTAAAAACAGTAATATGACACAGTGTTGAGAAGGCATTATACCGCCACCTAGTGACTGTCTTTAAAAAGTGTTTTTTCTGTTCTGAATAAAAACACGTAAAACAACAATAGGATTGACGTCAAAAGGTGGCGTACGCACAAAACACAGAAACTGCTCAAAAATATCCTAATTTATAAAACAGTGCGCACGTCCTACGCCGATTTCCCTTTATAAATCACAATCCACTCTAAATGTGGCGCACCTGTGTGCCGGTCATACCACGCCAATATTTTCTTATTAATACTCTCTAAAACCATGGGAAATGTATACAGTTTCTACATCTCTAAAGAGGCCCAGACACATTTGTGGCCACATTTGAGGCCTAGACACTTTTGTCAGTGCAAAAACATTGCCAGTTGTACATTATGGAATTGTAAACATAATTGTTAACCATGTTGTGAATTTTTTATGATATACATTGCCCTTAGGATCATTGGTGACTGATATAAATCAGTCGGACACAGAGCCTGAAGTGCCTGACCCGAGACAAACATTGCAAAATAAGTAGCCTCAACTCCATGTATGGAGTATGGAGCTCTTCTTCTTCCCTCCAGTCCTCTTTCCCCTGCTCCTGTCCCTGTCTGTAGTAACTTCTGTTTCCTGTTACCCAGAGAAAAGGAAGAGACAAAGCAGTTTTGAGGACGTCCTCGAATACATGGACAAGACGGGTGCGAGGGCAGAGGAGAGGGAAGCTGAGAGGAATGGAAGAGCAGAGGAGCGGGATGACCGGATGCTGCAGGAGATGCAGCAGTCCAACACTGTGCTGATGGGGCTGGTGGAGAGGCTAGTGTCATCATTGGAGGCTGCCAACAGGGGCAGTGAGGTCACTCTTAACACATTTCTGTTTTTATGTTTCCTTAAGGATTGAGCCTTGAAGGTGTCTTATGAAGTTCGTGTTATTTACATGGCAGTGAATGTTTAATTTATTGAAAGACCCTCCTTGCACTATAGATCACTTTATTTTCACAGACACTTTTGCAAAGAAAACTATTTTTTGTTTGTACATTCTGACATGTCTTTTTTTTATTTAATGCCTGAAGGTTTGCAGTTCAACTACTTTTAAGTCTGCCTGAGCTTCAAGTGTGTTTGAGGAGGGCCAGCAGTCATTTGATTACACATTCCACCTCTAAATAAATTACTGCTTCAAAATGAATGCAAATAATGCAACTGTTCTCTTTTCTCTGTTTTTAACACATCAAAAGTTGCACCATTACTTAAGGTCTAGGGTGTGCAAATTTAGCTGTGTAACTATAGGGCCTATATAGATTTGGGGTCATGTTGGATTCCTGCAGGCAGCTTGTTGTATTCCCATGGCTGATTGACTTCAGATTATTCCATTGTTTGCTGAGCTTATTCAATTTATGTGATGACCTCTTATGATGCCAATTACACAACCACATTTGTGACACATCAATAGTTCTCCAGTTTAATTTATTTCTTTGATGGCAAATGTACTGTAGCATGCACTAGGAATTCATTAAGCCTTCAACAGGCTGTTCAAACTTAAACAAATACACAAAAACATGCACACACAAATTCACACTACTCAGCCATCAGAACAAAAAACTACTCACAAATAACAGGGAGAGGAAATTAGTGACTTTTTCACTATAGAAAAGAAACAGAAAAGGCACTGGTGATAAAAAAAAAAAAATCTGTTTACATCTGAACAAAAATCAAATAAATTCATTGAAGTACTCTGCCAATGCTGTTCGGACATCAGCAGGATTCTGCTGCTGACCTTCCTGACCATCTCGAAGCGAACGTACAAGAGGCTGGTTGTGGTCTGTAATTCTGTTGAGGAGGTACTCGTCATTTTCCTCACAAATGTTGTGCAATACACAACAGATCAGCACCATCTTCTTGGTTCGCTCCACCTGGCAGTCATTCTGCTTTAGGAGACACCGCCATCTACCCTTCGGTCTCCCAAAGGTGGTTTCCACAATAGCCCGGGCTCTGCTTAGTCTGGAGTTGTAGGTCCTCTGTTCAGGGGTCAGTCTGCCTGTGTCCCAGAAGGGCGTCATTAGCCACGTCTGCAGTGGACAGGCAGGGTCTCCAATCAAGTACTGCCCTATGTTATGCCCAGAGATGTTGACTATGTTTTGATTGAAGAAATGTCCATCACTCACCCTTTCCCACAACCATGACTGCCTCAGCACACGGGCATCATGGACACTGCCAGGAAATCCCACACACACATCCCAAATCAAGCCCTTTCCATCAACAACTGCCTGTAATATAATTGAGCTCCATCCCTTTCTGTTGTGGTACTCTCGAGGGTACGTGTGTGGTGTTAAAATGGGAATGTGGCTGCTGTCGATTGCTCCTACGCACTGAGGTGCCCCCCACTTGTTGCCAAAATAAGTTGACATCTCCCTCAACCTTCATGCATCTGAAGTCTTGATGTGATCAGGCAGCAGCACATCTATAACAGCATCACAAAATTCATCCACACAACAGCAAACAGTAGAAGTCACAACCCCAAAAAGGTGACCCACACTTCTATAAACATTGTTAGTGGCCAGTCTCCACAGGGCTATGGCGATCCTTTTAACCACTGGAATGGCCTGTTGGTAGTTATTATTCTGTCTCTCCATAACAGGGCCAAGGCGACGACAGATGTAATGGAAAGAGGCATGGGACACCTGAAAATTCCTGATGAATGTGGCATTGTCAAAGCCAGGAACAATGTTCTGCCACCAGTCTTGTGTGCGTGGATACTTCCAAATGGTCCTCTTATGCCTGGCCATGGCAGTTAGCAATGCCTGTAAATTATAAATTAACATTAGATTTCCTGTTGCAGCTCTCTTCTTTATATTGTTATCCTCATTATTATCATTATTATTATTAGTAGTAGTAGTAGTTGTTGATGTTGTTGTAGTATTAATACTACTACTGATAACAATAATAATAATAAGAAGAAGAAGAAGAAGAAGAAGAAGAAGAAGAAGAAGAACATCTACTGCAATTCATTTCCGTTTATAACCTAGTGCTTTCCATGCTAAAGCACTTAAGAGAAGTTGGGGGGGAAGATGGTGAAAGGGAAGGGGGCACATCCAACACAACCAGCACCAACCTGCGTGGTGCTTGTGCAGCAACAGCTGATAACTGACAGATGTTCGGCCTGCTAGCCTACATAACAAAACTTATTGAATAATTTGCATCATGGTATTTGCAATACGTTCATGTTGAACCCGTTGAGTAAGCCTTACAGTAGTTGAAACTATCACTTATGACAAGAAAAGTTTTAAGTCTACAAAATATGACGTACCGTTCGTCTTGCAAAGGTTACATCTTTGGATTCGGAGTCGCTGCTGCCTTCTCCACAGCAGATGTTGTAGCATAGCTTGGCGCAGATAAATAATGATTTGTATGAGTACAAATGCTCGCTGGTAGTCGATGATGCGAGCCATGATTGTTATTTTCCTTGCTGTGACTTCCGCTTTCGTCTGGCCATGTAAGTTACAGACTGTGGCTGATGTGAAGAAATGAAAATAAACGAAAGAAGAAATGGTGTTGATCTTTCCCTCCTAAAATGGATGAGGCAGCAGAGAACCCAACAGGTTATGGGCCCAGGCGCAGTACAGGAGGACGGCAACAGAGACTAGTTTTCGATGGAGACGAAGACAAATACGAACTTTGGTAGGTAAAGTTCCTCGGCCACATGAGAATATTAGACCTGAAAGACATGATTCTCGCCACCGGTAACGTCGACGCAGACACTAATGCAGAATGCTATGCAAAGCTAATACAGTTCCTCGACGACCGCAGCCTGTCGTTGGTGATGAGAGATGCCTCAGACGACGGCAGAAAAGCACTACAAATATTGCGGAGCCACTACGCCAGTCAGGGTAAGCCCAGGAACATTGCCCTGTACACAGAACTAACGTCGCTAAGGAAGGAGCCAGAAGAAACTGTGACAGACTATATCATCCGGACTGAAAAGGTAGTAACGTCACTTCGAAGTGCAAAAGAAATAATTAGTAACGGGCTTATAATCGCCATGATTTTGAAAGGACTCCCAGAGCCATATAAGCCATTCGTTGTACACACAACACAAAGCAGTAAAGAGTTGACTTTTACTCAGTTCAAAAGTAAACTAAGAAGCTATGAAGAAACGGAGAAGTTTGAAACAAAGATAAAGTCAGACAATGTAATGAAAGTGGACGTGTCGTCTGTGACATGCTATGGATGTGGAAAACGCGGTCATTTTGCACGAGACTGCCGCCAAAAAGGAGCCGTGAAGTGGTGCAGCTACCACAAAAGCTCAACACACAGTGATGAGACGTGCAGGAGGAAAACGATGCACAAAGGTGATGCAAAACAATCTGCAGAGAAACAAGAAGGTCATGACGAAGAACAAACCTATGTATTCAAGATTAGTCAAGAGCTCCTCCCAGATAACATCAAAGAAAATGGACTGATGGTGGACTGTGGGGCAACATCTCACATCATAACAGAGGAAAGCAAATTTACAAGATTTGACAAGACTTTCAATCCACAACAACACTTTATGGAGCTTGCAGATGGCACCACGGAGAACAATGTGGCTCTCAAGCGAGGAGACACAGAAGTGATACTACGGGACCAACAGGGGAGAAACGTCATGGTAACACTGAAGAGGGCCCTGTTCATACCATTGTATCCTCAGAACATCCTCTCAGTCGAGGCAGTAACAGCTGATGGGGCCAAAGTGGTTTTCCAAAAAGGGAAGAGTGAACTGACAACCAAAGATGGGACTGTCTTCTGCATCGAGGAACTGGAAAGACTGTACTACATTGAAACGGTAAACAACAATGAAAAATGGGTTGATTACTCAGTCAATGACATAATGTCCAAGGACAAAGTGAATTTAACATGTGATGTCAAAACATGGCATGAAATACTAGGGCATTGCAACATTGATGATGTGATGAAACTACCTGATGTAGTATTAGGCATGAAAATCACAGGTGAAACTAAGGTAGACTGTAATGTTTGCACAGAAGGAAAATTCACCAACAGTAAAAGTAGGGAGGCTGATGCAAAAGCTTGTGTGCCTCTTGAGTTAGTACATACTGACTTAGCAGGTCCAATAGAGCCAACTGGTCAAGATGGGCACAAATATGCCATCTCATTCACAGATGATTTTTCAGGGGCAGTGGCAGTTTACTTCCTTAAAAATAAGAGTGATACGTCATTGGCTACGAAGAAGTTCCTTGCAGACAGTGCACCTTATGGTAGTATCAGGTGTATCAGATCAGATAACGGTACAGAGTACACAGGTGAGGCTTTTCAGGCCCTTTTAAATGAAAAAGGTATAAGACACGAGACGTCATCCCCTTAGTCTACTCATCAGAACATTACGGCTGAAAGACAATGGAGGACCTTGTTTGAAATGGGGAGGTGCATGTTAATAGAAAAGGGGTTACCAAAAGCATTGTGGCCTTATGCTATTCAAAGTGCAGCCCATATCCATAACAGGTGTTACAACGAGAGAACTAAAAACACCCCATACTTTATGCTAACAGGAAGAAAGATGTGGGTTTTTGGAGCAGAGTGTTATGCATATAGTCATGATCAGAAGAAACTTGATCTCAAATGTAAAAAGGGAATATTTGTGGGGTACAGTAAGAACAGTCCAGCCTATCTGGTTAAAAGGTCAAAGAAACAGCCCACAGTGGCATTTATTATCTACATGTGAGGCTGAGTACATAGGTCTAGCTGCCACTACTCAGGAGTGCATATACCTTACTCAGCTGTTAAATGGCATGGATAACAGAATATACAGTTGTGCTGAGATTCATGGTGACAACCAGGGTGCCATAGCACTGTGTAAGTACCCAGTGAATAGACAGAGGTCTAAACACATTGATGTGAAATACCACTTCATATGTACCACACTCGGTGAAGGTAAAATAAGTATCGTCTATTGCCCATCAGAAGAAATGGTTGCAGACATACTGACAAAGCCTGTAGCAAAACCAAAAATAATCGATTTCAAAGCATGGTTCTTTGGGAATTAAATGTATTGGAATGATTATATATTAGTTTGTGATATGATATGTTGTGTGTTCTCATGTATTCTTATTCTGTGCTTTTATTTTGAAGCTGTATGTTCAGTGGAGGTCACATGAGCCTCTTGCGCCAATAAAAAGTTATTAGCGCGTTTTTGCTGTTGTTGTAAGGCGCTATATCGCCATGTAAGTTACAGACTGTGGCTGATGTGAAGAAATGAAAATAAAGGAACTAAAGAAGAAATGGTGTTGATCCCTCCTAAAATGGATGAGGCAGCAGAGAACCCAACACTGATTATTCTAAGCGCTCTTGTCTGAAGACGAATGATAGGGCCTATATTTGTTTCATGTGCATTTCCTCAAATTTCAGCACAGTAAGACATACAGTATATGGCATCACATGAACAGAACAATATATGCATATGTTTTATAAAGAACAGCATAGATTTAGATAATGTGTTTAATATGTTCTGTGTGACTTCCAACACAGTTTATGATCTATAATCACCCAAAAATGTTGTTTCATATACTCTTCCAATTCAGTTCACACTTCCTGTTGCTGTGCATTACACTTGTTGACTGCTGTGAGTCAACACATGCAGCTGTCTCCATACTGCTGAGTCCTTTTCCTGCAGTATCAATGTCACATGTATGTGTCATGACACTGTGATTTTGTTGTTCTCTTCTGTACATGCGACATCTACTGCATGTCTGTCCATCCCACTGCCCACCGAGGCAATGTGATTGTGATTTGGGGCTATTTAAATTCAAATGATTTGTATTCTTTGGCTACACACATTACTGTACCCGCCTCACCTGATGCAGGTGCCACACCCAAATCGGCCAGCTTTAGATCAGCTGCAAGAATGTCGAAGGAAATACAAATGTAATTGAGATTACTCTAATTCAAAGCAATCAGTGACAATAAGGTCACTCACTGTGGCTGAACAATAGAATTTAAGTCAGTAGGTATATTTATAAATAATAACGACAGTAATTGTCATCATCACTATCATCATAGTCAGGTGATCAGGTGGTACTGAAATGAACTGAAGCCAAAATACTCACTGGCTGCTTTCTAAATTCAATTGTCCTTGTCCTGCTCCTCTTGACCACTGAGTTAGGAGCGCTCTGGTCTGTGTGAAGGTTTCAGTCTTGTCCTGTTCATTTTGTAATGTAGTCTCTCATAATGCAAGTTGTTGTATTGTGCGTGTTTTTGTGAGATGTTACATGTGAGATCGTCGATGTATAGTCACAAAAGTAAAGCTGTTGTGGACCTCAGGAATAATAGCTGCTGTACTTCACTATTTTCTAAACTAGGTGGTGCTGTTGCAACCATCCCACACCTCTACTGCCTCCATTCTGTCATTTCATTTAATTCATCTCCACTCTCTGAGCATCTTCTGCATGTCCCAGATTCGGCGCTGATCTTCATCACCTTCATTTCATGACTTCTCTGTGGACACTTGGATGATTTGCCTCTTGTGTGTCTGATTCTTTTTAATGGTGAATTGCAGCCAGGCAGAGCATTTTTGCCACCACCTGTCATGTTAGGATTGTTCTTGTATCCTTCAAATGAGTCCTGTGTCATCATCATGATGTGTACCGCCACGCGTCTTTAGGAGCTGCAGCGCCGGCTTTCTTTGTGAATTACACCGCGGTTCGTCTTCACGCGGCCGCTGCTTGGCTCTGTGTGAACAAACAATGGTGGAGAACTGGCAAACCGCCGCTGCAGCGATAATGCGGTGTCTCTGTGTGAAAAGGCTGCTGTTAACATATTTTGCCCCAAGTGCAACGACTGTATTCATGTGAAGACATCATTACAATCATGATGGATAGATCACCAATCAGTTGTTCTCCTTTAATTTTTTTTATATTTAAAAGATCTACAGAAATCTCAACAACCAATAAATATCAGGCTATATACAAAACATGTGGCAGAGAGTCTGGTGTGTCCCTGCTGTTACACTACACCCTTCTGGTCCTCATGGGAGCGTTGGTGGAAGACAAAAGAGACAGCAGCGTCCCAGGAGGCTTTCAACACCTGGTCCCTCAGGCCTTTCTTGTCAAAGCAGTGGTTCCACTGGGAAAGGTCACTGGTACAGTCAGAGTCGTGTGCAGGAGGCCGTACCTCCCTGCCATTCACACAGCGGCCACAGCGAAACCTGACAATAGCACAGGAGCGAGGAGGAGAGTCGGATCAATACACACATTATATAGGCACATTATGTAAGGCAAGGCAAGTTTCCTGTATAGCACAATTCAGACACAAGACAACTCAAAGTGCTTTAAAGGAGCATAAAATGCATTAAAAACTGCATTTAAAATGCATTAAAAACAAGTAGGAAGACATCAAGAAACAAAACATTAAAACAAGTTAAGAAATAGGAAAGTAAGCTAAAATAGAAAAAGGTCAAGACTAGAAAATTAAAGTCACAGTGCAGTTTAAGGCCTTGAAATTGCTTAAATGAAAGGCAGTGGCAAACAGAAAGGTCTTCAGCCTTGATTTAAAACAGGTGAGAGTTGGAGAAGACCTGCAGTTTTCTGGGAGTTTGTTCCAGGTATGTGGCACGTAAGAACTGAATGCTGCTTCTCCATGTTTAGTTCTGACTCTAGGGACTGAAAGCAGACCTGTACATGACAATTTCAGAGGTCTGGGTGGTTCATAACGTGGCAGAAGATCAGAAATGTATTTTGGCCCAAACCATTCAGCGCTTTATAAACCAACAGCAGGATTTTGAAATCTATTTTTTGACAGACAGGAAGCCAGTGTAAAGATCTAAGAACTGGAGGGATGTGATCTACTTTTTTGGTTCTTGTTGGACTCGAGCAGCAGCATTCTGATGGATTTTTTTTTAGAGTCCTGTAAAAACACTGTAACAGTAGTCTGCTGAAGATAAATGCACAGACAAGTTTATTCAACCTTGAATGTCGTTCTGAGAGGAAAACACGGACTCAAAAGACTGTTTGAAGCTAAAAAGGTGGCAGGGTCCGCCACATATAAACAAAGTAAAACAATATGAATTGTGTTGTCCTTTAACCCATTTGTACCGGATGCTGCGCTGCACGGCGCGGCACGGCGCAACATTCCATCTACCGCAAGTCAGGATTGATGTGATTGTCGGCCAACCACACGACATTTGGGTGGTCACATGGTTTAAAAAACCCAACAAGACCCACCTCATGTGTATTTGAACCAATGACAGTGCATTCTATGCTACATGCGTCATGAAAATGACAACAAATCAACAATGTTGCGCTACGCTGCAGCCGGCAGGAGCTTCAAAGCTGCGCTAGGCAGCAACCGGCGCCACACCGCACCGCGCTGCACCACACCACACCGCGCCGCACCGCACCACGCCGCACCGCACCACGCACCGCACCGCACCGCACCGCACCACACCGCACCGCACCCGATACAGATAGGTTAAGGTCAGTTTGTTAATTCAGTTTATTTTGATTAGCTGATTTTATAAAGGACTTCTCTAAAATGTATAACCCTCATTAAAACTACAATTAGATTTAAATAGTTACACATGAATGAGTTTTATGAGACAGCTTTGGTGATTACTTGTCATGTGTGTCACTGGTGGTGTCCTTGTTGAGAGTGAAGAGTTCTCGGAGGTCGTCCAGAGAGAAGTGACGCTCCACGTCCTGCTCCTCATCTACCACACAGCTGCTCAGGGCTTTCTTATGGGCCTGCCTCTGCAGGATCTTCTCCTCGATCGTTCCCGTCTGCCAGCACAAAAAACACACAGGTCACAAGTCTGTAACATCCATTACAAAGTCCCAAGCTTTGGTCAATGATTGTATCAGTAAGAAAAACGTAATTTCTGCAACAGACAAGTAGAAGTCTGAGGGCTCTAATGTTATGTCTGCATCTGATGAGCTGCGTTGAACTGACAGAAAGCAGCCTGTAGATGTAGCATGTCTTCTTCTGGCCGTCTCTCCACACCCGGGCCATAGCCTGCTCGTCATTGGCTGGGTTCCAGTCAGGATCAAACATAACCAAGCGATTAGCACCAATCAGGTTCAGGCCACATCCACCAGCCTTGCTGCTCAGCATGAAGATGAACTCTGGATTCTGGGAGAGAACAGATGGATTTAGATGCTTTACAAAGCTCACAGTGTGGTTTCAAACCAATTCCTACTCACTGATGGGCTGTTGAATCTTTCCACAATCTTGGCCCTTTTCTTGATGGACATTGTGCCGTCCAGTCGAACATAGAGGTATCTGTAAAACATCAGGAGGAGGGTTGTTGCTCACTTTCAATCAAAACTCATATGATATGGCATAATAAAATGGCAGCACCTTCGGCATCGACACAGCTTTTCAAAGAGGTCCAGCGTTTGAGTGTAGTTGGAGACGAGCACCACCTTGTCACTAGTTGTACTTCTCGTCATTGCCAGGATGTAGTCAAGAACAAGCATTTTACCTGGAACAAATAAACCAACTTCTTACTGAGAAACAGAGATGACACACAATCATCAAACCTGGAAGAACTACAGCAGAAACAATCTGTTAGTTGCTCATTCACACACCAGGCAGTCAGCTGCTGTTGCTGGGGAGACAGATGACACTGAACCAAACCACGTGAAAGCCACTGATCATCTCCACAGAGCTGCAGGACACAGCAGAGTCTTGTCTGCATTTGTCACTATGAGTCACCCCTTCACATTCATGTAGTCATGTGATCTGTTCTTATATTGATCCTAGAAGACATTTAGCCAGTGAGCAAACTGCTGAAGGAGACAGCACAGCAGACAGTGGACACTTTGCCTCTCATAGACTATGAGACATGCTTTATGGGCATGTATTTGGAGAGAAAAAGAGAAGGAAGAGCCTGTGTGCTGTGATACAACAAACACTACAGCAGGTCGCGGTTAAAGGGCAACTCCACCAGTTTTCGCATTTAAAATGGGTTTTGCAGGTCCTGGGGAGTACTACTGCGTATGTGAACAAAGTAGTTTAAAGCCTTTTGTGGCTCCAGGGGAAGCTGTGTGTAATCTAATAACCTGCCTCCAGTGATGTCACTCAGTGGCAGAGTTACATTTAAAGGGACATGAGGCAGGATTTGTGAAAAAATAAACATGCATTTTAAGTTTTTTAATGCTAATGGGTGATGAAGCGTTCAAAACCAAAAAGAATGAGCCCACCCACGTATCTCTCCGTTGCCTTGAACAGGCTGTGTGCTGCATAATGTGCTGCAATTCGGGGCCCAAATTTCTCGCGCACCACCCACCACCACACTGAGTCAACTAAAAAGTCATACTAAGAAGAAAATGAAGGTTTTATCAGCGGCAAGTCGAGAGTCGAAACGAAATTACGACCAAAGCCGGACCGGCACCCGAATAAACATCGGATACGCGTTCGACTCATGGAGGCAGCTTCAACTTGAACTAGGACTGAAAACAGATGCTGACATGGCTCATTTCCTAGTGACCAGGTAAGAAAACATTACAGGTCATGTTTACAGCTTGATTTGAAAATCATATGAGATCACCGAGGACTCGGAGTGACCTAACGTGCAAAGTAGCGTTAGCTGCTAACATGTAGCTTAGTCCACCGCTGTGAAACACTGAGTAGTTACAGGCTGCGCATTTTCCATAGTCCTTTAGTCTGAAACCGAATAGTTAGAAATATGTCCCTTTATATATGGGACCGAAAGCCCAACCTGTAATCTGGGTGGCGACGTTAGCAGCTGGCTGTAGCCACAGGCTAACGGTTTGTTTGTGTCTGTGTACAAACATTAGCTGCTAACACACAGCAGTCCCGTATCAGAGACGATATTTTTGTCCCCCAATATGCGGCCTTTGCTTTTGCCTGTGACTTTCAGACTCGCCGCTTGTGTGTCTCTACACACAGCGAGCCGGCTTCCCGGCTGCTTCATGTGTGTCGGGGATAAGGCTATCCCTTACACACAGCACAGTTCGCAGTTGTAGGCTACCAACGTCATTCCGCGGAGGTCTTGCAGTAAACAGTCACATGAACAGCGAGTAAAGAAATAACAGCTGCACTGCTGTGAAGAGTTCATGCGCGCTCCCGTGCCGGTTTGGCTGATGGCTGCAGTTACACTAGTTACTCTTCTAGCAGTTACTCTCCGCAACAACCGTCGTGTCACTATTGAGTCTTATTTCTTGATCCTGCCCCATGTCCCTTTAAGGTAATATAGGCACCATGTTTTGAAAAGGGAAAAGAATGTGTGGAGTAAAAGGTGATCTTTCATATTCATTTGTTTTTAAACTGTCCATAATGAGTCCAACAGTGTTGTAGGAGTGCAATGATGGACCAGTGGACTGCTTTAAAAACCCACTAAGGCTGCCTGCTTGTTCATATCTTTCCATCCATCCCTGTCAAGCAGCGCCCGAATATTGTTCAGTTGGTGTCAAGTTTGAAAGAGAGACTGAAGTTAAAGATATTTAAAAAAGTAGTAGTTAATTGTGGCTTCTGTGTGGTCTGAGCCTGTCAGCTTCCTGATTGGTACTGAGCATGTGCAACAAAAATTATGTGTCTAAGGCCCCCACACACCGGGTCCGACGTCGGACGTCTGAAGTGTTAGGAGAGAGTCGGACGAGTTCGGGAGCTATTCTGTTCGGTGTGTTCAGTGCTGTCGGAGCCGCGCGGAAGCGCGAGGACGGATACTCTGATTGGTTGTTAGCTAGCTGTTCAGTGACCATTCTGATTGGCGGTGTGCCAGCGAATCAGCGTGGCGTGTGGGAGGGGCGGCGGAAGTGACGATGATAAACAAACCACATAAACAGAGACGGCACAGAGTTACAAACAACACTTCACCGTTCGTTATTTTGGGGATAAACCAACGTATTTTTGGAAGCCATGGCTGTGTGGACCGAGGACTTTGAGGAGCAGCTGGCTGACCTGGTGGAAGAGAGACCACCGTAATACGACATCACGCAAGTAACGCTGAGCTAACACTGTGTGTGCTTTGTTCTGATAAGCTACAGTCCGCACTCCGTTCCGTCATTTCCTGTTTTCATGTTTTGGGTTACTGGCACGAGACTAGCGCCACCCGATGTTTAGGAGACTTACTGCATCTCGCGCAGGCGCAGAACGTATACGCTACTGTGTAGCCGGGGCAGTGTGCTTCAATGCAACTTTTCTACCGAACGGATCCAACGGAGTGGTCGGAGAAGGAAGTCGGATAAGGCCCCCGTCCAGACGTACCAAAACGATCTTTTTTTTTATCCGTCTTCCTTGGCATTGTTTCAAGAATATGTGCGTCCACACAGATCCACTGTTAACGACTCAATACGCTGTAGTTCATATGCCAGGCCTCTAGGTGGCGCTGGAAATTTATCAAAAACGGAGAAGAAGAGACGGAGCATGCACATAAAGCTTTAGCGCTGTATACAAACAGACAGCTGAAGGAGAAACCGAACATAACAAGAAGAAGATGAAAATGGCTAGTCAGTTGTCCATAATCCTTTTCTGCTCAGCGTCGTGGCAGAGGAGCAGAATATTTTGCCCTAGTAGCCCTGATAGGCTCAATATCGTCTGCAGCACGAACACAAGCATGTAGTCCGCCATTGTTGTTGTTGTTGTAGTAATGAGACGTTGCGGGGTTCAGAGGTCGAAGGCGAGAGGTCGAGGGGTGGGGCGATGACGTCATTGTATCGAAAAGTATGCGGATTCACCGTCCACACGAAAACGGAGGGGCTGCGTTTTCGAATTTCTCCACCCTGAGAGCCCTTTTCAAAAAAGTGCGTTTACAGGCGCTGCGTTTACAGGATCCGTGTGGACGATCGGCCAAAACGATGCAAAACATGTGCGTTTACACAAAACAGCGTTTTCGTGTGGACGGGGCATAATTAGGACCCGAACCTGCAAGGTCCCTATTGTTTTTCTAATGATTGATCTAAAACGGCAAAATGTCGCAAACCTACTTTTCAAACTCCTCCCAGGCAATTTCACCGATTTGCACCAAACTTTGTAGACAGCATCTGTGGACCCTCCTGACAAAAACTTATCAAAAGAATTTAGACAGACCAAAGAATACTAAAGATATTAAATAATAACTTCCTGTACATTTTGGTCACTGGAGGAAGTCTTGCATATCTTCACATTGGTGGGTCATGAAACTCAGGTAACTACTTCCCCATGAGCCCCTGAGGCTCTGTGCAAAATTTTGGGCGATGACCACAAGGTGGCGCTCTTTAAATTGAAATATTTGATATCTCCACATCAGTTGGTCGGATTAACACAAAAATTGGTACAGTTGTTGCAAATGCCCTCCTGAGGATAGCCAACAAAGGTTTTGCCGATTGGCCACTAGGTGGCGCTCTGGTGGCAGTCCAATTCAATATTTGGCAATGTGCCCACACCATAACATTTAGGTAAATGAAATTCATAGGGGTGGTATAGACTGGCCCCTGTAACTCACACACCAAAAATTACCTGCAGGTGGCGCTATTATTCAAGACAAAAGCGTTTTTGGCCAATAACGCCCACATAATATGGCCCACATTTTAAACCTATGTCTACGTGTTCCCTAAATTAACCTGAATTGTGTGATGCGGTAAATTTCCATTCGCTAAATCGCGTAGAATGAAAAACGATTTTTTCGAACTCCTCATAGGCGATTTGACCGATTTGCACCAAACTTTGCATGTAGCATCTGTGGACCCTCCTGACAAAAAATTATCAAAAGAATTGTGATTGTTCAAAAAATGGCCAAAATATGAAACAACAATTTCCTGCACATTGTGGTCAAAACAGACAGTCCTGCATATCTTGACGAAATACAGTCCGATTAACACAAACTTTTGGCTAATTGTGTTCCCTGGCCACTTGAGGGTTTGTGCAAAATTTGGTGCAAATCGGCCAATAGGTGGCGCTATTATTGCTAAATGACGAAAAATGCTGCCTTGCTAATGGATACAAACCTCTGTTTAAAAGTCTGTAGGGTCACACAGTGTAGTCTTCTCATTATTGTCCTTCTAGAATGTATTATTCCCCTTTCAGCCTTGTACTTTTCAGTTTAACTTTTCAGCTTTTTCAAAAAAGAAATTAATATGGAAGTAAATGGGAAACTCTTCAAATCCTCTTCAAAACTCATCGACTTTCAACCTCTTCTTGTCCCTCATACTTTGAGCTAGAGACACCATTCCAGCTTTTAAAGAGTCAGAAGACCTTGAACTATTGGGCATGTATTCAGTTTTTTAAAATCTTTTACGGTTTTAAATTCATCACATTTTTAGTTTTAAGGATTTTTAGCTCCTCTTCTGATTTTATAATGGGTGTGTATTGCGTGAGTTAGAGTGTGTGACATCATCGCTAAAGTGGAGAGCAGCTGGAAAAACTGGAGAAAAAATTATCTTCAGCTTGATGTGGATCCCACATCTTTTACTTCACATTGACAATATATACATAGAAATGTAGGAAATCTTGTTGGCTTTCAGATGATGGCTGTAGAAGCCCTAGAGCGACAAGCACTCCAGCAGCTCCCCCATAAGCTGCAATGTTAATTTTGTGTCTAAATTTCTGGAAGAGATCAGACGGTACTTGTCTTGTCTCTCACTCTGGCGCCCTCATTTTTCACTCTACAGAAATAAAAAAGACATCACAGTGTTCAGCAATGTCTGCTGTTACTCACTGTATAATTATTTTTGCGATAACCATTACACTTTTTTCTAAACTTGCAGGAGTTTGGGAGGCGTTTTCCCATTCGTTCTTATGGGGACATTTTCAACTTTGGTTCTGCTGCTGCTCCAGCAGCCAGAGAAACTGTTCACCTTTTTAAGCTCTTTCAGCCCTCTTACTTTTCAGCTTTTCTGCCTTTTCAGCTTTTTCTAATATTTATCTTTCTGCCTTTTCAGTTTTTTCTAATATTTATCTTTCTGCCTTTTCAGCTTTTTCAAACGTTCAGCTTCATGTTAAACTACACAACTGCTCAGCTATCAAAATATTCACCTTTATAACTTCTTTCAGCTTTTTCAGCCGCTTAAGCTTTTTCAAACATGCAGTTTTCAAAATGCACATCTTTTTAAGCTCTTTCAGCTCATAACTTTTCAGCTTTTCAAACATTCAGCTTTCAAAATGGCCACGTTTTTTAACCTCTTTCAGCTTATCAGGGGAGTGATTCTTCCGGATTCTTCCATCCAGGAATTGCAGTTTTTCTACTTTGGTTTACATGTACATTGCAGGGACTTTTTCTAACTTCTGGGTATCTTCTTTCATCTCGCCTGTTGCAGCCTACAGCCCACGCATTCAGCAAGCCGCACACAGCACCCAGCAGGCCACAATTGCTGCACACCGCAACAGCAGTACTCGCCGACACGTGTGGACTGCGAAGGCCCGTTCATCGCTGCTTGCAGCTTTAATTAAGATTATTATTGATTAAGCCTTTTCAGAACAAGTTGAACATCCTCTGGATGTATTCTGATGAGGTATATGATCTGCTGCTTTCTACTGTTCCCTGTTTTTCCAGTGCAATCATGATGACAAACAGGACACACAAGAAATAAGAAACAGAAAAGCCATACACTGGCAGTGTGAGTAAATTTGCTGATTATTAGCAGGTTTTTAGCGGGCTAATTTCAGTGTAACAGTGGTATAATATTTATAAATCTTCTAAGTTGAGCTGTTTATTTGAACCTTTGACAGGCTGTAAAGGAGTCACAAACAATGACTGATCACCTCTAGGTAATGATGATAAGCAGCATCACTGATCAGAGCCACAGGTTACCTCCTGGTTATTGTACCTCTATTGTACCTTTTTGTTGTAGACAGTGAATGACAGTACGTTTACCTGGGCAGACCCATCAGGGACATGTTCTTACCAGAGAGCTGAGGCTCCACAGCTTTAGTGCAGTAGCCAGGTGGAAACAGATCCAGCGCCCCCTCAAAGCCCTCCTCACCCTCCACACACTTCTCATAGATGAGAGCTGGGTCTGGGACACACAACAGTGGTTAGCATTTCTACCATGTAGCACGTGATTCTACATCAGATACTACTGAATGAAAGGCCATCACAAAAGACAGCTAGTTAGACCTCCTGTCCTGTGGGTCACATTTGATCCTGTATTTATGTAGGGTTTATGTGTATTTTCTCTGCAAAGCGACCTTGGGTGTCCTGAAAGGCGCTATATAAATCTAAGTTATTATTATTATTATTATTATTTGAGTCAACCAGTGACTGCTTCAAGAAGACAGCCTTTCTGTTGAGCACTAGAATGTGTAAGATTGTGTTCCATTTGGTGTAAGCACTTACGATTGCACAGCTTCTTGAGTGATGTGATGGAGGACAGGGAGGAGATACTTATTCTGCCCTCTTGTAATGTCTCAATGGGTTTGGCCTGCCTCAGGAAGTGCTTATAGAGCTCTGTCTGCAGTGGAGTCAGTCTGCAGGGAAACATTCATCATGTTTTAATCAAACATCTTTCACATATGGTTCATCGTTATAAGAAAATACTACAGGGTACAGTATGAGCTTGAGGGCAGAGGTGCTGCTCTGACGATGTGTCTGAGGCCTGATTTCCTGATTGAAATCAAGATCAATGTATGCATGTCTGTCTTCTAAACTTGTGTATTGAGGACATTTGGCTGACAATATAAATAAACTAAAGCTTTATGGTGGAAAAACATGTTTCTAAACAAAGTAAGGAAATGAAGAAAGTATCCAACCTTCAAATCTGTATTCATGCCAACAATTAACAATTTTACAAAAGACCAACATCACTTACAGTCGTAGGAAAAAGTTAACATACAATGAATTAATTATGGTTCTGACCAAATCTGCTGAATCAAAACTATGCATACAGTAATTTATAATATTTGGTTAAATGTCTCTCGGCCATTTTCACCTCGGTTAGCTGCTTCTGATAGCCATCCACGAGCTTCTGCTCGTCCTCTAGCTGAATTTTTAACCACTCCTCTTGACAGAATTGGTGAAGCTCAACTAAATGTGTTGTCTTCTTAGCACAGACTTGTTTCTTCAGCATAGTCCACATGTTCTCGATGGGGTTTGAGTCAGGACTTTGGGAAGGCCATTCCAAAACCTAAATTCTAGCCTGATTTAGCCATTCTTTTAACACTTCTGATGTATGTTTGAGATCAACACCCAACTGCACCAAAGAGCCGATCTTCGGCTGATGATTTTAGGTTTTCCTGAAGAATTTGGAGATAATCCTCCTTCTTCATTATTCCATTTACTTTCTTTACAGCAGCAGATTCACTGACAGCAAAACAGCCCCACAGCATAATACTACAAGCACCGTGCTGGACAATAGGTGTGGTGTTCTTGGGGTTAAAGGCCTCACCTTCCCTCCTCCAAACATAATGCTGCTCATTGTGCCCAAACAACTAAATCTTTGTTTCATCTGACCACAGGGTTTTCCTCCAGAAGGGTTTTTCTTTGTCCATGTGATCAGCAGCAAACATCAGTCGAGCTTTAAGGTGCTGTGTCTGGAGGAAGGACTTCTTCCTTGCACAGCAGCCCCTCAGCTCATGTTGATGTAAAGCACACCTGACTGTGGACACTGTCACCTGTCTTCCAGCAGCTTCTAATTCATTGCAGACTTGCTTTTTGGTTGACTCTTGACCATCCTGACCAGTTTCCTCTCAGCAGCAGGTGATAGATTGTGTTCCTGATCGTGGCAGTGACACAACTGTGCCATGTACTTTATACTTACAAACAGTTGTTTGTTCAGCTGCTTTGAAATGGTTCCAAGTGACTTTCCTGACTTGTTCAAATCAATAATGTGCTCTTTCAGATCAATGCTGAGTTTCTTAGACTTTCCCATTGTAGTGTTTGTGGCTAAGTCTAATGGTCGTATCAAACAGGCCCTATTAAAATGGGCCCAGAAAAGTCACCAGCCATTATCAATCAGAATCACTCAGAAGAAGTTAAGAGACCATGATACAAAGAACATTTGATTCACACAACTTTCTATAATCATCAAAACTGATTGTTCAAGTTACTGTATGTATATTTTTGATCCAGCAGATTTGGTCACATTTTAAGAAGAAATTCATTATTTAACCAAACTTCATGAATGTGTTTTTGTGATCAAGTAGTATGTGTTCTACTCATTGTGTTCCGTACTCACAGAGTTGTAGAAATCACTGGAACTGAACACTGCCATGATATACATGTTCTTTACAAGTGGATGTAAACTTTTGACCACAGCTGTAAATATTTAGGTCAGCAGACAGCAAGTGAAGGAACCTACCTGCAGCACACCACCTGCTCGATCTTCACAGGGAGATATTTTGACAAAATGTCAGATGTTCTCCTGATTAAACACCTGTGGAGACACAACACGGACAGTATTACAGAGGGATGTTAAATACTGTTAAATACCAACTATACATATTCACACCCATTGTTGGAGAGTATACAAGCATTTGTTGCCAGAATATACTCACATAGAATATCACATGACACATACTGTAAGGATATGTTAAAAAAAGAGAATTCATTGCAGCTATAATTATAATTATAATGTGCAGCCTCAGTGACCGTCACAGGCCAACCTTTTCCTTACAACAATAAGAAAGTAATAAGACATTAGGGCTGCTTGATTATGTAAAAAATCATAATCACGATTATTTTGGTCAATACTGAAATCACGATTATTTAAACGATTATTTTTGAGTTAGGAAACATGATGCATTTATTAGCATTTCTCTCCAAAAAAACCACCTGTCTGCTATGTGCTAAATTCGGCTTATTCGACTTCTGGAGCTGGGACGGAGCAGATACGCAGCACAGCGGACCTTGTGGAAGTTAATACATAGACGAAAGTGAAACCTATCAGCTCCGCTGCCGTGGCCAAGTCGTAACGCAGTGGACAAATATCCAGTCAGCATGGCCGCATTGAATGCTTTGGGGGAGGGATTGAATTGCGCGTGTGCGTCTCTTTCAGAACATCTCTAGGCCTACTGTACAACGAAAAATGCCAAATAAATCGTTTCAACTCGATTATATTAGTTTGGAGATCGTTTGACCCAAAAATCTAAATCATGATTAAAATTCTATTAATTGCTCAGCCCTATAAGACATAAAAAAAGGAAATATACATCTTCAAAATGCTTTGAGGTCCTCACCTGTTGACAATACTGATGAGCTCCTTGAGTTTCTCCTCCCCAGCCTGTCTGTCTTTATCACTGGCAGCTGCATCTCGACCCTTCAGGATGGGAAGCTCAAATCGCTTTTTAAACTCCTGGGCATTGCCTGCCATTCAGGTGAAAAACAAAACACATAACGGATGTATATAAAGAGAAGAAATGAGTCCCATGTGTTTGGGCTGCTTACCAAGGATCCCAGCATTAACAAAGTGGACCAGACTGAAGTACTCCAGCAGGTCGTTCTGGATGGGAGTGCCTGATATCAGCACTCTCCTCTGGGCACGCATGGCGTTGAGGGCATGGTATGTCTGGTTGTCGGAGTTCTTCAGCCGATGGCCCTACAGCACACACAACAATTAACGTGACATTGTGTTGTCCAAAGTCAGTGATATCTCTGAAGTACAATGGAGGAGATGAAGTACCTCATCACAAATGACAAGTCCAACGTTGCCCTTGTGCAGAACGTCAGCGTGCAGTCGAAACGTGTCATATGAAATGATGAGGATCGGGGTCGGTACTCTCAAACCATGCTGAGACATGAAGTTCACTAGAAATCACAGAAGACAAACCAAACACTGAGCAGACAGTCAAGAAGCTCTGCACTTTGTTTGGTTGAAGCAGCAGTTGCCTGGTCATACTTAAGCAGACATCATCCCCCTGAGTGCCCTGTTGGATAATAATGTGCGTCAGACTTTACTAGCTTGCCGGAAAAAAAAAGAAAAAGAAAGAAAAAGATAAAATCAGACAGAGGCAGGGTTAATATATAAATATTAGGGGTGTCACGATTCTCCAAATCCTCGATTCGATTACATTTTCGATTCTAAGCTCACGGTTCGATTCGATTCTCGATTTTTACATGTATTTTTTTAAAGCACAGGTTGCTATGCCATTTTAGACTAGACTTTTATGCAATATAATATCTGACCTTTGCTCACAATGAACCACACTACTTGTCAAATTTGAAACATTTATTAATAACATAATGTAACAATAACTTATATCTTAAGTCAATTGGAAACTTAAACAAATGAACCTGCCATCTAGTTTCTCTTTTGTAACTGCAGTCTTCTTCACAGAAGATGACAAGTTCACAACAAAACAAACAAAAAAATCAAACAGCCACGTCCATAGTCTTCTCTGAACAATTTAGTGTCTTAATAAATTATTTCCGTACAGTTGAAAATATACCACACAGATAATTGTTGTAAGAGTGGCGTAGCCCCTTTCAGGAATATGGCGGTGCATGAGGTGTGGGTGCGTAAGGTGTAAGTGGGCGAGCGAGAGTGAGGGAGCGTGCGTACGTGCGGGCCGAGAACGAATGAGAGAGAAAGGAGTGGCAGTAGTAGCGACAGCAATAAAGTGTCCAATATAGGCTGCAGTTTGGCTGTGAATAAAGGCGACGGCTCCTCCAGATACAGCAAAGCTCCCTGGTCTTATTTCCCGACCAGCTTAACACGTGAAAGGAGGTTCACCCCGAAGGTAAACAGAAACTGCAGCCCTGGAGGAAATCATCTGCCCTGTGCTTCCCGACCACGGTCCGGGAGCCGAACAGGAATGGTGTAACACCATGCTATCGTTTGACTGGCTGTAGCTAACAGCTGCTGGCTTAGCTAGTAGCTAAGTTAGAGGAGGTTGACTCGCAGCACTTCAACACATGTGCTTTTTCCATCTGACAAGCCGACCGGACGTGACGTGGGGGCGAGGCAGCATCGACGATTCTTTTTTTTTAATTCGAAATTCGAGATTGTGACTTAATTTCGGTCGATTCCGATTAAAAATCGAAATCGTGACACCCTTAATAAATATTATATAAATCAAAGACAACTTTGCTGCATGTCACCCCCCCCCCTCAATCCTGTTTCCTGCTTCCTCTAACCATGCCTACTTACACATTTTAGAGCTTCAAAGTTGACAGAGCTAGCTTAGTGTTATCCTGCAGCTATCTTAGCATTAGTCTACAGCTTCACTTCCAGACTCTTCTCCTGTGTGATGAAGACAATCAGCTGACTGGTCCCGGAGGAAACTCTGACAGCATCAGAGATGTTCTTTTCAAAGATCCTTAATACGTTTGTTTGTGAAGAGGGTTCACTCTGGACAGATCTATAGTGAATATTATTTGAAGTTGGCTAACCCTAAAATTTAAAAAGATCTCAGGATAATGTCAAGCTGTTGTTGTAAAATATCTTTTTAAAGAAGAGTTTAAAATGTAAATGACAGCTGTCAGGGCATAAAAGCAGTGACCTGTTGATCTTTACTAGGGCTGTGCCTAATGATTATTTTTTTATTGATTAATCTATCAATTGTTTTATTCATCATTATTATTTATTTCATCCCAACTATTATTTTTGTATTACTCGATCAACGAATTTACCCAAAATACAATTTTAAAACATGTCATTTATAGCTCAATATTTTTTTAGTATTTAGTAAGTATGAACTGCAGGGCATTATTCACCAACAAAAAATAGCCCAGTTTTAACTGGTAATCTGTGTGATCCTAATAGACATTACGTTTGGGTGGGGATGAAAAGTAAACAGGACTTAAGCATGGATAAATACTACAGAGGGGAACACAACAGACATTTCTCAGTGTAGCGTTAAGTTTCACTTTCACTTGGGTTCGGTCTTCCCCAGCTTAAAACACAATAATGATCTGCCTCATCCTGGTTGTTTACTGGTATTTTTAATCAGTCAATGAGGACAAATAATCACTTGTAGGACCAGCATGCTAGTAGCATAACAACACAGCAGCTTCATCTTGCGGTAAACGTGTCAGCAGGGGTTCCAAACACGTCACACACAACTATTGAGTTACACTACTTTACCACTGCACCGACCTGCAGCATTTCACTGCACGGCCGGATCCAACATGAATCCAGCTGCCCTGGGATTCTTCCGCTTCAAGTGCTAGGGCATGGCAGTAGTACTGCTTACATCCACTGAGTCCCCTCGCACAAGCCCTATTCTTTACTCATCCAGACGTAACAATCCCACAATCAGAGCCATCACTGCTTAAAAAGAGGTTTAAATCAAAGACTGAATTGAATCATGACCTTAAAATGGACAGTCAAAATGAATGGTGGATTTGCAGCATTGTGACACCTCTGCTGTCACCACATGGACTAAATGAAGAGCTAGACAGACTTGAGGTGTTTTCTAGGGTTGCACTGATATCATTTTTTTCAAACTGAGTACGAGTGCGAGTATTTTCATTTGTGTACTTGCCGATACCGAGTACCGATACCGATATTTCTACCACAAAAATAACTATTAGGTTACAGATGCACTGAATTGGAAGATTATTTTCTTCTCTGCTTGTTACAACAAATTATAATAAATTAAATACAAATAAATATAAATATAAATAATTTCCTGTGTCAACAAAAAGCCTCCACATTGGCACTGCCTCCCCTTTTAACAAAATGAAACTTGACAAAATATCAATGAAATTTGACAAATTAAGCAATGAAATTAATTACACAGTTAACACAGTCAACTTAATATCTCAATTAAACTATTGCACAGTCTCCACATTTGAATCAGTGTGATATATACTGAAGTAGCCCAGTAGTTGTATCAACATCTGCATGTAATCAAGAACTGACCGTCAAATCAAATAAAGAAAGAACATTTCAAAAACATTTTGACAATATTTACTGTCACTTAACCTTTAATTATACAGATATATAACACTGCAGATATGTATTATGTTCTCTCTTTGAGGAAAAGAAGGGCTGCATTTAAAAATAAAATAGTGAAAATAAATAAAATAGCTTTTTAAAAATTGTGCATCTTAAAATAAAGAACTTAATTTTTGAAAAATAATATTTCAGTTTCTGTTTCCCCTCAAGTAAGGTTTCAGCTACTGCACTCGTGCACTCCTCGTCAACCCCTCCGTCAGTAAATGGCTTTTTGTACTGACCCAAAATCCAAGTGACTCCGGGGGAACATTCATTAGCTCTTAGAGAGCGCCAAGTGGAGTTATTTTTCCTCTCCCTGTATCGCTCACTTGTCTTTCCGTCTGTCTGCATTCAGAGTTGCAATGTTTATCACCTGGAATGCACAGATTTGATTGGCTGAGTAGCATCACGTGGGATGGCTGAACTCACATGCAATTGATCAGTGGATTTCCTGATCCGCTAAACCGGAGGCACCAATCAAAATTAAAAATATTTCAATAATTTATACTCCGTATAGGACGGCGTCTGGGTCCGGACTCGGACCGCAGTCCGCCTGTCCGAAATGACAACAAGAAATGACAAACCGCCCTCTGATCGCGGTCTTCAGTTTCATGCAATGTACGGCCTAATGCAATAAAGTGGTATCGGTGCATGGCATCGGTGGATTTTTGCGAGTACGAGTACAAGTATATCAGCACAGTATCGGCCCGATACCCGATGCCAGTATTGGTATCGATGCATCCCTCGTGTTTTCTCAAAGATGAGACTAACTTTGATTATCTTAATTTGATAGAATATGTTGGAACTGGTTTTATTGTTTGTTCTTTCTGCCAGTTTGATTTGTTTTGATGAAACCACGAGATGGTGGTCCAATGTGTGCAGGTAAGACAGGAGCTCAGTAGGTGCAGCGGGTCATCCAGTCAACGGGTGAGACAAGTGTCGTAAAGCACTTTGAGCTGTCAGTAGACTGGAAGAGTGCTTTTGAAAGTCCATTTACCAAATCAGTGTTTCCCACACATTAATTTAATTGTGGCGGTCTGCTACAATATCAACATCAGCCGCCACATATTGATTTTCTATTCTCAGAGCTGTGCGTCCCGTTCTCACCCACTCAAGACAGGACACCCGTCAGTGAATAGCATGATGTTATATACTCTATACAGTGGATGTTGGTGTGGTATTTAGTCTGCCAGTAAAACCAACGAAGAAGAGGAGGACTATTCAACCCAGTTGGCTTGACTGTAGCTTCCTCTGCAAAGAAGACGGCTGGCCTTATCGTCAAGATCAAGCCCCCGCAAAGAGCACCAGGCCTTGAAGCCAGTTTTTATCGTGGCCAAGCCGTGTAATTACATCGTCATGTGATGCACTGGGGACTTTTTCCTAAAAGCTAACATTGTGAAAGACGTGTCTGTAAAACGGTAATAAAAGCTTCACAACCCCGTGAAATTACTCGTTTTACTGTCAGAATTTGGGCAATTCGGTCCAATAAAATTTGGAGAGTCTAGAAGAGCCCGATTACATTTTATCCCACCCATTTAGCTCAGCGCTAAACCAGAAGTTAGCCGACTTGGTCGCTGGAAGTCTTGTGTGCGCATGCCACTGCAACCGCCAGAGTTAAAGTCTGATTCTGTGGGAAACACTGCAAATGCTGTGTGAATAAAGTAAAGAGAGCCCTCCTCCTTCCAGCTGACCCCCGATACCAACTCCAGCACAAATTGAGGCAACACTTAATCACATGAGCAGATTGACTGTGGATATTTATAATCACAGAGCGGGGAAAGATAACCTACCTAGCTGTCTATTGATCGCATCCTTCGAACCTCCATCGATGGCCACTGGTGTGACACGTCCTCCCAGCCACTTTCCCACTTCATTGTACCAGTTGCGAACCAGACTGGAAGGTGAGACCACAATGGCTTTGTCTATCTCTGGCTTAGCGTCAGGGCTTTGGCGTAGCAGGGTCCACATAAGGGTGATGCACTGCAGAGTCTTCCCCAGGCCCATCTCATCAGCCATGATGCAGCCGTACGATCCGGAGATGCGTCTGCCCGTCACACACTCCCACAGGAACTTCACTCCCTCAACAAAATAAACACATCCATTTTTCATTTAAAAGAACAACAAAAAATCTCATTTATGCCGCTCTAACTCGCTTTTTCTGGAGATTCAATTACATCTAATGGTCCTCTTCACATCTCAGGAAGGAAGACTGTGACAAGTGATTGAAAGATCCAGAAAAAACAGGTAAGAAAAGGAAAATAATTTCTCAATCAGTTTTACACATTAGAGAGTGTTTACAGGTTTTGCACATGTTTGTGGCTCCAGAGAAGCTGCATGTAATCAAATAACCTGCCTCTGGTGATGTCACCCAGTGGCAGAGTTGCATTTAGGGTCATTTAAGCACCATCTTTTGAAAAAGAAGAGGAATGTATGGAATAAAAGTCGATCTCTCTGATTCATTTGTCTTTAAACTCTCCATAATGAGTCCAACAGTGGTACAGTATAGGAGTGCAACCATGGACCAGTGGACTGCTTTAAAAACCTTAAGTCTACATTACCCACAAGGCACCTCACTGGAGGTAATTTAACATATTACATGCAGCTTTCCCTGGAGCCACACAAGGCTTTAAACTACTTTAATGCGTACAATGCTTTAATGTATAAAATTGGTGGCAAGTTTCTGAAGAGAAACAATGTAAGGACACTTCATCAATGTAAGGTTATATGTCTCTTCTGTTTAAAAATATTGTTATGATCAATGAAAAGTTTAGAAAAACTAAATGTTTGGTTTACCTCTCTCTGATGGGGTCTGAGCACTTTTCCTAAAACTGGATCCACGACAACATGGACTGGGAGTTTTTCTCTGTATGGGACAAACAGTAGTCTTGTCAAACAGATTGCCAAACACTGACGTAACACACGGCATGGTTTATGTCTACAGATCCATACATCTCGTCAGCATTAATCATTTAAGGCCATCACCCATTGGTTTACTCAACTTTCCAAATGATGCTGAGATTTCTTTACATTCACACACAGGAAGTGAGGACTAAAACTAGTACCCCTTTTCCACTAGTCAAAAATCCCACTTAAACCTGCTAAGATCAGGCTTTTGTGTGCCATGGGAATGTGTAAACTCTGAATTTACACCCAGGTCAATTGACTCTGCAGCAGACACAGGCTTTTATCCCCTCTTTAAACTAAATATTAGACCCGGGTGAACACGCTAAATTGCAATGTGATGCAGATTATCAACATCCGGTGGTTGCATGTAAATAATGTTGTTTTATTACTGGACACAGTGTTGGAGGTGGAGCCCCGTTCAGGAAAGCTGCTCAATGGTGTTTTGAAGCCAAAAAAGCTTGACTTCCCGGCTATGAAAATACCTGGATCACCAACGAGCCGGCTAACTTCCGGTTTAGCGTCTGGCTAACTTGAAGGACGATGAAATAATTTAGTCTTACGGCTCTTCTAGACTTTCTAAATGTTACTGGATCGTATGGCTCAATTTCTGACTGTGAAGCAAATCATTTCATGGGGCTTGCGTTTTACAGACGCTTCTTTCACAGCTGTCTATTGTCGTTTTCTCTTCTGTCATAGCTGTTTCCAGCATATTCTTACGTAAAAAGTGGCGTACAACATAACGCTTCAGATAAAAATCCCTCTTTGCCTGCGGGAAGTGGGAATAGGGTCAACAGGCAATTTTTATGAGGTTGACTAATTTTGGTGGAAAAGCAGTAATTGACTGCTCCTGTTTGGAGCATCCAACATCAAACTTGGCTCATGTAGCTTTAACTAACAATCAGGCCTTTTCACAGGAGATGAAGTCAAAGGCTAAGTGGACAAAGAGTTCTGTGTGTTTTCAACCTACTTGTCAGCTTTGATCAGGTCATGAGCGCTCAAAGATGCAGGCTCATAAAGAACCAAAGCATCTTCAGCAAAGGGATCGTGAAGAGCTCTCCTGACTCCTGCACGCTTTAGACCAAGTGCCCTGATTCCCAGAGAGCCTGTGGGTCATTCAGCAAGAGATCAGTAACTGTTCACCTGTTCTAGACATAAAAAAAGAAGCCGTGGTGACAGGACAATTACCTGTGTAATTTGGAAGAGGAATCTTAAACGGCTTGGAGAGGATACTTCGTATAAAAGCCTCCTGTACAAAAGATTATAAACCAGTGAGCCCAGTTACCCATCACTGTACTCACATACACAATGTGTGCATGCTACTCAACACTGCTTACATGTTTGTCACCATCCATATGTGCAGGCCAGTTCTTCAGCTGTGTCAGAGGCTTCCTGAAGGGAGACACAGGGATTCCTCTCATCTCATTATCACTTCTCCGTCTTTTCTCCTGTGAAACAGCAATACAACCTCCTCAGGTCCCACACATTCAACTGACTCATTTCAATGTTTCACCCACCAAATCCAACAGTTTGTTTCTCAGTTTCTAAACAAGACAAGCGTGTTATTATGATGACAAACGTCTTGCACCACCCTCCAGCTCTACTCCTGTTTGTGCTTTGTTTATCCATGAACTACACATATCATACATGTTCCACCTTTATGTGAAAACGCTGATCAAACTGTAGGAACTGTAGGCAAACATGTTATGAGAGATTCAGCAATTATTTTTTTTTAACTATCTGCTTCTACAAGACATTCTGGGGATTATAAATACAGCAGTTATTAAAACATTCTTAGTAGAAGTAAACCCTGGTGAGTTAGCGAGATGATGCTGATGTTAGTTTACAGTAAACAGTGTGTAACTGGCAGATATACTGACTTAGTCTCTACCCCTCCATATAGACCACACAACAACAGCGTTGTTCTGCACTAATCTCCACGTGACCTCTTTGAATGTTTCATATTCAGAGCTGCCAAGTTTCACACATTGACTATGAGATTCACACAATTGAGCATCTTCACAAAGTTACATGCTAATCCAAATATGTCACAAGGTGAGAATCATAAATTGCCCCTTTTTATTTTTTCCCCTCCAATATATTTCCTTGCTTGCTGCTTGTCATACTTGGGCCTTATACTGCCTCTGATTGGCTTACCCAGATATAAACCCTAACCAATCATCAGTCCTAAATCTAACCAACCCAACGAAAGGCAACAAGTACCAACCAATCAGAGGCAGAGTAGGGCGGGTCATGCCGTCAAATCTCAGGAGGAGGGAAAAAAAATTAGCATGACAGGCTGCAAAAAAATGTAAAAAATATTGTGATCTGAATAATGACCGTCTGTCATCTGAAGCGGAAGGTAACCATCTCATTTTGATATGAATTGTGTTATTTTTCTAGATTAACAAGATGCATCCTTAAAAAGTCACCACAATTTACAGACCATGGAAAATTATATCGATCCGGACAATAATTTCTTCTGAAACATAGATGATAATAGCTGCTACTACACAGAGGAACAGCATAATCAAACCAAAACAGTTAACAGATTACCAATAATCCACTTCAACTGCAGCATCTTAAATGCAAACTCAGTTTACACAAACCTTCTACATAATTGCCATATCTGAAACTTGGATCAACCCTGATAGACAACAAATTTTAATTTAGAACGATATTAACTAAGTTATATAAATAGAAATAGAAAAAATAAGAGTGGAGGAGGAGTGGCTATGAATGTAGACAAAAACCTGAATTACAGAGCAACAAGCTATGTAAATGCATATGTAATATATGTAACTTCAATAAGTAATAAATACAGAAAGTTATTTAACAATATGTTACGGAGTAGTTACATTTATTATACATTATATTTGGTTACATTTATACTGTTTTACAATTACATCTGGCCCTTTGAGGGCAACCATTATGCTGATGTGGCCCTCAGTGAAAATGAGTTTGACACCCCTGCAGTAGAGTAACCTCCCACTGTGCCACTTTAATAGATATCATATTCACAAATGACATAGAAAACAATACAATGAGCGGAGAATACAGATGAATGTGGACAGAGGGATCAATGAACGCACTAGAACAGGATTTACTGACACAAAAGTGGTAAATATTATAAAAGGAAAAGGATATTGACGGTTCTGATGAAACATTCTTAAGAATATTAAGATCATTATATGATTCAAATTGTCCCATAAACCATCCTGCAGAAAACATAAATATAGAGATCATCCATGGATCACAAAATGCCTGCAAGAATAAAAATACACTATACAAAGATTTCATAAGACAGAGAACTAAAAGGGCCAGAAAATAAGTTAACTAATATTATAAGGAGATGTAGGAAGGACTTCTACAGTAAAATATTAAATGTTAATAAAAAGATTGTTAAAGTTCTACGGAATATATTAAATAGTGTTATTAGAAAAGGCTCTAAACAAATAAGCTATTATCAGTATTTTATTGATAATGATAATGAAAATTAGAATATGGACGATGTGGTTAATAGCTTCAATACATTTTTTGTGAGTGTTGGACCAAACTGATCTTCCAGTGTCAACCAAAGAAAATGAATGATTATTCTATAGAAAGGAATCCCAGATCTGTTTCTGAGAGCAGTGGAAGATAAATAAATTATAAATACTGTTAAGACATGTAAAAAACAAGATGCCTGCTGACTTTAATGAAACATACATGACAGTAGTGAAAAGGTTTAATGGTGGGAGACTTGGCAGCCCTGATGTTCCTCCTAAGGTACTCACAGTTCTACATGTCCACTCATCATCTTCACATGGATCTCCTGCCTGCTTCCGTTTGGCAACCTGACTGGGGGCCAGACTCCGTCTCTGGGATTAGAAATTCATACGAAGATAGACGTTAGATGGTGAAAGTTGGTAGACAACACCTTAATGCAGCCTGTAGCAACATAGTAACCGCTCGGCCTGCTCACCATGGTTCCTGTTTCCTCGACGTGCCTGTTGTGATTGAGTTGTCCGTAATGTTAGCCTCCTCTCAGCTAACGTTCAGTTAGCAGCTCTGCCCGCTTCATGTCCACAGCACAGCTCAGAGCCGCTGACTAACACATACTGCTGGCAGCAACAATTACTGTCGTCATCTTCGGTGACAGAACCGTGACAACGGCTATGCTTTTGGTTGAAACAGCAGCCCCCTCTCGGTTTAGGTTCGCTTTGCATTAAAGTTCGCGCTAAATGTTGCACAACACTACGGCAAGCCGGAAAGGTCGAACAGAGCGCTGTGTGAGTGCAGAGGTGCGGTACATTTCCATCCGTTCATGTCCTCGTTGTTCACAGTGGACACGCAGGAAATGGTGTAAAACGTGGATGTGGGAACTGAAACGAGGCTACAACATGTGTCGAATTGACAAGAAGGCCCACATAATAAAGACTTTGTCAGAAACAGCGCTTCTCGAAAGTTACAAAGTTCCTCCTAACTCAACAACTGACTAAATTGAGCGATTTTTGTTGCGGACTGTAGTTGATGTGGCTGCTTTGACCTACAGCAGCGTTCCCCAACCCCCGGGCCCCGGACCGGTACCGGTCCGTAGGTCGTTTGGTACCGGGCCGCACAGAAAGAATAAATAACTTACATTATTTCCGTTTTATTTATTATCCGAGTCTGTGCAATCTTTTATTTTGAAAAATTCTCAGAATTCTCTCCGTTACATCCATCTATGACTCACGTGACCCACTCTTGCCACCGCTTGACACTAGTGATGGGATACTCGATTCCTTTTACTGACTCGAGTTTGTATGAGTCATTCACTAAAGTGAATCGGGTTTTCGAGTCACTTGAGTCACTTGAGTCAGTCACCCACAGTGTGCGCCACGGAATGTACAAACAAGTTCCAAACCACTCCAGTCCCCAAATCATTGTGAAAAAGACTAAAAATCAAGAAGTCTCCAAGGCAAAACATTTATTTTTCTTTCTTTCTCTCTTAGTAAATGCAAATAACCCATAACCCAAACAGCGAATAAATTAACATTCAGTGCGAAACAGTGCAACAGTGCCTAACCCTAATAAAATGTATGAAACTGTGCACAAATACAAAAAACTAAGTTTAAATAACCTAAACAATAGTACAAAAATATTAATATTCTATCATTCAACAGCGCATCATTATAATAAAATGTATGAAACTGTGCACAAATAGAGTTTCTCGGTTAAGGGAGGGGCTCTACGAGGCGGGAGGGAGAGCTTGCTGTGAGCTGCTGAGTCCTGAACGGTCCGGAGCGAGTTTCTCGGGTAAGGGAGGGGCTCTACGAGCTGGGAGGGAGAGCGAGTGAGCTGTGAGCTGCCAGTGAACCACGAGTCTGAGATGCTGAGTCCTGAACGGTCCGGAGCGAGTTTCTCGGGTAAGGGAGGGGCTCTACGAGCTGGGAGGGAGAGCGAGTGAGCTGTGAGCTGCTGAGTCCTGAACGGTCCGGAGCGAGTTTCTCGGGTAAGGGAGGGGCTCTACGAGCTGGGAGGGAGAGCGAGCTAGCTGTGAGCTACTGGGTCAGTCAATCGTTCTTTTTCTGTATCAGCCTGTGATACAGCTCAGCTCAGGGCAGAAAAGAGAGGAAACAGGGGAGTTGAGTTGAAATAATGACCAGAGCCGTTGCTTTAGCCACGGAGCTAATACAGCAATTAGCTTGATACATTTACGCAATTGCAGTTAGAATAACAGTTGTGTGGCATGTCTCCTCTTTGCAGTTAGCTAGCGGTAGCAGTGGTGAGTCAGTGAACGAGTTAATGGAGACAATGACTCGTAACTCCCGAGTCAGTAAAAAGAATCTCGAGTTTTGAACGATTCGTTCATGACTCGCACATCACTACTTGACACACACACACACACACACACACACACACACACACACAAAGGTTTGGTCGAGCGCAAACAGCGACGATCAATCTGTCCTCCATGCCAGCCATCGCCACCGCGCGAATCCACCGCAGAAGTTGAAAAATGTAAACTTCCGCGGGCGGTGAATCGCCGTGTCGCGCCGCCTTTTGTGGACTACCGATCCGCTCGGGGCTGGCCGGGCGGCGCGGCACAAGTCGCGCGACTTGTATTGACATTCAATGTAAAGTCGCCGAAACGAGCTGGGCGACGTCATCGCGTGTCATCGTGAGAGTTCTGAGTTTTCCAGGTGTGAAAATGTCGATTTGTATACAGATGCGTGAAAATTGTTCTCTACTTTGTCTTTGATCCACCTTGAATGGATTTATTTTAGGAGCAAAAAGCGAATGAAAGGTTTTAAATCCTACTCGCACCCGTGCGCCCTTTTTATTTTTTCTACTCGCACAATCTATTTTTAGGCACATATGCGAGTAAAATGCTCGCACTGTACAGCACTGCCTTAAAGGCCGGTCCGTGAAAATATTGTCTGACATTAAGCCGGTCCGCGGCGCAAAAAAGGTTGGGGACGCTGCACTCATGGTTGTTCTTGGTTTCTGTGTGTTGTCGCTACACGCTCATTTTGTTATTTAACTCCATAGTTTTCCTATTTCTGGTCTTACCAGTCTTGAATCAAATAACTATTCCCCTTTTTCCCCACACAAGAATTTTATTTTCCTAAAGGCATTTCCAGTTTACCTTACCTGGCCTGGGTGCCCCCCCCCCAACACACACACACACACACACACACACACTCACACACACGCAAACAAAAGTAATTTCTAAGTGGCACTAGAGATTGATACATTTAGATAAAAACAAAACACTTGATTTCTTTTAAATGGTGTATTTGACTTTGTTTAATGTTTGATAAACTCTGTCGACCAGTAGGTGGCAGCGTGTCCTTTCTTTACATTCAGGTTTGTGTACATGCTGTAGGGTGCGCACTGTGATGTTATTACCAGTAATGCACTTTGTTCTGTGAAGGAGAGTGAAACTCTGTTTTGTGTTGACATCCTCATAAAGAGTAGCCATGACAAAGAATTATATTGTGATGACTGTTGAAAGGGATGAGGAGAGATGGTGCAGTCTGCTCTTTTTCCCATCACTCAGGATGTTTAGTTATAAAATAGTGTCCTCTCCAGATGAATGTTTCATGATTCCATGTCTCCTCCACCCTCATACCAGGCAAAGTTACATGAAATAATCAAATGCAAAGGTCCCAAAATGAAAAGTAAATGTTTGCTGAGAAGGATGGAGAATGGATGATTTTTCTAGTTTCACCTCTGTTAGCTGCTGGAACATCCTTTAACATGTTCTCTGTCTAATATATTACAAAGGACGAACAAACAAAAAAGACACCTGCTCATCACTTGTCTTTGGTAACTGAACAATCATCTGATTAAGACCTTGGTCATTCATCTTTATCTATAAATTGGCAAACCATAGAAACAACAAACTCTCTGTGTAACACTGTATATTGTTGATATATGGAAGATTTAAAAGTCCTAAATGAAAGCAAACCAAACAATGAAATAAATTAAAATACAACACAATTGTATGTAGAGAAGAACAGGGTAAGAGATGCCAATTTTTACATCTGATGATTTGACTGCAAAATTAAAGTGTATTTGTTTCAAATGACAGTTACTATATATACCTCAGGTGGTTGTGTGCCCATGGAAATTAAAGCAAGTTAACTATGATGGTTTCAGAACAATAACCAATAAAAAAAAAAAAAAGAGAAAGGAGTCACAATTTGCTCCAAGGTGGAGCTAAATTGAGCCTGGGTCATGGTAAATTCAGCCCTCTAGGGATAAACAGCCGTATCGTTAAATACTGATACATAAATGACACAAAATCAAACAATTTTGAGATTATTTTAAACTCTATTCATGGCATCAATTTAGGGTCCAACCACATGTTTGCATGTGCTTGTGTGGCGAGCTGAGGCTCTCAATGTGAATGTGGTTGCTCAACAATGCCACCTTGGGAATTGCACCCAAGGAATTATCTACCAGTTATCAGAATCACAGGTTCATTCTAATCGACAGGCAAGACACGTGGTTCCCACTTTACAAAAAGAAATACTTTATTTACAAAATATATATTCTTACAAAAATTACCATTCATACAAAAATAATGAAAGGGAGCCTAGTCAGGGGCTGAGGCCTGCTGGTGGGGAAAGAGCTAGTGGAGGGAAAGGGGACTCAACAAAAATACATAAATTAAAGAACAAGGGTTCACCCAGGCACACGTGACAGTCACACACTGTGATATCACCGAAATCCAAGGAAGCACAGCACACAGAAGGAAGGACACCACCACCCACGTCACCAGCACCACCAATAGCCTGCAGCCACTGAGAAGGATTAAAAAGAAAGTTACAACGTAAATAATTAACCCAAAATGTACAACAAAATATACCACTTAAAGCCAGGGACAGTTCACAACAGAAAGAAACTAAACACAACTGCCTAAACAAAACAAACAATTTACTTAATCAAAACAATAGCAACTAACTAAACATGCTGTGTTGCTCACCACTCTCTCCATGTGCTTCAGTCCCACATGAACTGAATAATGTGAAGTATCAAATCATCAAGTTCCCTCTGAAGAAATGAAAACCTGTGTTGACTCTCCACTCATCCAGACTCATTTAACCTTCTGCTTCTTTTTCTCACTGCAACATGTTACTACATCAAGTTGCTGCCCCATGCTAACGTCCATTTGTTTACGTCTGCTTCCCCATGAGATCACGTGTCAGCTCAGCTTAAGTCATGAAGCCAGAGTGCTGAGGCCACGCCCCCGCTGCTGCACAGAGCAGTGATCACGGTTTATTCCAGATTTCAGAATGTGTCATGTGTCCATATTGCACCAAATTCAACACTGCACCTGGGTCCTCAGTAACAAACCTGCCAAGTGTGAAGCAGATCAGATGAGCGGACAGACGGACAGATATTCCTCTCTTTAGAAATAGATGCACATTTAGAAGAGCCAGACAAGATACTGTTCAAAATGTTTTATTCAGTATAATGTACAAAAATAGTGGTCAGAAGACATTTTAGAATACATTGTGAACAATTCTGAATATATTTGAGATAATACAGTACCAGGACATATATGAAGTCTATGAACATTTGTTAAACTGACAGGCTCACAGAAGAATACCTTATTTCTTGTGTAATGTGTCATGACATACAGTACAGGTCAGAGTCATCATGTAAGAGCAGTGCACTGCAAACAGTGAATCAGAGAGGGATCTGGGTGCAGAGTGTTGGCTCTGTGGAGCCTCAGGAGGCTCAGGCACTCCTCACTGGGTGGTGGTACATGGAGCAGGACAGGCTGGATTACAGTTAAGTCTTTAACCCTCATCCACACACAGCTGGTCAAGTCCTATAGGTGAAGCCCTTCTCAGTAACACTTTATTTGAAGCTGGCTCATTCAGGATTATGAGACATCATACTCACATTTTAGGTCTTTACTAAATAGTTGTAATTAATGTAAGGGTAAATTAAAATATTGTCTGATAAATGTAAAACATTAGATAGATCAGCCATACAAATGCATGCATTCATAATTTTAAATGACAAGTAAGTAATAACATTTGAAAATAGAATAGCAAAATACATTCTGAAAAGCTTTTGACATTTTGTTTTTCCCTTTCGTCATGTTCCTCCTCCTACTTTGCTTTCCTTCAGTTGTCTCTCTTCAATGTAAAGATGTATTGGCAGTGTGGCAGCCGATACTAGGCAACCCACCAAGCAACAGCAAGAGCTGTGATTAGCAAGTTTTGGTATATTGTTGAAGTGATTACATTAAGTTCAAATGTTTTAAATGATTAGAATATAACACTGTCTAACTGTTATAGTGGTGGCATGCTCCAGACTCCATACGGTTCATAAGCATCATGCTATGAGACTAATGTCAAATCTGTTGGCAAGAAATAATACATTGATGGGTACAGTAGCCCAGTATATCTACAGAAATATAGAGGAAACTGGCTTCTAGGTGTCTCAAAATGTACTTCAGGTAAAGTGTTACTGTCCTCTGAAAGGTCCAGTTTGTAAGATAGTTGAGAGGGTCTCATTCCACACTCATCAAATACCAATGTTTTTGATTGCTGGCCAGCCTGACCTTCAAGCCAAAGTATTGGTATGTGACGAGTCTGGAATGAGACTCATCAATCAACTATCCTACAAACTGGACCTTTAACTGATTATAGATTGTTCTGTATAACAAATGACAAAACAAAACTGTAAAGATATGGGTATACATGGCTACTTCATTAATAAAAATATACTCAGAGCAGGTTTAATGCAAATAAAGAATAAATAAAATAATTTAAAGAATAAATAATTGTATGTACATTAAGGCAACATGATGCATAGCATCTAACAGAGGAGTTTGGACTTGAACGGTGACAGGAGGCCTCAGACATGATGTTGCTAGTGATACACTGCACAGAAACCCATTCAACAACTGTGTGTACACAATCTGACAGCAAGGTTAAGCGTGTGTGTGTGTGTGTGTGTGTGTGTGAACCTGCTGACTCGTGTTATCCCAGCATGATTTGACAGTGTTCCACAAAGCTTCTTGTGATGTCACCTGATTATGAGCCCTAACACACCTCAAAGCTTTGACACAACTACTGAAGACTAAAGAAGACCAAGGAGCACTGAATGTCATTGACTTTCCTGCAAAGTCACCTGACCTCAAGCCCATTCAACATCCTTATCAACGGGAGATTGAAAGAAATGTCATGTCTACACAGTGTACTTCTCATTTGCCTTATTTAATGTGCCCTGAATCATCTGTCCTCGGGTGACCCAGAAATCGATGGCCGACTCAATCCTCTTATTTATGTTTTCAAGAGAAAGGTGTGAGGAGGCTGCCTGAAGGAGGCATGAGTGGGCATACAACAGACACTCCTTCATGGAACTCGTGATTGGACTGACTGTCTTGTATCAGTTCCTCTTTCCTCTGATCTATACCATGCATACTTTATAATTTACGTGGAAGTTTGTAATATTAAGCTAAAATAAGGGTACTTATTTGTTTCATGGATACGTTTGAAATGTCACAGACATGGGTTTGTACAACTAAAATTGTGATACCATTCATGTGGCCCACCACTGCACAGACCTGGAGAGCAACCCTACAAACAGTGCTACTGCTTGGGAAGCTAGTGAGGGATGATATCCTGTTTAATCATTAAACTTGACTTATTCTAAGTGTATATATCATGTTAGGTTGTCACATAAAAAATGCAGCCAATATTCATAATGTTAAAATATAATGCTATTAGATGTTATGCAAAATGTCATTACCATATGTGCTCAAAACTTTAATATCGGGCAATTTGTTAGACAATCGGTTTTTATTAACTGCAAACACACTTTAAAGAGAGTTTGTTATAACCATGATCTCAATATGGCCAAAGCTGTGTCAAGCAAATATTCAAAAATATTCTGTTTATTCTGGGTTTAGCTGAATTGTTCGATATCAAAAACTGCTCTTTTTGTTCAAGTTCAAAACAATACAATAAATAATATTCATATCATACTATCAAAATTTACAGCCATTATTATTGTGTGTCATTATATGAATGATGATAAATGTTTTCTGCTCAGACACTGATCTGTTGTAGATGTCTCCACATCACATGGAATTAGATACACAAGCACTAGAAATGACATTCAGACTGACTGTTTAAACTCCAGGTTGGGTTGCTATGAGTGGTATCATGTCACACCTGATCTTAAAATAGAGCATGTGGTGAAAAGCTGTCACTCTGAGTGATGGTTGGCTCATGACTATATTTGTAATGGCATCTTACAATAGACCATTTACAGGGATGTAAACAAGCTCTGCTGAAACAAGCTCTCCAGAGCTGCTGTGGCTTTTACAATTAGAGGACAGTGTGTTATTATCTGATGTGAATTTTGAGAGCCTCTGGTGTGTGTGTGTGTGCGCGCGCGCGCGCGTGTGCGTGTGCACGCTTGTGTATGTGTATGCATGTGTGTGTGTGTGAGCGAGAGACCTTGAAACATGACTACAGTTGCTGTCATATTGAGTTTTCCTTGACCAGATAGTAAGTTATTGAGCTGCCCTGGAAGGAAAGGTAGAATGGTATCACATGGTGAATGCAAGTCTTATGAAGTGGTCCCAGTGTGAATGGTCTTCTTATGAAGACCATTTTACTTTACTTTACAAAACAAAAGAGAAAACCTTCTAGAAACTGGAAGTTGTTAAAAGCACGTCTTCACATCATAGTATTTGGTCTTAAAAGTGATGTTTTGGTTGATTTGTCTTGTTGTCTTTACTTTGTTTTAATTGAGGCTATGGAGACAATTCAGGAAAATGATCCAGAAATCACATTTGGCTCAATCATGGAGGTTCACTGAATAGCTGGTGTTTGGCAAATAATGGAATAGAAGTATTATTGGCTATAAAACAACCAAGCAGGAGAAAAAGATCAAAATGTAAACAAAGCCATGGTGTGGATGTTCAGTAGGACAGTGATGTTCAAACTAAAAGAGATAAGGTAGACATGTTTAGTAGGTATACAGTGATTACTGTGACCTGAACACAGGCTTTTGGCTTTGTTAGATAGCCAAGTTTTCAGCAGGCTAACACAACAATATGTTACTGTGTCTCAATTACATGCAGACATTTGAAGCTGATCATTCACAATTCAAACCATATTAAAACCAACCAACTGTCTTCATCTTTAAATTGAACTCATTCTAATTTTCATTTAATGGCCATTTTTGAATTAGTCAGTATATTTCAGATATGGTTGTCATTGGACTGTTGCATTCCTTTTTTCTTTTCAAATAAAAGCTGTGCCCTCATATGCTGTGAGCTAAGCATGTTGATCTACCTGACTGATATAGACCAAATATTTGCTTATATTTGTAATTATTAAATCTAGGTTTTCAAAAATTCTTATTATCTTCTAGTTATTGGGGGTCAAGCAGTGAAACTGCGAGATACCCATATTCACTTCATTTGATTCACTCGAAACTTGACACAGATGATCTTCAGACCAAGCCGCACAAAAGTTATTTTTAAAAGATTTTTCAATTTCAAGTTTAATCTCCCGTGAGAGGCAATCGAAAATGGCGGCAAAGCCGCCAAACAGGAAGTGGGTTGTCGTCTCACCGATGCTATGACCTAGTGTAACCAAATTTGGTACCTGGAGTCAAGACACTGTCCCAATCACTCACACCAGTTTTCAGGCCTTTGTATTGAACGCTCTAGTGCCACCACTAGTTCAATGTTTAACATGCATTTATGCTTGTAAATTCTTTAAAATGTGTACTGCTTACTTTGCTTACAACTCTGTGCTGCATAACTTTCTAATCACTCACATCATTTTTGTGCCTCTGCATTGAACGCTCTAGCACCTCCACCAGTTCAATATTGGACATGCATATGTTTGTAAATTCTCTAAAATGCGTACTGCTTACTTTGCTCACAAGTCTGCGCTGCATAACTTGCACAGTTGCGTCCCAGCTTGACCCCCTCATTGCTGCTTGCAGCTATATTGTTTTTATACTGTTTACATTCCACTTTGTTCAATGTCACTGGTACTGGGACGTTGCTATTGCAGGTACTATTACTGTTTTAACTCCATCTCAATATTTCATTCATGGTTCTGATTAGCATTATGTTACTTGAACGCAGCGATTGACAATCCATCTCCTCCACTCATAGCTGGAGGCACCAGTGTTAACAGAGACAGGTATCCAGGATCAACAACACTACTTTTAGTGAAGCAAGTATCCAAAAGAGATACAGAGACCTCCTCAGGACAACAGTTAGAATAGTGGAGGCTGGCTGTTAGAGGTTTCTGTGACAATAACACAACAGCTGGTTTTTGTCTGTGCTACGGGTGGGTGGGGATGATGGTAACTTGTGGTTAACCAGCCCAAACTCTATTTTTCCCAGAAGGTGTGCACACACACACACACACACACACACACCAAGGATCTTCTTGTTGCGCACCACTACACTTCATACAATGAATGCTGCGTGAAACTGTATTTTTGGATGACAATATATTGGGGGGTCAAATTTCCCTCTTTTATACATGTGTGAGTAATTTGTACCACCAAATTAAATTTGTATTTGGATTGGTTGTTTCAGCACTCCATGTTCAGTCGATTTAATAGTAAAAGCTACCATAAACAATCTGAATAGGCTGCCAACTTATTTTGGATTGAGATAAGTTGATATGTTTTTGGGTTATGATTGTTGTCTTTGATAACCCTTAAAGTTGAAGAGATAATGAATGGCAGTGTTTTTCGGTCTGGCATAAATCAATTGTTTTTTAACACAAATTAAAAAAATGTTCCCTGTCTGTATACTTACTGGAGTCTGAATGTTCAGCCACAAATGTCTGCATGCAGTTTTCCTCTTCAAATGTTAGCTTCTGCTGAAAAACAGACTGCTAGTGGAGTCAACAGCCCCCAGTCAAAATAACAAAGGACTTGTTAATGAAATATACTTAATTATGATGAAATAGTTACGTTGCAGACTAGAAATGTCATCAGTGACTCTGAGCTTATTTTGCTAAGGAGTTGAAGTCCTCAAACATGGCTGCTCGAGGGAAAGCCTTCAATAGGCTGAATGAAGGAAAATCCACTATGGACTAGAACAGTACTGACTTCCTCCTCTATGCTTATTGCTGGTGGCAGACAACCTGGTATCCTGCTGATGGCATCAGACTCCATCTGAAGGTGTGTGAACCTCCACTAACAACAGCCAAGTCTTAGCGGAGGGAAGGACCTGGACACTGCACTGAACCACGGTTACGTCCCCCAATATAGAGACCAGACCTTGGTGCATCCTGCTCTTTCACACACACTTTTGTGTTTGTGCACTGCAGATAGACACTTATCTTTGCAGTCAGCCCACACAGCTACAGTTGGCTGCTGATAGCCACCGAATCGTCTGCCATGTAGTCGTGGTGTCCATGAAGGACACAGTCTCATAGCGGGTCGGACGACAGCAGGGGTGACCGCTGACCTTCTTGTCTGAGATGCTCCTGTTGTCCATAAGAGCTTTGAGGGCAAGGTCATAGTTCTTACGGGAGCTGTGGCATGTGCCAACACAGTACTTAAAGAGGACAATCTCATCTGAATCATAGCCAAGCCCGAGATCCCGTACCCGCATCTCCTTCCTCTCCAAGTGGCAGTCGCGACTGCTCTTGGTCTTCTTGCGGTTCCTCCTTGATATTCTGGGCGAGTTTGGGTCACGAGGGGAGCGTCGCCATCTGCTCTGCTGGAATTCCTCTTCCTGCATCAGTGACCACTCTTCTACAAGGCAAAGGAGAAACACAGGACATCTAGGTCGTCAACAATATTGTTCCATGTGTAGTATTTGAATAAGTGTGACTTCTGTGGCCCATGCCACCAGACTACAGAGCAGCTTGTTTTATGGGCTGGTCATTAGCAATAACAACATCACATTTATTCATAAGATAAAAGGAAAATGTCTGGTATGCCAGAACCAGTCTTGTGCTTCGGAATGAGAATAGATATTTCCTAGGATTTGATAGTACTGTGTTATCATAGTATTGTGAAAAAACTTAGCTGAAATATCCTTTCCTGGTCATACTGTCATGGTTTTGATTTTTGGTCTGTTATTTTGTCTTTTATTTTGCAGTTTTATTGTCTTGTGTGTTGTCCCTTTCTACTCCCTGCTCACTTGTGTTCCCAATGTTCTGTTTCCCTCCCTGTGCTCATCCCCAGCCTAGTTTAGTTTGTATTCATGCTTGTATTGTTCCCTCACTCTTTGCTGTCTCCATCCATGTGTCTCCTGGGCTCCCGTGCCTGTTCCCCGGTCCTCGTGTGTTCCCTGTGTTCCTGATTTGGTCTTCGCGGTGTTCAGATTTGCCCTCAGTTTTTGTATTTCTCTTTAATTTTGCCTCTGACTTTTCTTTACCTGTCTTTTGTTACTTGCTTTTTGGACTTTGACATGGACATGCTCCAGACCATTATCCACCTACACTAAAGTTCAAACTGTCTGGTGCTGCTGTTTAGTAAACGTGAAGGTTCAGTCTGGAAGTCTCTATGAATTGAATAGTTAGTCCCCATTATGGTAACTGTGAGGACTCCTGCTGGCAAGATAACACCCTTTGTGAACACTACCTCAGATGTGTGCTCTGGCCTTTGGAGACTGAAAGGTGAAACACTTCTCACACTTTGTACCGGATTAGAACAGAGTTTTATGAGCTAGCAGACGAGAGCATGTGTGATTCATTTGAAAGCAGACCTCCTCCTCTGTTTCTAAGCTGAGTGCTGCAACACATACTGTCACTATGTGGGTCATTACCAGTAGGGGAGCTGAGCTGCTGGCAAAAATCAGGAGCTGAAGTTGCTTTGTCAGTTGCCAGGATCATTTCAAACATTTACCAACATTACACTGGCCCAGGTGTTTGAATTTTGCTCCCTGACCTGTGGATGAGTTTTCCCTGTTCTTTCTCTGAATGCCTCCATGCAGTCATTTCCTCAGGGGAGGGTTAATACCACTGCACAGTGTTCATTCACCACCACACAGGCACTTGTCAGTTCATGCCTTGATGTTTAGAAAAAAAAAGGAAACTTGTAATCATAGGAAAAAATGCATAGAAATATTCCTTGAGGCAAACAGCACAGGACCATTTCAGGTACATATTCAGCCATGTTAAAACATGCCACAATATTTCATTTAATTATACAACTATTCCTGGTTACAATTGAATTTGGCAATGTTCAAACAGTCATGTCTAACTGTACTAAACAGCGCTGCTTTCAGTAGTGCAGTCACAAGAAAATCTTGTGTGACGCTTTAATGTGTCAGTCATCTTCCATGACAGTCATGAATACAGCTTTAGAAGGAAGAACAGAGAAAGAGAAACAGAACATAGGTTTGCCTGACAGCACTGCAAAATAACGTCAGCGATTGACACAATGTGTAGAAGTGCTTCAAGCACTACAGGCACTGTACAGTAACCCTTAGTTTGTCCCTCTGTTCTGTTCACTTCATAAAGCCTTGGAGGCATCTCATACTGGAGTCAAACAAAGCTGTGCTTCTCAATAAAGGTAACAATAAAGAAACAGTTTCACAATATGACTGACAGATCTTCCACACTCTGCTTCCCTCATCTGCTCTGCTCCTGTACAGTCACAACATCCACAATGCTAAAACTAGCATTATACAACAAGTAGTTCCGACCGAGCAATCTGATTGGTCAACAACACATTTTGACCGTGCTCAAATCAGCATTACAGCACACCTGACTCATTACTCAAAGTATTACTCCGCCAAGTCTGTGACAACATTATATCTCCATGGCAACATAGTGACTGTCAGAGCTGGAGCAGGAAACGGCGGAAAAATAAGCTACAAAATGGATCGGTTTGTTGTTAATTTTGATTTATTTGGCGGTCTCAGTTTGGATGAATGGATGGAGGAAGATGAGAAGAACCAAATGACAAAAAAAGAAAGATTTGTGGTAAATAAAGTGATGAATCTGTAACTTCTCTGTTCTTTATAATTAGATAATACTAAGATAAAAATGAAACAAGTCCGAGCTGAGTATTTTATCATTATTATTATTTAGAAACGTTATTTATTAATCATGAAAATAAATCACAAACCACCAGTCAGCTGCCAAAGTCACATTTATAGAATAAAGTGTCCCGTTTTACCGAGCGGGCCGAGCCTGTTCCCTTCGCTGTGAGAGACACTATTGTTTTACAAAAAAAAATATAAAAGAAAAAAATCAACACCTTTGTTATAACTTGGGCAATGAAAATAAGCATTTTCTGTTTATCTGTGCAGTATTGATTTAGGTCGGGAAATTCCAAGACGGCGATAAAAGATTAACGTCAGCTCAGAGTTCACTCATCTAGGACTAGAAAATCCTTTCTGTTGCTAGTTCGTTACTATGGGTCGGACTACTTGCTGTAGTGGTAAACTACGTTCCATTACACATATGAGTCTACTGACCGGGCTGGTTTTGTTTCAGTTATTAGTCAGACCCCATGTGTTTCCATGGAAACGCGACGCACACTCGCAAAAAACTTTAAAATTTGAGAGCATTGTCCGTCAACATGGATATATTTTGAGTATACATTTTATTTTTGTTGGTATTAGTTGTATAATCGCAATATTATATTGTTTAATTGCACACCAGGGGTGACACTCGTCACCATGCTCATGTTGTGACCCATCTTCAAACTTGTCCTTCATTTTAATCTGAACTACAAACCTGTAAAGTTTCGTGGCTGTATCTTGCACGGTTTTCACACTGTCACAGTGGCACAAGTCTGTCTACAGACAGACAGACTGACAGAGAGACAGACAGACAGGCATTCAAACACCTGCCCAAGTTATCAAAACTGCTTCAGTGTTTGTTCCCACTACAGCACTGTAGGTGTCTCCAGCAGGGTTCGATGTACGAGGGAGCCAACGGGGTCTGTGCTGCCATGAAAGCAGTAAAATCACAGGACCATATAGGACGGTGATGGTGACACACATTAGTTTGTGTGGTTCACTCTTCCTTGTCTTTAACATTTTCCACTGTACTCCATTCAGTTTCCACTGAACAAGAAATACCAGCCTTCAGGGATTTAACAATAAACAACAAAAGATGGAAATTAAGTTTGTGACAAACAAATAAAAAAAAACAGCCCAGATGCTGTCAGATGAGTTTCCTCCAGTACCAGTCAGCTGATCGTCTTCATCACACAGGAGAAGAGTCTGGAAGTTACACTGCAGGCTACTGCTAAGCTAGCTGCAGGCTAACGCTAATTAGCTGCAGGCTGATACTGAGCTAATTGCTAGCTAACGCTATGCTGATTGCAGGCTATGCTAGCTGTGTCAGCTTTAATGTGTTGTGTCTTTTCCTCTGGAAACTGAAGGTAGGCCGAGGTGGAGAGAAAATATATACAGTGAACCCTCGCTATAACGCGGTTCACTTTTCACGGTCTCGCTGCTTCACGGATTTGCATCATGCATTGTGTTCTGCATTCTGATTGGCTAAACAGTCTCTCCGCGTCTTCTCTACCTGTGTGTCAATAACGTTATGGTTTAATATGTACACGTACGTAAAACAGCGACAACAACTACCGATAACTATGTTCTTCTCTCCAAAAAACACACCTGCACCGCAGGCTTTAGAAGAAAAAAACGCCACAGAGCGGAGTCAGGATGCAGCGGCTCAGTCAGAAGAGCAGTGAAATACTGTACTGTACACGTGAGTCACAATTTGTCCTACTGTACTTTGTATTTTTTTTCATAATCATTTTTCATTTTCTCCCGTTCCAATCCGTCACGGTGGGGCAGTGCTGATCCCCGCAATATTAACCCTTCGGCTCGTATTGATGATTAAAATTATTATTTATTTATTTATAACTATATTATTTTACAGTACAGTACAGTAGTTATTTGTAAAAAAAAAACAAAACAAACGTTTATACAGTACTTTTATTTGTTAAACAAATGCTTGGGCCTGTAAAAAGGTTTTGTTCCTTGCTTTCAATGTTTTATGGAGTATTTCATTGTATAATAACTGTAAAAAAATAAAGGTTTCTACTTCACGGATTTCGCCTATCGCGGGTTCTTTTTGGAACGTAACCCCCGCGATAAACGAGGGTTCACTGTACTAGGAGACTCACTGATCCTACTCTTGATTTATTGAAACTGAAAGCTCATTTCAATCGATTTTCCATTTAGTATCTAAATCGTCACACCCCTACTCAACACAAACTCAATATAACCAATGAAGGAGTTTGAGACCTTTTCCAAAATGTAAAAAAACAATAAACCAGTGTATTCCAAGTTTCCACATCCCCCGAGATCCCAAATACATTTGGGAGGATGTTATTTAAACCCTTGATGTGTGGACAACTTTGTGCACCCACACTAGTGTTTTTATTGCAGCTGCCACAGTGAAGATTTCAGATTAAAAAAGGGCGTAAATAACGTTTTATCAAATCAGTTTGTGATCTCGGGGCTTCTGGAGACTTGGATTACAGCTGGTTGTTTTTTTCGTTTTAACACAAGTCCTCAGTTGTTTAGGAGAATGCTGCAATGCTGTTTTGCTGTGAAACTCCAGGTACTTTTTGTGGACTACGAAACTTTAGCTGACTTTCCATCAGCATGAGGACATTTTTGAGTTTTAATTTGAGATTGTTAGTATTATTAGAAAAGTATTATTTATCACAGAAGAGGCTGATGTCTGGTTTGGATACTTAACACCAGACATACAGTACACATTCATTCATCTTATTTCGCTGCTGGCTGTGACGAGCAGGACTATGATGCATGACAGAAACCTGCACACTGAATGGATTATTTTTACCCTGGTGTACACAAGGGCCTTTGCTCAGTTGACCAAGGCCATTCTCAGTGTTGAAAAGTACCAGGCAAATTTCCAGAGGCTATATTAGTCATCTGGGAGTGACACTGTTATTTTATGGCCTCCGTTTCAGATTTATGAAGCTTTGTTTTCAGCGACTGAGCAGCACAAAACTGAGTAATGTCAGAATGAAGGATGAAGATGAAGAGCTTATAAAAGGCCAGCAGTATGTGGCCAATGTAACATGGCCCCTGTGCACAAGTGTTCCCACTTGGCATGTCTTACAAAGGGTCCAAACATACTAAATAACACTATGTTTCTCTATTCAAACATTAGGAACTTTATGTATGTCACATTCAAATGACATAGAAGGAATTAAACAAGGTTTTGGTGAAGTTCTCTTCTCTGCAACCCAGTCGCCATTACAAGATGTTGGCAGTCAATGTTTTTGCAACCCACAGACTTATGTTTGTGTTAAAAGCTACATACCATATTGACATTTTAACTAAACGTGTCATATCACGTTTGTACCTGACATATCAGGAGGTAGAGGGGATGGTGGTGAAGATACAGATAAGGAGACTGTCAAGTGGAGTTTTTAATGTCGACAGTACTATAAAAATTGCTTTAATCTATTGCGTTTCCTTATTCTGTTGGTACAGATCAGTTCAGACACAAACAGACTGCAGGGTTTTGTGAAAGTATGCAGTAAAATTGCAGGCACCACCTTGAACAACTTCACTCATCTGTACATGGTTCGAGCTCAGAGGAAGTCAATCAACCCCTGTCCTTAGAGCTTATGTTGCTTCTATCTGGCCACAGACACTTTCTGTTACGATGCAGGGCCAACAGAAGTGATTTGCCCCTGCTGCCATCAGCCTTAATGTGATAGGATCTTTTATATTTAGGGCCCGAGCAGGGAGACCTGCGAGGTCCCTATTGTTTTTCTTTGCATTTTTCACTGCCTGAACATGGATGAAAACGCGATTTTATTTGGCAAACACATTAGGCTTGACGAAAAATAATCTATGGTCGTTGCCAATGTCCACCACTAGGTGGCACTATAATCAAGGAAAGTGCGTTTTGGCTTATAACTCCCATATAGTTTATCGCACAATCAAAAACCAACCCAAAAACTGAGTAACTTGAACCCTAACCAAGTAGTTTTTGTGCTTAAACTTAAGCAAAGTGTTGTTCTCTGTCAATGAACATCACATCTCAGCTACTAAAAGATCATATCATTTCCACTGTCCCTTTTCTTATGTGTGTTTGATTAATTAGGGCCCGAGCAGGTCACAGACCTGTGAAGTCCCTATGGTTTTTCTAATGATTATTCTTTTTCTTTTTTTTTGTTATTTTTCCTAAACCTACTTTTTCCAATGACCACAAGGTGGCCCTCTTGAAATTCAAGTATTTAATATCTGACATCGGTTTGTCGGATTAACACGAAACTTGGTACAATTATTGCCAATGCCCTTCTGATGATAGCTGACGAAGGTGTTACCGATCCACCATAAGGTGGCGCTCTGGTCCTATAACACGGCAAAAATCGACCAATCAGAATTTTGGTCGACCCAGAACATATCGACCAATAAGTTGACCAGTCGACTAGGACTTTACAGCCCTAGTCTTCACCCAATTGGAGAATGTTATTGTTTACGCCTCTCCAATGGGAGGTGATATTTAGGTTATCTATGCTAATAAAAACCTAAATATAAAGATATGAAACATGACTGGTTTATAGTTTTTAGAATATATAATCTCTCTAACCCTAAGAGGCACCAGCATGTTTTAGTGAGTGAGGAGGGTTCATTTCACAATAAAACCAGCTCAAGTTTGGTTTGTTCGATCTCATTAAATTGACACATTTTCTAAAATACATCTGCATTTTATTTTTGTTGTGTGTTATTGTCAACTTGCCTTATTCAACACTGATGGGCTATCCCTGCCTCATCACCTGTCTATGCAGTAAATGTGCAGAACTGACCTGCCAATTTGTTTTGATCACAGTCGATTAAGATTGACCATAAAAAAAGTAAAAGAAGAAGAAGAAGAGGTAGATTGTAGGTCTGCTGATATCATGCTGATGCAATAAGAAGATGAGTTACTGACCAACAGCTTGAGGCCAGGGCGTGTGGATGCTCCTGTCCTGTTCCAGACCCTCAGCAGAAGACCAGGGTTGGCTAAAGACACGCTGGAGGTCTGACTGAGCCTCTTTATTGTCATCCTCAGAAAACACGTCTTCCACCAGTGTCAGCAACGACGCCACCACCCACAGCATCACCTGACAACATCAAGAAACACATACTGGAGTCACTTTGGTCAGCCGGATAGCAGAGGATGCTAGATGATTCAATGATTCACTTGTGCTTCATTGTAAATCCTATCATCAAATAGTAGAAAATCTGCAGCAAAGACACATGCGCTCAGAGTGAAATGTAATGTTTTCACTGGAACACCCAAGTGCTGAGAGGACAAGAAACCCTGATTCAGTGGTACTTTAGCAAAAGTAAGGATGCCAAATATTCCAATAAAAAGTATCTCGTTAGGCACAAAAAGCACATGTGGAAGAACTGAAGTAATATACCACAGTATAAAAATGATGATGTAACAAGTAAAAGACTTGCATTCAAAATTGTAATTGAGTAAAATTTGTACACATTAACTAGGGCTGTAATCAACCAAAGAAATTCTTGGTCGACTGAAACCCTGAAATTTCAACTAAAAATCGACCAAACGCGGGGGGGGCAACTCGACTCTGACGGCTCTGACAGCGTTTTGCATGAGGTGTAATAGTCCATGATTACCGAATATATACTGATATCAGCACAAGAAGGCAATTCAGGGAAAATTAGCTTTATCAAACATCCCAGATCAAGACAAGTGCAAACGAAATAAAGCTGTGCATTACTGAAAAATAAAGCATATGCTCAAAACAATAGCCAATTAGGCATTAGGCCATTAGGCAAAAAAGACTACTAGTAACTGTAAATGTCTTTGGCAACTTATATGAGGGAAAAAAACGCAGATATATGTGGAGAAGCGTCTGTCCTCCCGCCTGTCTGGCTGACTCCTCATCACATTTCTGGCCGAAAAACAGCGTCTGTCACTGGCAAAAAATTTTAACTCACCAAGTGTTTGTGATGAAAATAAATCACTGTGACGGTCAGCCCTCCAGACCGAGACTTCAGTGAACTTTCCCCTGGAAGACGTCCTGCGTCCCCGCGAGTGACAGAGTCAGACAGGGTCCAGTTTACTGATGGCGATTTTATTCATTAGGCTATTTAGTTTCAAAGGCCTCTTGACTCCTTCCAAATACTGCCACATACTTTGCATTCGACTTTTTTCCCGCCATCTATTTTGGTAAAATTCTGCCACACTGCTGATGTCTTTGACATGGATGGTAGAGGAGGACTCACTGTAAATGAAACGCTCAAAATAAAAATAAATCAAACCACCGGACGTTGAATAATGTGGACGTTCTTCAATCTACCTGTCTCTAGTGGGTTGGGCTAATCCAAACTAACAAGGGGGGTGTTCTCTGACGACAGGCTGTTACCTGTGAAACAGGGGTGCTCTGAAAACACCCCCATTAGCACTTGGTACTTTCCTCCTGATGAAATCAACCATAGACTGTATGAAATTAACACGGCAAAAATCGACCAATCAGAATTTTGGTCGACCCAGAACGTATCGACCAATAAGTCGACCAGTCGACTAGGACTTTACAGCCCTACACATTACATATTATTTTATTGTATCATATCTCCTGATGAATGAAGATACATTCAGCTAATTTAAAATATGTTCAATACCAGAAGTGGAAATTAAGTGATTTGAATTTAGTCTTGTCACTGGGTTGGATGGGGAGGTACAGCTGGCTGTCGTCTGCTAAACAGTCATATGAGATAAAATTTTACCTAATGGAAGCATAAAGATGGAAGTCCATCGAGTAGATCAGGATGTATTAAACTAGATAGATGACCCACGACCACCAGCTAGTGCCCCAAAAGTCTGACCAGAGGAATACTTCTGAAATGGTTCTGATACAGACGGTTTTATTGTAGATTTGAATCACAGTTTTGAAGGAGCAACATCAGCTGTTGTAAAGAGCACAAAACAATCCCCTGATCCAGCAGGGTATGGGTAGGCAGTAAAGTAGAGTGCAGCACTTGTCTCTCTTTCGTACCACCACTGAGGTGTCCTTGAGCATGATGCCCCAGTGGAGCTGCTAAGTGGCTGGCAGGTCACACTGTGGTTGTAATGAGCCGCTTCCAGGTGTGATTGTATAACTGTGTGAATGTGATAATGGCATCCCTACACACAGCACTGTTCTCAGTGAAACTACCCGGAATAAAGATGGGACAAAACTTTAACTGTAAATGTGATCATTTTAGGAGAATGGAAGCTGTTTTTCATTGAATGTGTCATTTGTAAGAAATAGCCAGACTTCAAAGGTAGCTCCAAAATTATAGGGGGGCACTGCTAACTGCAGCTCACTATACTGCTGTAGATTTTTTTGGCTGCAGCAACTACTTGTGCAACTAAGTGGCCCTATTAGCTGACTTCAGCAACACATCCTCGTAATTTAACAACTAAATAGGTCGATTGGCAGCAGTTTCCCAAAACAACGTGACTGTTGCAGCATACCAGTGACAGGTGTACGAAAGCTTTGTTGTACGGTCACAGTTTGGTTAGATTTAGGCAAGAAAACCGCTTGATGAGGTTTAGCAAAACATTGTGTTTTGGGTTTAAATCATGACATCACTTCCGTAATTTCAGTTACAAACATATATACAATAGTAACTTATGTTATGTTATGTACATGATGTAAATAAAAGAAGTCAGCGTTGACTTCTGGTTTCACACTGGACATGAACAGCAGTCTCCTGAATGAAAGTCCTCTGCTTGTTTGTTGTTTGTTGCTGCATTGTTCTGTTAATACAAACTCAACACTTCCTGTATCCGTTTCAAATTGAAAGCCCTCTAGCATTTCAGTGGAGAGAATCCCTTCATTTATTAACAAGATTTTCATTGTGAAACATTTGTAAGAACATGTTGTGGAAAAGTCAATGACTTTCAAGAACTGTGACATGTTTGTTCGCTCCGCTTTTTAAATGCCAACCTTTTCTTCTTTTTTGTGTGTTTTTTGCTTTCTCTGCAGTGCGCACATGCCATGCACTGCTAACATACAGGCATTGGTGGACATCGAAAACTCACACAGCCTTTTTGATCTTACTGGCTCTATACCACCAGAGCTACTACACATTGTCCGCCATTCAGCTACAGATTCACTCCGTACACCGAGGAGACCGGACTGCAGCCTCCGGTAAGGCCAAAGGGGGAGGTGCGTGTGTGTTTTCAACAGCTCGTGGTGTGGAGATACTCGTGGAGATATTACAAGCATTGTTCCCCAGATGTGGAGTTTTTACTGCTAAAATGCCGTCCCTATTATCTCCCGTGGGAATTAACTGCTGTGTTTTTGGCTGCTGTTTACATCCCCCCGCGACCTAACTCTACGGCAGCGCTCAGCAAACTTCACAACGTCATCAACAGGCAAGAGACGGCTCATTCTGATGCTGGCTTTATCAGTGCAATTTACAGACTGTATTTCCTAAATATTATCAACATATGGATATTCCCACCCATCATAAGAACACACTGGATCATGTTTACAGCAGTATACGCAGTGCCTACAGGGCTGCACCCCAACCCCACTTCGGACACTTACCACATCTCTTTGTTTCTGTACCCAGCCTACAGACAAAGACTGAAACAAACAAGCCCTGTGACTAAACAAGTTAAACTCTGGACCCCAGATCGGAGAGCACCCAGCAGGTCTGTTTTGCTCGGACAGACTGGGATGTATTTAAAGCTGCAGCCATTCTGGAGGATTGTTCTGTCAGCATACAGAGTATGTGACTGGGTATATTAGCACTTGTGTCCACCATACAAGTCAAGAAGTTTCCCAACCAGAAGCCCTGGATTAACAGTCAGGTACATCACATGCTGCGTGCTCGACGGAATACAAAGCTGCGAAGTATGGACTGGAAAAAGCCATCACAGCAGCCAAAAGGCAGTACAGAGAGAAGCTGGACGGCTTCTATTCCACTGCTGACTCCGGGCGGATGTGGCAAGGCCTGCAGCACATCACAGACTACAGGACCACCACCAGCACCATCAGCTTCACAGACAGCCTGCCGGATGACCTCAATACCTTTTACATGCACTTCGAACCTCCAGCCACACCACAGAGAGGAGGCACACACACACACCGGGACCCGCCGACCCCCCTCCCCTCCACCAACCGTCTCCTCAGGCCAGGTACACAGAGTCCTGAGGAACATCAAGCCCCGCAAGGCAGCTGGACCAGACAATATCCCTGGGCGGGCTCTCAGAGCATGCGCCAACAAGCTGGCTGATGTTCTCACCTCCATCTTCAACCTTTCCCTCAGCCACAGCACCATTCCCTCCTGCTTCAAGACCACAACCATCATCCCCCTTCCCAAGAAGAGCCCACCCACCTGCCTGAATGATTACAGACCAGTAGCACTCACATCAATCATCATGCTGCTCATCATCTGCTCTTCTCCATCCATCCGCAACACCCTGTTCACTTACGACTGTGTCGCCTCCCACATAGACATAATCATCCTAAAGTTCGAGGACGACACCGCAGTGATAGGATGTATCACTGGCAGGGACAAAGCAGCCTACAGGAGGGAGGTGGCCAGTCTGGTGTCATGGATGATAGTGGACATGAGGAAAAAGTGGATACCTCATAGTCCACTGTACATCTGGGAGCTTGAAGTAGAGAGGGTGAGCAGTTTTAAATACCTGTGTGTCCACATCAGCGATGACCTCACCTGGTCACTCAACACCACACAGCTGGTTAAGAGGGCCCAACAGTGGCTGTATTTTCTGAGGAGGCTGAGGAAGTTTGGCATGTCGCCTAAGATCCTCAGCAACTTCTACAGCTGCATTGTTGAGAGCATCTTGACCAGCTCCATCACTGTGTGGTACGGCAGCACTTCTGCTATGGACTGCAAATGCCTGCAGAGAGTGGTAAAGACTGCTGAGAAGATCACCAGGACTCCACTGCCCAGAGCATCTACCACCGCAGAGTCCACAAGAAAGCTGCCTCTATCCTCAAAGACCCCACCAACCCCCAGCACGGACTGTTCACACTTCTACCCTCAGGCCGGAGGTACAGAAGTGTTAAATCCAAGACCACCAGAACTCTGTCTTTCCCACTGCCATCAGACTCCTAAACAGCAGATAGGAGTTTTTGGACCTTGTAATCATTCAAACTTCGTTGGAAACACACACTAAGTGATTTTACAACCTTATGAGTGGATGAATGCCTCCCAAACCGGCCAAACAACAGAGTGGGAAAGCCACAACACGGGGCGACTCAAACTCCTCGGCTGGCATTTGCGCAGAAACAGGTGCTAATGCTAACAACATGGAAGCGCTGCCGAATGCAGTTACTGCTGTGCAAGCCTCTATCAACTCGTTTCGGGAGGAGAACCGGACGTCTATTGCTTCTCTACATTCAATTCTGAGTGTGTATGGCCAACGAATTACTGATATGGAGGACAGGCTGAATGAGTCTGACAAGAGACTGAACAGCATGGAAGCTTCCCAAACTTTGCTGGCTAAAGAGAACAATGCCCTGAGGGAGAAGGTGGCGTACTTAGAAAACTACACTAGATGGCAGAATATACGTATTGTGGGGATATCAGAAAATGCAGAGGGCCCACGACCAACAGAATTCATCACCAAACTACTTATTGATGTGCTTGGGGAAGACAGTTTTGAGAAACCACCGTCGGTGGATAGAGCCCACAGGAGTTTAGCCCCAAAACCATGGTGATGACCATAGACCACAGCCATACATTGTCAAGCTCCATCACTTTCAAACCTGCGTGTCACCCTCCTCTCTCTCATCCTGTTTCCTGTCACCTCTGAAGCTGTCCTGTCAATAAATGCCATATATATATATATATAGTTTTAAACTCTGTCTGCTGAGAGCAGGGACATTCTATGTTGTCCAGTCACTAAAGAGGACATCTCTGAGATAATTAAATCCCTACAAGGTGGCAAAGCCCCGGGCCATGATGGGTTTTGCCCTGAATTCTATAAGAAAATGGCTAAATTGGTGGTAGAGCCACTCACCAGATTGTACACTGAGTCATTTGAACGGGGCACTTCAGACACTTAACCTCACCAATATTTCACTTATTCTAAAGAAAGACAAGCCCTCAGATTGTTGCTCATCCTAAAGACAGATAAATCTAAGATTGGAGTGGATTCTAAATTGATATCCAAACTCAAGGCTGGCCCTTGTCCCCGTTGCTATTCTCACTGGCTATTGAGCCACTTGCAGAGGCTATAAAGTGTGTAAACGTTATCTCAGGTGTGACTCTTGGGGGAATTGTTCATAAATTGGCACAAAATGCCAAAGACGTCGTTCTCTTCCTGACGAAACCTGAAATTGCTATTCCTGCCCTTTGGCAGTTTCTCATGCCAGTAGCCAGCTATGAGGTCACCAAGGTTCAGACCATGGTAATTGTTTCCTGAATATTAAAAATAAAAAATTCGGTTCTATATAACTGTAAAATTAGGGGTTGAAACGCCTGGCCAGTCCTTTAAGTGTTAGTGTGGAAGCTCTACTTTTATTAATCTATTATTTTATAAATTCATGCACAACACGTTAAGAGTTGGTCAGCTGGTCCCAGGTCAGCTGGTTATTCTACCACAGGCACTCCACAAGCGGGCTGCTGATACAGAAACCTCCCCGTGGTGCAGCCTGGGAAATGCTGACTGGTACAATCTGATATCATTATCTGATTATTATCACCAGTAGGCCAATATCTACATACCCGAGCAATCTATTGGATGACAACGCCAAAGATGCCGCAGAGACACTTTCGCCCCTTGGGGCCTGCGCTGTTAATCAACTCAATCAACATTGAAGGCTTCTCCAGATGCAAGGCAGACATACTAGCAACAGTGGTGAAACGCTTCGACATAGTGTGCATGCAGGAAACCCACATCGGCCCTGCTCAACACCGACCCGCCCTGCCTGGAATGAAGCTGGTGGCGGAGATCTGTCACAGACAGTACGGATCAGCCATATTCAGCAGACCAAACCTCACGATTGAAGAGGTCTGCACCCACACCACCGAAGGGCAAATGGAAACCATCACAGTTGCCCTCCCAAATGTCTCTGTCACATCAGTGTACAAACCCCCTCAAAGTCCATTCTCCCATACCGAACTGCCAGACAGATGCAAGAGGAGATTCCATTCCATTCCGTTTCATCTATGCTGATGACCTCTGCTTCACCACCCAACAAGAGAGTTTCCACAAAATCGAATCCGTCCTGGAAAATGCTCTCCAAGAGATGTCCACCTACTATAATAACAACCACCACCTGAAACCCAACCCATCCAAAACCCAGCTATGTAGTTTTCATCTGAAATACCGAGACGCAGGAAAAGAACTGAGCGTCTCATGGGATGGCCACAAACTCTTGAATCATCCGCACCCTGTGTACCTTGGAGTCACACTTGACAGGACACTATCTTTCAAAACTCACCTTCAGAACACCAAAGCCAAGGTCAACAACCGCAATAACATCCTGCGCAAACTGGTCAACTCAAAATGGGGCGCTGATCCACCAACCATCCGTACAACAGCCCTAGCCCTGTGCTTCTCCACAGCTAAGTATGCCTGCTCAAGCTGGAGCTCCCACCACACCAAACTGGTAGACACGACATCTGCCGCATCATCACGGGCTGCATAAAGACAACGCCAGTCCCGTGCCTCTATGCACTGGCCGGCATTGCCCACCCTCACATCAGACGTTCCATCGTCGCCCAAGATGAGCGGAGAGCACAGGAGTCTGACATGAGGCACCCCCTGTACAGACACACAGCACCCCCATCCAGACTGAAATCCAGGGCCAGTTTCCTGAATACAGTCCCTCCTCTCCAGTCCACCAAGGAAACGGCACGGACCAACATCTGGAGGGTTGAATGGCACCAACTCAACACCCGAGCCCAAGACTGGATGGAGAGAGGAATAACACCAACTGAATGCCTCGCCAGCGGACACGACCTCCCATGGCCGACCTGGAAGACCCTCAACAGACTGCAGGTGTAGCAGGGGAGGTGCAAAGCACTGTTGAAGACATGGAACTACCACACAGAGGACACGTGTGGCTGTGGAGCAGTATAGACAATGTCCCACCTGCTGGAATGCGGTGATGCCCCCCAGTGCAGCCCCCAGGACCTGGCTGAATCGACTCCATCAGCTGTGTCCTGCGCCAGATACTGGCAAAAAGACATCTGAGATTGCAAAGGACTCAAAGAAGAAGACTCCACAAGCAGCATAATGGCAGAAGCTGCAGCAGGAGGATGGTTTTCAAATCGTGTTGACCTCTCATATTTACAGATGAGTGACAGTGCTCAGTGCAGCAGACTGCAGCTGTGAAGTCATCAGAGCGCCGAGCTGACAGAGAGCAGTACATGTGTCTGTTATAAAAAATAAAAAAATAAAACTTATAAGTTTAATGTATATGCTTCAAAAAGACTATTACCCCTGATTTCTGCTGTAATGTAGCCAAATGCATTTAATTAGTCACGCTCAGTGGTGTAGTGATGAAATGAAAAGCAGAGACCAAATTATTCACATGAAACAAAGACAAACTACTGATGTGATGTTTCAGCCACAGAGGGTTGTTTTTTTTTTTTTGGCATAACAGACATGCTCTATTATGCACATACAAATGATCTGCTCATTTATTTTCCGGATCATAATGTACTATGGGAGACAACAAGCAAACAATATAATTTTAACTTAATAGAGTTTAATAATAATGTAATATTCATCGTGGGAATATTGTCCTAATGTATATGTGGCAGTTGATCTAATCAGGAGATGATCATTTGTCATTTCATCACAAATAAATACAGACATCTGTTCACCTCTTTACCTTTACCCATAGAAGACCATCAGTGGTTGTAATAATCAGATCAGTCAGATTCACATCAAATAAAAGACAGGATCTTTTTAAATTACTCACGACTCAAGTCATTTTAAGTAGCCATGAAGCTATTTTGATCACAACCTTTATTTCTACTTGAGCAGGCCTACTTATTTTTGTAAAGTAACAGTACTAATATTTGAGAACAGTTTTTGGCTACTCAACTCCACTGTTTCTGCATATTAAACTGCCACTAAAGTATAGGACAACAGAGTCTTAACAGGTATTAACAGATAACAGCTGCATAAAAAAAACAATTCCATTTTTAAAAGTAAAATAGAAAGAAAAAATAATCTGACTCACTCATTTCTGCTCAGGCTACAGAATTAATTCTGACAAATCTGAAGCTTTGCTACTCGGTGACCTTGGGAATGCAAGTGCCTCGGTCAACTTTGCCTTTTACATGGTCTGAATCTGGTTTTACATATTTAGTTGTTAAAATCTCTGCCAACTTAAATAATAGCTACAAGAGTAATTTTATATCTTTAATTAAAAGTGATCTACTCAGATGGTTTGACCTCCCTCAAAATTAACATCCTTCCAAGGGTCCTATACTCAAACGCAAAAGCTCCCTCCAAAGATTAATAAGTCTGTGTTTTCTGATATCGACAAGGCTATTTCGAAATGTATTTGGCCGGAGAAAAAAAAACACACCTCAATCTCAAAACGCTACAGCTGCCAAAAGAGAGAGGTGGTGTTCAAATGCCCAACTTTATGTTTTATAACTGGGCATGTCACATGCGTATAGTTTCAGACTGGCTGAGGTATTTTTTTTATTCTAGACAGGATATCCATATTGACACCTGGCACTGCCCCTCTTTGTCTTTGCTTAGCCTTGTCACAAATGAAACATCCTTGCTACCAACTGAGGTTAGAAACATTCCAATTATGATGAACACAATCAAAACATGGGAAAGGATTGTGCGGTTTACCCAAAGGAAGGGTCCCTTTTCAGTCTCACATTATACCATACAAAGTCTTAGTCCGTGGATTTGGAATAAATATGATTGAATGCTGGTATGAACATGGTATCAAGATTGTTGGTGATTGATTTGAGTCAGAAAAACCACTATCATTTGAACAACTTAAAGCCAAATATGACATACCTTCTAAACGTTTCTATGTTTTTTAAAACTTTATATCCCACAGTTATTGAAAATTGTAGTCTGTCAGTATGTTCAACATTGACAGAATCAAAAGTGTATGGGAGAGGGACCTGGGAGGTCTGAGGTCTTGACCTGCTGGGAGGTTGGGTTTTACATACATTGCATTTAGAGCTGCCCTCTGATAGGTTGTAGCCGCCCTTTCTAAACCATCTCCCAGAGTGCACAGCAGACTTAATACGCAGGGGTCACTGCAATGTGGACTGGCGTCCTTCTGGTACCCCTGTGAATGCCTAATGCTCCCTCCTGGGTATCCTGTTGTTCTGCCTTCCTGCTGTATTCCCTAATCTATGTGACATATCTAAACACTATGAAGCCCATGTTAAGTACCATGTAATGCTGCCATGTGTATCTGTTGTTGTCTTTTTTGATTTTTCATCTCACATGATTTGCTCCTACCAGATGCTGTCCCCTATGTTTTGTTCTCTTTGTTTCTTCCAAAAATTTAATAAAATATCATTAAAAAAAATTTAAGAAAATGACAGGGCATTGTTATCAATAAAAAATTCACTGTGAAAAAATAAAAAAGTAAAAGCCAAAACAAGATGTGTCACAGTTGTCCTGATGGACTGTAGTGCTGCTGTCATTCAGGGGGCTCTCACTAAGATCCATCAGGTGTGGCTGAGTTACGTGCAAGAGCTAATGGTGAAACACCTGAGAAACTTTAAGTAGCTAATGTCACATTAGTGAGCTCATTTTATGTGTTGTTTGGAATACACAGACAGAAATGATTTAGTTGTTTCAAATAGTAATTCTATATTTACTTTTTTATTTTTTTTTTTAAAGAAAACTGGTTTGCATGCGTTTTTATCAAGAAGGTTAGCTAGTTAGAATTCACACTGTAGAGACATGCACTTTTTTGTATTTTCACTGAATGTATTGATATACAGTGTTACATACATTGTGGAAACTGAAAGCTGGCCTGGGTAAGCGATCTATCTCGTCCAATCAGCTCTTTGACATGGAAATTGTGCCTGGCTTCCCAGTGTCTGGCTTTGAGCCTACACAAGCCCTGTCTACCTTCAGCCATCACCTGCACCTCTTTAATTACTTAATTGACATGTGACACCTTCTCACTGTGCAGGTAAGGTTAATATTTTAACATCACTTATGAAATGAGTTTCTCTGCGGTGTCTGGCAGGGACTTAAGGGCCAGATCAGTATAGTGGAAACAGGCTGATGATGAAACATATATGACAGTCTGCCAACAAACCCTACTGGCCTACTTTTCCTTCTGATTCTCATACATTCACAAACTCAGGCTCACCTTCCAGTTCTTCAGGTGATGCTGGGTAGTCGACACCTCCTGCCTCCACCAGGTTTTTCCATCTGAAAAAAGAATAACAGCAACAATAATTATAAAGAGAAGCACTAGTCAGTCAGCCATCTAATAAACCACTTTACCAGCTTTCCCTCACTTTAATAACGAGATACAATTAATCTTTACTCATCAAAAGACCTTGCTGATAATTCATTCCCTGTTTACCACAGTGCCATGGCTACTAAGAGCCAATTCCTGTCACTTAGACTGGATGACAGCCTTCACTGTGGACACAAGTATTACAGTTTACCCACTGGATTAATGACAGGAGCTAAATGCTATTCTAAAAACTTGGTGTTAATTCTCAGAAATTTCTCAGAAATGCACAAAAGAAGCATTCTTATTAAATGTAGTAAAAAAAAATAAAGGCACTTAAATCGAAAAGTGTTATAATGTGTTTCTGGATAATAGACCGACACAATTCTGCTTGTTAATTCGTAAGTAACATGGCATTTACACTTCATCACTGAAGAAACTCTCTCCACAGAAATTTTCTCCACAGTGAATACCAAGTGAATACCAAGGAAGAGCTGACAATTGTTTTGTGATGAAATGATACACCATCTCATCTTGCCATGCTATCGCTGGTGTTGAGAAACATTGATATAGCCTAAAGAACTGTAGCTGTTGTGTTAAATATTGTGTGGTGTGCTGACTGAAGGCGTCCATCAGCAGGGAGGTTATTGGTTTGTCAGTCACCACCAGCCTATGGAGTAGATCTGCTGGTTGCTTCTGATCATTTCTTCATTCTTGTTTCTTTTGTGAGCTGTATGTGCTGCATAGTGAAGAATGAGCTTAAAGTGAGCAGGACACTTACTGTCTGATCTGTGAATGTTTTCAGCACTGATCTGTACCTGCATGCATCAGAGTGGAAGCTTTGTTGTACTGAATAACCTATATATCTGTGTCTCACTGTTTAATCATTGAATATAATGACATCACAATAGAACTATAATACATTTGAGGTTGTTAACTTTATATAAATATCCCAACAACCATTTCTGACTGAATGTATGAACGCACCACATTTGTAGATAAACAATCACACACAATCCAGCATTGAGGCAGCCCACCGTTTTTTTTTTCTCTTTTTAGATTGTAACTGATGTGACACAATCAGAAAATAACGTTTTATTTCTCTAATAAACTGCTTTTCCCTGATACAGCTGCTCACTCTCTTCATTCACTCTGTAACTTGCTTGACAACTGCCTCTCTGTCTCTTTCTGTCTGCCTCGTTAAGGCTGAGAATCAGTCAACTTGTGCGTTCTAGCCTGAGTGTTTTAATAAACGGTGACCAACAAATCCTGCACGGTATCCCTATAAATTAATGTTTGATAATAATAAAAAGCATCATCTTCCACCTCTTACTCATTCCTGCCAAGAAAAAAATTGGTCACTCACATCAAAGTCACTGATCTGCTTAGTGACACTAGCACCTATGAGACACTGAGGCAACATCCTACCAGTAGATACAAACTGAAGGTTATGGAATATCTGCAAAAACTGGAAAAGGACAAAGCCATTGACAGGCCATTATATGACTGACTGTACCCCGGGGAAGTCATCCCATGTATCTATGGACTCCCCAAGATACACAAGAAAGGAGCACCACTCAGATCATTATCAGCAGCATCATCTCAGTTACCTATAACATTTCCAAGCACTTAGCTAGTCCTAACTCCTTTGGTCGGTAACACTCAACACCACATCAAAACCTCACAGGATTTCACCAACAAGGTGAGAGAAATAACACTGGACCCAGACAAAACAATGGTTTCTTATGATGTAGCCTCACTTTTTACATGCATTCCCACTCAAGAAATGGTTAAGATGGTAAAGAAACGCCTGCTAAAGAACAGCACTTTTTCCAGCAGAACCAACTTCAACCACGACCACATTTGTGCCTTTGTTGACCTACTTCCAGTACAGTGAAGTTTTCTACAGGCAGAAGCATTGTTGTGCCATGGACTCACTGGTTTTCCCAATGGTGGCCAACCTAAACCTAAACCTGACTAACCTTCAATAAACATCAAATCCCAGTTCACTTCAAACCTACCAACACGCTGAGGCAGAAACTCGTCCATCCTAAGGACGAAACACCCAGACATACACCGATCAGGCATAACATTATGACCACTTACTTAATGTTGTGAAGGTTCCTCTTGTGCAGCCAAAACAGCTCTGACCTGTCAAGACATGGACTTAAGACCTCTGAGGGTGTCCTGTGGTGTCTGGCACCAGGGTGTTTTATAGTGGATCATCTGGGTCCTGTATGCTGGGGGGTGGGGCCTCCATGGATCAGACCTGCTCCAGCACGTCCTACAGATGCTCGATCAGATTGGGATCTGGGGAATTTTGAGGCCCGGTCAACACCTTGGGCCCTTTGTTGTGTTCCTCGAGCTGTTCCTGAGCAGTGTTTGCGATGTGTCAGGGTACATTGTCCTGCTGGGGGGCCACTGCCATCGGGAAGCATTGTTGTGATGAGGGGGTGTACTTGGTCCACAACAGTGTTTGGATGGGTGGTGCGTGTCAATGCCAGCACCCAAGGTTTCCCAGCAGAACATTGCATTGTGATGAGATAATCAATGTTATTCACGTCACCTGTCAGTGGTTTTAATGTTGTGGCTGATCGGTGTATACAGAGTAATGTAGTTTATGCTGTTCAATGCAGCAGGACTGCACAGATTTGTACATTGTGAGACAAAACAACCTCTCCATAAACAAATGGCACAACATATGAGGGCCAACTCCTCAAGTCAAGACTCTGCTGTCCGCTTACATCTGAAGGAGAAAAATAATTTCTTTGAGAACAATAATGTAAACATCTTGTCCAGAGAAGACAGATGGTTTGAAGGAGGAGTGAAAGAACCCATCTATGTCAAACTGGAACGACTGTCTCAGAGGAGGTGGCCTAAGGCATTACTTATCACTCACCTACAATGCTGTACTGATTTCCCTCCCCAGACAGCTTAACAACCTCACCTAGCCCTAACAACCCACAAGGCCAGTTGGATCCATGACCCACAAGTGATCCTAACAACTCTGATACTCAGAGCTCACACGTGTCCTTATCGACTCTGTAAAGACACTCCCACATAGAGGTTAAAAGCTTGCAAACTCCCCTCCAGTTAGTTAGTCCAGTTGCCTTCGATACAGAACTTAGAATCTTCAGGTTTCACTTCACTGCATTTACTAACAGCTGGGTGGGAATCACTCACTCACTAGCCCTTTTCACACAGAGACGCTGCATTATCGGCACAGCGAAGGGTCGCCTTTGCTCTTCCTTTATTTGTTCATACTGAACCAAGCGGCGCTGTTGAACCAAAAGTGGTGTTACGTAACACATCATGACGTTGACATGTGTTTCCACCTGTTAATCTAAACATGTACCTGCTGATTGTTTTCTAATTATATGGATGCAGTTATAATGTGTTGTGATTGAGATCCTGACCCACCATACATCCTGGAAAGTGACAAAGTAATTTATTTTTTTTCACTCTAAATTACATAATCACCATTAGTAAACAAGACGCTGTATGGCACTCAAGCGCTGAGAGGGATGCTGTTTTCTGGGGGAAAGTTCACCGAAGTCTCGGTCAATACAAGTTTCCAGAGACAGTAACTACAACAACACAATAGTGGAAGAAGACAAAGACATGTGAGTTAAAAGTTTTTGCTGTAAATCACGTTACATAATCCCCATCATTCAACAGCTGAAGGCGAAGAGTCTGTAGGACAGACAGAATTTCAGACAGGATGACAGACAGGAGGGCAGACAGGAGGATAGACAGGATGACAGACAGGAGAACAGTCAGGAGGACAGACACTTCTCAACGTTTAACTGCAGTATTCTTTTCCTCATATAAGTTTCCATAGACACTACCAGTTACCATAGTTGTTTGGTCCTGTAACGCTGCTTTGTGGGTTGAAGTGTGAGACATTCCTCTTTTATTTGATGAGTGAAGGCTCTGTTTAGCTGTCAGACTGTGAACACCATCAGACTGACACACCCCTGATCTGTGCTGCTGGATTTTCCATTCACACAGACTGTCTGCTGCAGCTCTGATACTACCTCCAGAGGTGGATCAGAGTCACAGCAAAACTGTCCCACCTCTCCGCATCTGAACTTTCACACACACACACTGCAATGCCGAGAATCAGCGAATGACTCCTGCACTGAAATGGCAGTGTGAATGGGGCTACTCATTCACTCACTCAGTTGACAGTGGTGTCCATAGGTGAGAGAAATCTCTCGGATCTGTTCTCCTTAGCGAATCAGTGCACAAGAAGAGAAACAGAAAAGGAAAGTTAATTGAGCCTGTTGCTGTAGTCTCCATGATTTCACTCATTTAGGATTCACCTAGGGGGAAGTCTTTTAAACAGTACAGGTCTAAAACACCCTGAAAGGATGCAATCCAAAATACTGAATAAATCTTACAACAGATTTTATAGCATTATAGTGTGAAAGAGTAACTTCAGTATTTCCCAACCTATACCCTGTTATCCCAGGTTTCTAAGTGATTAATTGGGACAACCATTTCTGAAATGTGTCCAGCACTGAGCCTGACCTCTGCAGCCAGCTGCAGCTGGGCAGAAGAATTCTATAGCAACTGAGTACTGTGCAGTACAGATCAGCAGAGAGACCGGCTGATCCAAAGTCAGAGACTGTGAAGACATTAACTGTTACAGTGATTTTGTACAGTTTAAACTTGGGGAGCGAATTATTTTCCTTTTGAGAATAAATTGACATGTTAAATCTGCTGTAAGTGATATAGTTTTATTAAATTCCAACAGTCATCACTGTTAGAGAGTGTTTGGTCAGTAACACATGCCTCTCCTCCCCCTGCTCATTGAGTAAAAGAGAAAAGGGATCTTCTGGTATCCCTGCCCTCCTTATCCAATCAGGACAGAGAACGCCACAAAGAGGCGGTCCTGATAAACACAAAGAGAGCAGGATCCTCTTGTTCTGGAGGGTCACAGAAAGCTACCAATTCCAGCACTCCTGGTGACAGCTTATTACCAAACAGGCCAAGATGAAATGAGAAATGCTTGAAGAAAAGATAGAGACAAAGAGAGAGTGAGTCATGAAGTGTGGCGATGAGGAGAGGAGAGAGGGTACTGCGATCCACAAACTGGACAGGAAGTTAGCGAAAATTACGACAATGCTCACAGCAGCTTTAACATACAAGCATTTTGTCACAAGTTATAACGTCTTCCTCTGCCCAGCAAAATACAACTGACACAATACTCGTCTCAAAGTCAGTTGGTTTTTGAATGGGTTTTCTGTTAAATGTGTGAAATAAGGTGTGGTGGTTGGAGATATTTACACAATAAGTTCTTCTTGCATGTTAAAAACGGTGGTTGCTAACACGTGTCTGAATGAGACTACAGAGGACTCATCTACTCATTAGTCCGTCTTTACAGGCCCACTTTAGTTTCAAACTATTCAAACTCTGACTCTGGAAAAATGTATCCATTGTTTTACAGCGACTTCCATGGACTTCTTTGATAACGTAAGCTTAAGGGAAAAAATGTATTTGGCCCACAATGTATCACACGATGATGTAATGGCAGGGTTTTTCACAGCCTGGGTGGCTTGGCAGCAACACACTCCTGTGATAGCTAACGTTAGCAGAAAGCTCTCACCTGCAGCAGTAAGGAGTAATCAGAACCTTTTCAGACCAAGGTATGGTCGTGGCGGTTATCTAGCTCATGTTATTTGATTGTGGCATATGACAAAGTTGTTGATATATTTATTCAATTAAAAGAGGTAAGAAGCGAACTATCTGCAAAGTGCAAACACATGTCCCTGCTGGCCAGTGAGAGCTACAGGGCAGTCAGTGTGTGCCTGATCTGGAGAGAGCTGCTTTAACTACAGTAAATACTGAAGTAAAAACAGGAGCATTCACACTTTGTGTTGTCGCTGTGCTAGCTCTGGAGAACAGAGCACACTGGCCTGCATCTCTCGGTCAGCACTGAGGAGCTTACAGGAAGTTGTCCACCAGTCACTTGTCAGTGCTAACAGTAGCTTGTCTGCCCTGGCTAGCTTCACTCATCCTCCTTCTTCTCAAAGTGCTTTTCCATATGTTCAGTCACAGTAGCTCTCAATGGCATAACGTACTCAGGCTGAAGGTAGAAAACTAGCTCTTTGAATCCCTCGTCCTCTACAACACTGATTGGCAGCATACCTGCGCAGACCAGCGCCTCACACTGTTTCTCCATGGCTAGCAGTGACGTGACCTTTGGCTGCGAGCCGTCCTCAGACATGACAACAGGGTGTCAGTTCTTTTGTGGTACAGCTTAGTTCTATACTATTACTACAGTACACACATTTGACATGTTCCCACACTGAGCGTTGCTTCACTGTTTACCTCAGTCTGCTCTAGTGAAGCTGTTAGCAGACAGTGTAACTGGTCATGACTACGGGTGGAAACCATTTTAAGCTTCATCTGTGGTTAGATGACTAGTGGATGTCAATGAGTCCCTTGTGATCACAGTGTGATTGTGACCCACAAGGCCTCCACAGTCAGTTTAATTTCCCTAACACTGTGCATAAACACTGGCATCCAATCACACACTTTTGGAACAGAATACATAATATCCATGTTTGTGTGTGTGTGTGTGTGTGTGTGTGTGTGTGTGTGTGTGTGTGTGTGTGTGTGTGTGTTTGTATAAAATTAGCTTTTATAAATCAAGTGCACACTGTTTGGAGTGTTTGGAGTGTGAGTGTAACTGGTGTGGAGCAGATGGTGATGTGAGCTCAACACCAGGCATGTGGCAAGAGCTCCCTCTTTTCTTTCTCTTCACACACAAGTCAGTGGAGTTTTTTAACATGTGAACAGTCGACTGTCCTGACCCAGGCTGATCAGGAGGTCAGTGCCTCAGACGCTCTTTTAATCATCATGCCCACAACTTTATGGAACTTAATGTTTGTGGAACTGAACTCTGCTTCCATATCAAGCCTTCTACACTACTTAGCAAAAGACAAATGACCACAGACACCACCTGCTTTCACATTCTGCAGAAGCTGATAAAGTACACACTTTATGATCCAGTGAGCTCCAACAGATCAACACTGAATGTTTGCATGCAGATAAATCAGCAGCCCCTATCCTGGTTCAAGGCTTACTCTACTCAGGGTAAGCTGATGATAGGCATCTTCATGTCTGACTCAGAAATCTCCTACTTAGGTTTGTATAATCTTTACAATATTCAGAATTATTAAAAGTATGACTTTACAGCTACAGAAGAAGCTACATGCTCTTTCCACCTAATATACAGCATATTCTTCTCAGAGATCATTTCTTTCAGACCTGCCTGGTTATGAATTATGATGGTTATCTACCTGCAATGAAACACAAACTTGTTGAGCACAGAGAATGATCACAATCTGCAAAGTTGACACAAGTATACCCAGACTACGAGGAGGTCACAGAGACCAGAGGGGGGAAGGCAGGGCCACCATGTTTGTTGCTGGGAGACAGAGCTGCAGTATGGACCGCAAACATGAACAGGACAGGCAGTGAAAGGTAGACTGCCATACATAATACAATTTGTTCTGTTGTCTGTCTCAAGCACATCTGATGGAACGGATGTGATTCGACAGGAAGTTATTACAGCACTGATAGAATGAGTCCTAACACCCCGAGATACTTAGTTTCTTTTGAAAAAAATACTAAAGGTACTACTACTTCAAATTGTTGAAACTGAGTAACCCCTTACCCAACAACAACTCTGAATTAAAGCAGAAAATATTGAACAAACCCGATAAAGCCACATGTTACTAAGAGTGGATGATGAAGGCATCCTCCACTTTATGATCATCATTGGCTCCGCTGAAGCTTCTTTAAAATGATAGCGCATTCACACCTGCTCACCAGGACCTGCTGCTGCTCACTGTTCCTGGCCTCATTCTAAAAGATGAATAAATTAGCACTGTGTTTATATTAATGAACACCCCAGCAGTTCTGACTCAGACACACAGTGGACGTGTTTCTATACCTGCCTTATTTTGCTGAGTATTGGCACACATTTTATGCAGCCTGTAACTCTTCCTACTGGGGTAAGAAGTTGTATTAAATTGTAATATTGCTACAGCTGCATTTATACTCATACTTCCTGTATTTGTGTTCCTGTAAAGAGGCAGCAGAATGCTTCACCAGGCCAGCCTAAAAAATGTGACTTTTCTTCAGGGTCTTACTTCAAAAACACCCAATGACGCTGAACTGGCTGCATTATGTCTTTATACATCGTCATCATCATCATCATCATCATCAGTTATGAATGCTGGAGGCATGTTCTTCTACACACAGATTGTTACTTTATTAATACATCCTCTGGGTCTGACTTTTTTTTGTTAACTCCGTCCGCATTTTTCAACAAATTCACTCCATTCAAACATCCAAATATTAATCTCATCTCTAGGACGTTATTGCTATTATTTTTCTGATATCATTCATAATTTCAGAGATATTCAATGTTTTTCTGACATTTCTTTACCATGTATTGTTCCCATTTACAAACCGTATCTACTCATTCACTCTTTCAGATAGAAACTCCATTCAAACATTATTTGTATTTATTTTTCATTATAGAAATAATCCACATTTGTTCTAAATTCAAGGACATTCATCTTTCAAATCCCATTAAAACATTTTTTTTTAAATATTCAACGTTCTTTGAAGCTTAGTCATATCTTAGTGATAATGCAAGTCAATGAGAAATCACTTCAAACCCACTCATTATCAAACTCTTCCTACTCCTGTGTGTCATTCAGTGTGATTCTTGTTTTTCTCCACACAAACTGAAATAACCGAGCTTGAAGCCTCTCTAAGGATTTTTTCGGACCCTGAAACTTTCAGGCTGAACTCAGGTCAGGGCTCACACACTCACATTAGTATGCCACATTAGGCATCAATAGTCTTCTTACCTCTGCCGAGTTTGCGCCGCGCACCCCCAATCATGGACGTGAGTGTAAAAAGCAACGTGTCGGATCCTGCTGCTATAATAATGATAATGATGAGGATGATGAAGATGATAATTATAATCCCCACACACTGTGATCAAATTCTCCGCAGAGCCGTGCGTCGCCTCCTCGGTTATATCCCGGGGCATAGTGGCGCAGTCCCGGTCTCCCTGCTCCTCATGGCTGGAGACACTGTCAGAGAGTGACAGCACTGCAGCGCAGAGCCTCCTGCGGGACTGAGCGCACTGCTCCACACAGCTGCCGTACCGTGCGTCCTGCTGCTGGAGAAGTATTGTGGGCCGGCCGACTCAAGCTTCACGTCTAGGTGTGTGTGTGTGTGTGTGTGTGTGTGTGTGTGTGTGTGTCAGCAGTGTATTCTTCACATGTGAGTACTCTTTAGACTGTTTAACCGACAGGAGAAGAAACAAATCAATATTCATATGTTTATGAATGTATTTGGGCAGTAATTGTAGTTACATGTCCAGGATAATGTGCTTGGGTGCTGTTGAGGTCCTACAGACCCCCCACCTTGTATACCTATGTGCCCTGTTCCTCCAAGTTCCCTTTAAGCCCAGCACAGCCGGACTGCCTGCACTAACAGTGTGTCTGAAGCAGCCTCGGGTCACTGGACACAGATTTATTGAAGAATACACTCAATCATTTGCCTGATTCAGTGGCTTTAAGAAGGCTGTTTAAATGACATGTACATTTTCCATCTCATTTTATTAGTGTCACATTGATGCAACGTTTTTCTATCATGGTGAGTCACCGTTCAGTGCTAACTGTAGAACACATGTTTCTGTAGAAGATCCCCTTTACTTTATAGGTGATACTTCATAAAACATAAGGTTTATGTATAGGTCTGCACTAAGTTAATCAGCCTACGTTATTCAATTTATTCACATTGACTCAACAGGAAAAACTTTGCGTTAAATGTAATACTAATAAAATGTACCTGTAATTCATAATTAAAATCACTATTAATGCTAAAAGTAGTAGTGATAATATTTTTTACCAATTGAATCAGACCATATGATGCAACATTTTTAATTATAACCTGCAGATGGACAGATAGACAGAAAGTAGAATTTGTGTGTACAATAGAGTAAAGTAACCGAATGGACAAAATTATTTACCATAAAGATACATTAAAAATCTATGTTATTGTATTGTGCTTGTTGAAATTTTAAGAAGATAGAGTCAGTAAACAGGTGATATGTAATATGTATGTAATGTGATATGTAAAATGTGTTTGATTTTCCAAGTGTTACACATTGCTCTTATCCCATATGTAAAAGACAGAGAGTAAAAATGTCCTCTAAAAGCAACAGTGTGCACATTTCAGGTTGGATTAACCTTGAGCCTTGAAAAACTGTCTTTTAAAACTGTTACGGTGCGGTTATATTTTAGGACCCAAATGCAGACACACACACAGGAGGCAGGAAATGGGGAACAAAAGGCGAGCTTTATTATAAAAAGCCGAATTAATGATAATAATAAAAAAAACAAAGGATCCAAACACAAAAGGCTAGTTCAAAGACCAAAAACAAAGTAGTAACTAAAAGCTCAAACAAAGTGCAAAGAAAAAGCAAAGTTCAAATTAAAAGGAGAAGCAAGAAACCAAAACCAAAAACGTACCCAATGGGAGACACGAGGAACGACAGACCAAGACGGGGAAACCAGGAATAAGACAGGCTGACAGATAACAGATCAAACTGACAAAGACTGCAGGGAGAACACAGACTAAATACACAGACACTAACGAGGGGATCAGGAACAGGTGAGGTGAGTGAGGAGGGAAAAGGACAGGTGAGGTAACGAAGGGAAAACACAGAGGGGGAGAAACACACAGGAGAAACTGAAAAGCAAGGAGACACACAAGGGCAAGGTTTCAAAATAAAACCTGAACACAACAACAGGATACTGAATCATGACAGTATCACTTTAACGGAGACAGACTCCTGCAGACTGCTCTGGTTTGGTAGAGGCTTCTCATGTGCTCAGTTTGTTGAGGTTTAGAGCCCAAAGGAAGAAATGCAAAACCAAAACATTCAACTGGTTCCATAACCTCAGCCTCCACTGGAGCACAGCTGCATCTGTCACAACAGAAATCGTCCTGCTCATCACAGAACTCTTCTGCTTGTCACTCTAAAGGGCACTTACAAATAACGTTTTTCATCATTTCATGTAGAGGGCTTGTTACTCATCCATATACTGACTCAGTGATGTTATTAGTGGTCAGTAGTCTTATGATACATGTGGATGTATGTATGTGACTCTCCATCTATCTACCTGAGATTTATTAAGCAGCCAAATGTTAAAATATGCTGTAAGTCCTCTAACATAGTGTATACACTGCATATACGTGCATTTGTATGTACATGACTATTTCCACATCTGTAGTTATGTATTCATGCATGTACCAATGCATACATGCTTGTGTGTATGTTTAAAGTGTACACTAATGTACAGAATGTCACCAGTGTAATGAAGCACACAAATGCACACATGTGAACATGTATTTTGTGTCCTTCCATATGCAGTAGGTGCTTTTTCTTTCTTTCTCTGCTGCTGTGCAAAAAAAATTTTTTTTTAATAAAACCCAGACAGAATAGGAGCCTTCAGGACCAGCGCTCCCTCTTGGTTGATCGTGTGCTGATCTAAAAGAGTCTCCAACAGCCGGTGCTCCATCTTGTGGAGATTTTTAAAGAGAGAGCTCAGTAATAATGATCAGGACTAATTCAGTGTAAAAACATCACAGGACCAAACCATGAGTTCATTTTACCATCTATCACCCTAAAGCCAAGTCAGCAGGCCAACCAGTGCTTGTAAGAAACTTTACATCACCAGTAAAGAGGTAAAAGAAAGAAGTGAGATCATATCTGACCTTCTGAAGTCACTAAAATGTTCTTTTAGATGATAAACTATCTCTGAAACAGCAAAATGTCTGCGCAGAGAGCACAGTAAAAGAAACAACAGACTTCAGGAACACATTTCCCACTAGCGAGTGCTGGTGTGCAACCGTCAATCCTGTGTGACTTATCAAGATTGGCCTGGACTCAAGTAAAACTCCACTGCAGCCTTTTAAACCCGTCTCCTGATTGTCAGGAACAGCCCTCCACCCTCTCCTCTACACAGCATCTCCTGCCGCAGCCAAGCCAAAAACACCAGATTAAAACCCTCTGAAGGCTGCAGCTCCTTCTATGGGCAGCAATGGCCTGTTGATCACTGCTGTAGCCTGACCCCGCCACCCTACACCAATCAGGGACCACTCTTAACTTGAAGGACTGTGTGATGAGAGGGGCTGAGGTGATGGTGGTGGAGGCCTGGCAGGGGCAGGAGACAACAGCTCACTGAGGAGTGACGTGGAACACATTTATTCATGACTAACCTGCTCAGTGAACTGCATCTGCTGCAAACACCACAAGAACCACCTGCCACTGCCAAGCCAGCCAGAGACACTCGTAAAAACTTGTGAACAATGGAGAGAAAACTTATCCGAAACACACAGACCTCTTCACTTGTGAACTTCCACCCACACAACTCATCCAGAGCAACAGTGTCACTTCCATCCTGTCCACGACTGAACGCCTTACAACACGTCATCTTCCCTCCACTCCCCCACTGCTCCACTTTTTTTTACCTCATTTGTATGTGTTATTTTGTTTTTAGGGCCCAAGCAGGGAAACCTGCAAGGTCCCTATGGTTTTTCGAATGACAACTTTTTGTCCCAAATGATTGCATTTTTCACTGCCTGAACATACCCCAAAACTCACCAAACTTGGTAGATACGTCACACCTGGCGAAAAATTTCATAATCTATTGTCGTCCTGAATATCCACTACTAGGTGGCACTATAATCAAGGAAAGTGCGTTTTGGTTTATAACTCCCATATAGTTTATCGCACATTCAAAAACCTTATATCCACGCCTTCCCTGAATTGTGCTGAATATAGGCCACGCCCATTTCCGCCTACCGTTTATTTCCACAAATTTGCGAAATGTTGCAAACCTACTTTTTCGAACTTGTCCCAGGCAATTTACGATTTGCACCAAACTTTGCACACAACATCTGTTGACGCTCCTGACAAAAAGTTATTAAACAAACCCTCATCGGGCCATGGAACACAATTTTTGTGTTAATCGGACTGTATTTCATCAAGATTTGCAAAACTGTCTATTTGACCACAATGTGCAGGAAATTGCAGTTTCATATTTTGGCCGTTTTTTGGACTATCACAATTCTTTTGATAACTTTTTGTCAGGAGGGTCCACAGATGCTACATGCAAAGTTCAAATCACCTAGGAGGAGTTTGAAAAAGAAAGTTTTTCATTTCGGGTGATTTTGTGAAGGGAAATTTACCGTGAAAGTGGGCGTGTTCTACATCACACAATTCAGCTCAATTTAGGGAACAAGAAGTTATAAGGTTTAAAAATGTGCGACATATTATGTTGGAGTTATTGGGCAAAAACGCTTTTGTCTTGATCATAGCGCCACCTGCTGGTCATTGTTGGTGTGTGAGTTACAGGGGCCAGTCTATACCACCCCTATGAATTTAATTTACCTAAGTGTTATGGTGTGGGCACAGTGACAAATATTGACTTAGACTGCCACCAGAGCAATGTTGAGATATGCAACACTTCCTGTTTCGACCAAAATCTACAGGAAGTTGTTATTTAATAACTTGAGTATTCTTTGGAATATCAAAATTCTTTTATTAACTTTTTGTCAGAAGGGTCCACAGATGCTGTGTGCAACGTTTGGTGCAAATTGGTGAAATTGCCTGGGAGGAGTTTGAAAAAGAAAAAAAAAACGGTAAGCGGAAATGGGCGTGGCATATATCACGAGATTCAATTCAGGGAACGCGTGGATATGAAGTTTTTGAATGTGCGTTATAAGCCAAAACGCACTTTCCTTGATTATAGAGCCACCAAGTGGTGGAAATTCACGACGACAATAGATTATCACATTTTTCGCCAGGTGTGACGTATATTTCAAGTTTGGTGAGTTTTGGGGTATGTTCAGGCAGTGAAAATTGCAATCATTTGGGACAAAAAAAGTGGTCATTCAAAAAACAATAGGGACCTTGCAGGTTTCCCTGCTTGGGCCCTAATTATAATGTCATCATGTGGAGGAGAACATAAAGGGAGTGAAGCCTTAAAAGTATAATAGAAGAAGTAAAATCAATTCTATCAAGTCTGTGGTGTAGAGTCTGAAACGTGGTGAGAATTCAACTCAGAAGCAGAATGACAAAGAACAATCATATCAGGGATTTTAAACTGGACGTCACTGTTTCTAACAACATTAACTGAATAGATATGTTACACTCTTATCCTCTTACTCAGTCTTTGCTGTCTAAGAAAGTGTTCCTGAGCTGCAGCAGCAGGGAGTGTCATAGTCAGCTCACACATCCAGCACACTGAAATACTGGTCCAGGTGCTGGTGCATCACTGTAGAGGCCGATTCACCAATAATAAGATGAGGTTTCACAATATTTGATCTTTAGCTATTGAAAACGTTGAAGAACACAAACACAAGGCTCATGTATGCAGAATATTTTTACAGAAAATACCACTTTTTGAAATGACAACTTTGATTTTTTTCCTGATTTTCATTGATTTTCTTTCTTTTCCTACTGCAAGCTAAGGACTGATCACCACAGTTCAATGTAAATGAAACGCTCTTTCAGTGAGGGCAGTTCCAATTCATGCTTCTGGTGTGTTTCAGGTCATTATGCTAATTCTTAGCACACTCAGGACAGACACACTCAGAACAGAGTGGAGGGCAGAGCAGATGTAGCAACATTGCTGGCAAAGCAATATGTCTGCAGAGAAGTTTAAATGAAATGTTGTGTTTTTTTAGAAATATCCCCCAGCACTGGCATGTCAGTTTATGAACAGTGAACTGTCCAGATTATTTTAGCATTGTGTTCGGAGATCAAACTGAAAGTGAGAGCACTTATCATGTAGGTAGTAATAACAATACTAATACTTAAACTGTGCTGGATAATTGTGTAATAATTTCATTACGATGTTCATGTGTTGTTATTTGAACAGGGACAACACAGAAAGAACAGTGATGTAATGTACTGGGTCTGGGCTGATTGTTGGATGTTTTATTTCACTGTGACTGCAGTGCAGAGTCAACTTTTTAGCAAATGAAAATGATCAAGTAGAGTTTGGGAAGATGTAGTTCGTCTCATAGGTTTACTTACCATTTGTGTCATGTGAAATGTTTTGGTGATAGCCTCTGTCTGCCCGTCTGTCTGTCTGTCTGTCTGTCTGTCCCTTTATCATTTATGCCCTATATGATGACTAGATAATTATATCATAACCTTGCCTCTGGCAGCTCTAAATTCTTGAGAACATAGATATTCTCAAGCAACAGAAGTTTTTCCCCTGCAGGTTCCCAAATCCACTTTTGATGAGTTACATTAAATACCTCCATTTATGGCGCTTCCATAAGTCGACCAGCTCTGCTAGGCCTCCCTCCTCATCCTAATGTATGAGTCTGACCGGCTGCACCTGATTATTTTTCCATAAATCTTGACCTAACACAGAGCACTACATCATCAGTCCTCTCCTCCACACTTCCCAAAGGAAATAATTAACTTTTCCCTGCCAACAGAATGATGGCTTGACCCTTCAGAAAGGAACTGATGGCTGTAATAATTTTATTTCAATACTCATTTAAACTCAATTTAGCCCTGTCAGTATGATGTATATTCAGGTGTATGGTTATCAGCTGCACAAACAGGATGAATAATGTGGAGGAAATTAGATCTCAGGAGAAGTTGCACAGGCCACGACCTGACCTCCTATCAACAGGAACAGTTATTTGTTGTACTTTTGCTTGTAAGCTGCTACTTACATTTGACTTGACCATGAGCAACACATGCTAGGTTTTATAGAGCAAAGTGGATGAGTGACGGAGCGATACGAGTGACTGCCAAACCTCACATGCTTCTTCAGTCATGGCCAATTACAACTGGCAGCTGATGTTAGAGAGCCGGCAGGCACAGACAGAAGCATCCTGAAAAAACAACCCTGATCATCAACTCAATCTGAACATTACCCTGCAATCAGCACTCACTCTGAAGTCAGGGCCTGCCACTGCTCATGCCATACCTCCCAGGATCTCACTGGGACTCACATTGCTGCTCTCGCTATCAAGGAGGCTAACAGTAGCTGGAAGGACCTGATACCTTAATGTCGCTTTGTTCAAGACAACCTTTTGTCACTGACCCCACTGGCCCCCTGGGGTCCAGCCAGAGTGCAGGGAGTGACATGGGGTCAGTGTTATACTGGGTGGTCACACATGGCTCTCACAGTGTACTGCTGTTGGCAGCATGCAGGCTGGTGACGAGATATTCTTCCAAGTTTACACTCCTATGCTCAATCACAATGTTGGACTCAAACACTCATCTACAGGACACTGTAAGCTCGAAGGCATAAGAATAAAAAAATGCATTCATTATCTACCCACCCTTGTGCCAATTGAAAGACAGTGCCCAGTGCCCCAAAATCTCTGCTGCCCAGCAACCTGGCAGACGGCGTTCCATTTATGCTGGGCCAGGGTCTGACTAAGAACTCTCCAGTTCCAGCATCAGGGGTCCAGCCGACACCTGCTCCAGATGCAGTCTACTATCCCTGCTGACCCACTGCCAGGCCTCCCAGACCATCTGTCAGCAGCCTTTACTGACAACCAGCCAGACCTCCTGCTCTGTCTCATGCCACAATCCTGGTGCCCACCCTCCAGTCTTTTGCCTTCGCCGTCGGCCTCCAGCCTGGCCTCCTGCCAGATATCCAAAGGGGTTCCGCCCTTTGCCCCTGCCCCCCGGTTGTCCTCTGGTTGGACTGGCTCTGACCGTAGTCCCTGGCTCACCTTTCCCCCCAGACTTGCTTTGCTCTCCAGGCCTGTTTGACCCTTCAGTCCTGCCTCCTGGTTCCTCTGATTGCCATCGCCTTTCACCCAAGATTCCTAGGTGCTCCTTTTCTTCTGCTGTCAGGCAGTCTGACTTTTTGTGACTTTGGTTGTTTTATTTACATTTTAAAAACAAGTTTCCATCTCCTTCAGTCATTTAGGAATGTTGCTGATGCTGATTTAATTTAATTTAACAAAAACCAACAAAATTGCGTGAAATCCTGCACATTGAATGTAGTGCAGGTATTTTGGCAACAAGTTGTGAATAATGAGCCAGAGCTGCCTAAAGTGCTGCTAACAGGAGCAGCTTGCCAGCCCACATCAGCCCATGTTTGCATCCTGGTTTGGACCTGGTCTCGACTTCGAAGTCTTGTTCCTGTTAGAAATGCAGCACTGGTGCATCTGTCAGAACTCCTGAAGTCATATCCACTGAAATTGTACACGTTTCAATGTTTCTTTGAAAGTGAGGCTGTGGTGTTTCAAAGATACTAGATACTTATTAGCTGGACTGGAAAGTACTATTTAAACACCTTCACATCCACAAATAGCTTACCTAAACTGCATGAGTGAGTGAGTGAGAGGAAAGACAAAAAAACATGGTGTTGAGGTATGACCCCATAGGTGCTCCAAGAGTTTAGTTACTGTAGAAGACTTGATTTGTTATACAGCATATGGGGCAACAAGTAAACACATGGACAAGTCACAAAAACTACATAGAACAAATATAAAACCAGCAAGAACAACAACACACCATCATGAACAGGTTCTAGCTGCTGCCAGGACCACTGAGCTGTCTGAACGGATGGATCACACCATTAGATTTAACTGCTCCTACCAAAATGACTGCTGTATAGTGGCTTTGACCAGAGCAGACTTGTTGTATCAAGTACATTTACTCCAGTGCTGAGTTTAAATACAGTTTCGAGGTACTTTACCCCAGTATTTTCAATTTTCTGCTACTTTACACTTCCACTTCCATGTATTTCGTGGGAAAATACTGAACTTCTTACTACATTTATTCCAAACTTACTTTGCAGATTACATGCTGTATGAGAGCCAGTTTGAAATTAATTTATTGTTATTGGCCAATAGGTTAGAAAAGAAACTAAAACTGCAGATTTTGTTCATTAAAACAAATGCCTAACATCTGATCTGAAACACCGACCCATCGTACACACTATATATTTATATGATTTACTTTTACTTTTTATACTTTATTTAGTCCTTAAGACTTTTATCTGAGCAATAGTAATTTTGTAATACTTGGATACTTGCGACTCTTGTGTTACTCTGTATCTTTACTTAGTCTTAAGTATGACGTTTGCATACTTTTTAATAGACACATTTTCTTAGCCACTCATGGCCATCAATGTACCCCCAGTTAGATGAAGACAACCCCCCTGTGAGATCAGAATGGTTTGAGGAAAATAAGAGGTCAAATGAAACATTATTTCACATCTTATTTTCCTAACAAGTGTCTTACTACAGTCCAAAGATTATCACCTACAATTCACACTTTTCAAACTCAGACTTGCATAAAGCATTACAGATACTCTGTGCAGTGTTTTCACACATTGGGTCTCATGCAGGAACATTTTCTTATTCTTTTTCTAAACTTCTCTTACTCCACCTTTTCTTTGAATCTTGCTCGTAAAAGTGTTCCAGGCTGGACTCAGCAAGCCTGATTCTAAGTGCTTGTGCTTGTTTGGGCCTGATGTTGTGTGTTCTTGAGATCCAGCCTAACAACATTATGTAGGTTGAGTGTGTGTGTGGGAATCTGACAGTCTGTCGCTGGTGGCTGACCTCCAGTGCGTAGTTTAAACAGAGGATATGTTAGACATTTCATTAGCAGAGTCACAGCGCTACTTTAGGTGTGCTCTCAGAGGTGTTCTTGATAAAATGTCATGTTAATGTAAGTTGGTGTCAGATTTTGGGCCCTGCTCATGTCTTTCAACTGGGTAGGAAACCTGAAGTGAACTCATTGAACCACAGGAATAACACTGTAGAATAACTCCACACAGAGAGTTCTCTGTCAGCCGATTGGTTCAAACCAAGAAATGAGGGAAACCACTGCACCACCACTTCCGTCTTCACATTCCAGTTAGGAGTGAGGGTTCCTCTGCTGTTCACCTCAGAGTGACATTACATGGAGTTTGCAAGGATCCTCCTGAGATGACGTTCATGACAGGTAAAGAGAGATGCATGGATTCCATCTGCAGGGGCCCCACATGTACCGCTGTGGAGTGCAGGTTTTCACAGGGGAGTGTGCTGCAGAGGCGCTGTCGGTGGAAATAAAGGAGAATGCAACCTGAGTCTGTACAGCTACACAGTGCTGCAGAGTGGAGCTGAGCCGGCCCCCAGCTCCACGATTAATTAAAACAAAATGACGATCTGGGACGACCGGCCTGGATCAGGTTCCACAGGTGAAAAGAGAGGGCGCAAGATGAAAACTGCGCCTGTAACTAGAGCCGGTCTGTCCATTGTAGCTGGTATGTGGATGCTGTCCCTCAGTGTCCTCACCATTCCCATGTTGTCATGCCCAGGCCACCTACATAGTATTGAGGAGCTTCTGTTTGTGTGCACTCGCCCAGTGACCCCCCCAAACACACAGCCTGAGAGCACATCCAGGTCAAGGCTCCTCTTATAATAGTGGCCACATGCTCCTTCTGTCCATAGCAAAGCTGTTTGGGATCTCACGCTTTCTAAATATGTGTTCTGTTGACTGCAGCACTGCAGTACACAGCTAGGCTGCAGGCTGCAATAACACACTGTCATGTCCAGGAGTAACACGGCCTGTAAGAATGTTGAAAGATATTATGGGTAGGGCAGAGGAAGTTTGTTTACATTAAATTCACACCCAGCAAGAGACAGACGTGTCTACATGTGGTCCATATTATTCAGATTAAATTCTGCAACCTCTGCTTAATTCAGTAGTAAAGTAGAGACACAACATTGGCGACGAGGATTAATTTGCATTAGCTAGTTAGAAATTACAAGTTTAGCTAGTTAGCATGGAGAAATCCGGGATTCAAAATTTTGCATGCTACACCGAGCTAGCTACGCTAGGTTCACGATGGAGGCGATGGCTAACGTCGTTCCAGATGTATGCTGACGGTAAAGGGCTCTTCATAACCGATGATTCACCTGCTGCTACAAAGCAAAGGAAACGTGCACTGCTACTTCATCTGGTTGGACCAGACGTACAGGACATTTTCTCAACTCTACCAGACACTGGTGAGGCAACGGAATGCGACAAGGCAGTGGTGGCTTTGAATGCATACTTCGTACCCCAAGTCAACAGAGCGCTAGTAAGGCACGCATTTCAAAAACTGCACCAGAGGCCAGGTGAGACGGTGCAGCAGTTTGCTACACGCCTGAGACAAGCTGTGAGGGACTGTGACTACGGGGGAGATTCTGACAATCAGATAAGGGATGCAATATTAAGCAAAGGAACATCAGAATATGTAAGAAGAAAACTGTTGGAAGAGGGTCGCGGATTGACACTAGCATCTACACTGGAAATAGCTGCCCGTTGTGAGAGCATCGAGGAGCAAATGGCAGACATGTCATGCGCATCGTCTAAGCCCGCCACAGACTCTGTTAACCTAGTTGCACTGAGAGGAAAAATGGGAAAGTATGGAAACAGGAATGCAAAAGGTAAACCGAACAGAGACAATGAAAATGGTGGAAAGTGCTACAGATGTGGGAATATTGATCACATTGGCCGTGATCCAAAATGCCCCGCACGAGGACAAATGTGCCACGAGTGCCAGGGAAAAGATCACTTTGCAAAAGTATGTCGCACTAAAAGTGGAAAACCGAAACAAAATGTAAACAACGTTGATAGACATGAAAGTGAGGACTTTGCATTTGCCATTGATGATAACCACATGTCAGAGAGACTTAACTTCTGTGTTGGGGGAGTAAACAAGCAATGTAATGGGAGAAAATGCATGGGAAAAATTGAAAGCAGAAAGCATTAAGTGCCACTCATATGTCCCTAAGACAGAGAGGAAACTTTACTCGTACTCTTCTAATCAGCCATTAACAGTCAAGGGTGCATTCACATGTGAGGTGTCCATAGGAAAAAAAGACTGAATATGCTGAGTTCATCATAATCAGGGGAAGTGGTGAACCGCTGCAAGGAAAAGAGACAGCAATGCAACTGGGGGCCTGAAAATAGGTGCCAACATTGCTGCCATCACGGACATTAAGCAAACACTCAAGCAGCAGTATCCTGAAGTGTTCAGAGGAGTCGGAAAACTGAAAACAAGACAGGTCAGTCTACACATTAACCCAGAGGTGAAACCTGTAGCCCAACCACTCAGGCGCATTCCATTCAACATTCGGGGGGCAGTGGAATCCAGAATTAAAGAATTGGTGGACTTGAACATCATCGAGCTGGTGAATGGACCCACCCCGTGGGTAAACCTGGTTGTGATTGTCCCAAAACCAGGAAATGATGTCCGACTTTGTCTGGATATAAGATGGGCCAATGAGGCCATAGTGAGAGAACGCTTTCCAATTCCCACAGTGGATGAGTTACTCCAAGGCATGAACAGCTCAACCATATTCAACAAGTTAGATTTAAAGTGGGGCTATCATCAACTTGAACTGACTCTTGAATCACGTGACATCACCACATTTGCTGTGCACAATGGAGTGTGCAGGTACAAAAGACTGTTATTTGGTGTGTCCTCTGCCAGCAAACAATATCAGCATGAGATAGCCAATGCACTAGCTGGTATTGAAGGAGTTGAGAACATATCTGATGACGTGATCATACATGCATCTGACCAAGAGACGCACAACAGACGACTGCATGAGGTCATGGAAAGACTCAGAGACACTTAACACTGAATCCAGGAAAATGCCAGTTCAGCATGGACAGATTGATTTTCATGGGCATTGTGCTGTCGGAGAAGGGCATTGGCCCGACAGAGGAGAGAGTGCGAGCTGTGACAGAAGCACGGGAGCCGGAGACCGCCACAAAGGTGTGTAGCTTCCTTGGGCTCGTGGGATACAGTAGCAGGTTTATCCCGCAGTTTGCAACTCTATCGGAGCCACTGAGGCAACTAACAAGGAAAGACATGCTTTTCAACTTCGGGCCAGAGCAAAAGCAAGCATTCAGTGCTCTTAAAGCGGCGCTCGCTAAAGCAACCGCGCTCGCTTACTTCGACAAAGAGGCACCAACCCAAGCAGATGCAAGCCCTGTGGGGCTAGGCGCAGTCCTAGTGCAAAACCAGAAAGGAATTAAAGTCCCTGTGTGCTACGTAAGCCATAGCCTAACTGAGTGTGAACGGAGATACTCTCAGACAGAGAAAGAGGCGCTAGGTCTAGTGTGGGCCTGCGAGAGACTACATCCATACCTGTATGGCCAACAGTTTGACCTGGTCACAGATCATAAGCCATTGGAAGTAATATATGGTCCACGCTCCAAGCCATGTGCACAGATAGAGCATTGGGTTCTTCGCCTGCAGCCGTACCAGTTCAAAATAGTACACATAGCAGGGAAGAACAACATTGCTGACTCGTTATCAAGACTCCTGCCAAAACACTGTGAAACAGGCGGAACATGAGCACGGAGCTGATGAGTATGTGAGATTTGTGGCAGTGAACGCGACTCCAAAGGCACTCACCATTCGAGAAGTGGAGGAAGCATCTGCCACTGACCAAGAGCTCCAGGAGGTACGAAAGGCCATAGCAACTGGACACTTTGAGAAGTGCAAGCAATATGCTGTCATTGCAAATGAGCTATGCACACTAAGATATCTTATTCTAAGAGGAACACGTATAGTGCTGCCCCAGGCCTTGTGAACATGAGCACTTGTACTACCCCATGAAGGACATTTGGGAATTGTGGGAACAAAACAACATCTCAGGACTAAAGTGTGGTGGCCTGGCATGAATAGGGCAGCCGAGAGACATTGTAAAGCCTGCCACGGATGCCAGATAGTTGCTAGACCTGACCCAGCTGAACCACTGAGAACCACACCGCTACCTGATGGACCCTTGCGGGACGTTGCAGTTGACCTACTGGGACCTCTCCCATCCAATCACTCCATTCTAGTGGTAGTAGCTTATTTCAGCCGGTATTATGAATATGACGTCATGACCACCACCACAGCAGAGAAGCTCATAGACAGTCTGGAGTCAATTTTCAGCAGACACAGATTTCCAGTCATGTGCAAGTCTGACAATGGTCCTCAATTCCGATCCGAACAATTCAGACTGTTCTGTGAGGAAAATGGCATCACACATATCAAAACCACACCGAAATATGCTCAGGCCAACGGAGAGGTTGAGCGTCAGAACGCATCGCTTATGAAAAGGATCAGGATTGCTCAATCAGATGGACTTGATTGGAGAAAAGAACTGAGGAAGTATGTGATGGTCTACAGGAGCATCATCCATCCAACAACAGGTAAAAGCCCTGCTGAATTGCTTTTCAACAGAAAGGTGAGAGGAAAGCTGCCTGAACTGACTGAAGTGCACATTGATCAAGAAGTGTGTGATCGTGACACAGAGCAAAAGGCCAAGAGCAAACTGTATGCAGACACCCGCAGAGGAGCACAGCTATCAGAGGTCAGTGTTGGTGACAATGTGGTCCTGAGACAAGACAAAACTAACAAATTATCCACCACATTCAATGCAACACCACACAAGATCATCAGCAGGACAGGAAACAAGGTCGTAGTGGAATCGCCAACAGGAGCACAATATGCAAGAAACACCACTTTTATAAAGAAATACGAAAGGAAGGGACTGAAACAAGAGACATTCCAAAACAAGGGAGAAATACAGGAAGCTGAGGATGACACAGGAATCGGCGAGGTGATAGAAGAACACACACACACCGCTGAGACTCAGAATCCAGAAACCAAAAATGACAGTGACACACAGATAAGAGCAAACATGCCATCCAGGCCGCAAAGGGTCAAACGAACACCCAGTAGACTGTCTGACTACCATATTTCACCAATTACCGTAATAGCCCGGGCGTTTAATACTCAAAATCAACTTTGACCCCAGGCGTTTAAAAGAACCAGGCGGCTATTCGCTGCAGGCCTTTATTTATTTTTACACAGACCTACACCAGGCCATTATTGTGATGACAGTTGTATTTCACAACTCCAAGCTTAAACGTAGCGCATTTTTATTTTTCTTCCTTCTTACGTTATCATTTATGTCCATTTGCTGTCCATTCTCCTCCATGTTGACCTGTCCTCCTCCGGTGTGTGATGGTGGGGTGTTAAACTCGCACGCTGCGAGTCGTTCTCTCTGACACTTCCGTTTTTTGTCAAAATAAGAGTTAGTCAGTCATCTAAGATTATGGTACACTTTTTCTAACGTTAGCTACTTCCCTTATTTTGACAGAAAACGGAAGTGCCGACTGTTTACTTCTGCAAAAATAATGCAAATAATCACCCCGGCGGTTATTCGGGTGGGCGTTTAATACGCAAAAAGGGTGCTGATCCCAGGCGTTTAAAAGAACCAGGCGGCTATTTGCGGCCCGGCGATTAATTGGTGAAATACGGTATATTCCCAAATGATTTAAACAAAAGAAGAGAATTGTTCATGAGTTTAAAAAAAACCTGTGGGTATACAGAATGTGTTTGACTTCTAACAATGGAAGAAATTGTTACAGTTCATGATTTTGAAGAATTGTTGTGATTTGTGGTTTCTTAAAGGAAAGCAATATGTTGAGTAAGTAATAATTTCTGACTAGTACTAAGTGATGAAGTGATTTTGGATAAGCAAGATACATGGTCCTGTGTTTTGAAGTTATGTTACAACTCTGGCCACTCAGAAGGAAGTTAAAATGAAAATTCCTGCAATGTGAAATATAATGTGAAGTATAATCCTGAGTTATATTTTCTGTAACTAAGAAGAGTTTAATTCTAAGAAAAGGGAGGATGTCATGTCCAGGAGTAACACAGCCTGTAAGAATGTTGAAAGGTATTATGGGTAGGGCAGAGGAAGATTGTTTACATTAAATTCGCACCCAGCAAGAGACAGACATATCTACGTGTGGTCCATATTATTCAGATTAAGTTCTGCAACCTCTGCTTAATTCAGTAGTAAAGTAGAGACACGACACACACCATCAGTGTCATTTCTGATTTTACATGTTTCAACTCTGACACAGTATGTTTGTTGTTGTCTGCTCAAAAATCCTATAAAACGGGGGGCGCTAGAGCACACATGACAGACTAGATGTGCCTAAGCGAGGCTCCGCTCTGATAAATCAAGCTTTTCATAAAAACACCACTTTTTGACCAAAGACAGTAAGAGGGAGTTTGTAAAACTTGCATGGGACATTTTCAAAGATGCCACCAAAGAAACAAACGGCGAAGAAACCTGAAGAAGAAACTCCGGAAACTCTTCAGAGTGGCTTGCTAACTGAGCTAACAGCTAGCTCCTCACTAGAAAGTGCAGCTATTCTTTCTGCCATAAACGGGATGAGTAAGCAAATGGATGAGAGATTTGACTCACTGGAAGAGTCTCACGCGTCTCGTCTCTCTGCAGTGGAGGTTATGGCCAGTGACCACAACAACAGGTTAGCCGAGGTCGAACTACAGGCTAAGCACCTGGGGGATGCTAACAAGGCTTTACAAGACAAAGTTGTGGACCTTGAGGCACGCTCCAGACGCCAAAACACAAGATAATAGGCCTGCCTGAAAATGCTGAGTCTAATCACCCGGTTGAGTTTGTGGCCAACTTTATTGAAGATCTGTTGGGGAAAGAAAATTTTCCGAAGCACATAGAAGTTGACCGTGCACACAGGCTCGGTGGACAGCCTGCCAACGGCGCTCACCGATCCCGACCCCATGTGCTAATATCCGAGATACACAACTACTGTGTCAAGGAGCTAATTATGAGGCTTGCAGCACAACAATTTCCTCTGTTGTACCAAGGTCAGTGCATCCATATCTTTCCGGACTTCCCGGCCGAGATTATGAAACAGCGCCAACTCTTTGAGGACACCAGGAAAAGATTCAAGTCTGCTGGACTTCGCACGGGATTTGCTGAACTGAGAGTTACCCACAGCAACGTCACCTCAACGTTTGACACACCAGAGGAGGCGGAGCTGTCCGCAGACAATCTCACCACATGAAGATGTCCCGGGAGAGACTGTGAGTGGTGGTCACCATGGACAAACTCTGTATCCAAAACGTAGCAAGGCCGCTCTTGTGTCCACAAACAAACAGTAACTCACATAACAACAGGTCAGGTCAAATCCTAAAATAATACATGAATTATGTTTATTTAACTAAACGTTTATGGGATCTATGGCATTCCTTTTTTTTTTTGGCTGTTTATTTCTCAACAACTACCTTACACATTTACTTAAATTGTGTGTGAGTGTTTCAATTAAAAGAACTTAATGTCGGAGGGGAAGCGAGATGTTAGGTTGCTATTAGCGTTTTCACAGCTTAGTGTCAGGCTAAGCCCGGTTGGATTTCCCCCTTCAACAGTATGTTTAACCAGGGTTTTTTCCTACTTATTTTGGGAAAGTGGGATTGGAGGGAGGGTGGGGTCTTGTACACATTCGGTACACCTGTATGTTTTTGTTTTTTCATGTTTCTGTCTGAGGCTTACAGTGTGTCCACTACTCAAGTAATAACTGTCACAATATGTCATGTTACCAGTGAATAGTAATAGAAGTAAGGGGGTTACTATGGTTAGTTGGAATGTAAAGGGATTGGGACATCCTATTAAACGAGCTAAGGTTTTCACTCATTTGAAATCTTTATCTTCTGACTTAGTGTTTTTACAGGAAACTCATATTAGACCGTCTGAGCAGTTTCGTTTAAGGTGCAACTGGGCAGGACATATTTTTCAATCTACATTTTCTAGCAAGGCACAAGGGGTAGCCATTATAATTAAAAAAGAATATACCTTTTCAACATATAAAAACTATCAATGATGACAGTGGCAGATTTCTAATTGTAACTGGACAGTTGTACTCTACACATGTCACTTTAGTTAATATCTATGGTCAAAATGTTGATGATGCAGGCTTCTTCCGTAAAATATTTGACAAACTGCCCAAATTGCATAACTCATACTCACAAATTGTTTTTTTTCTGTTAGACTCTAAGCTTCTATCAAATGTGCTAGACACCAAATATCATAACATTGTCATCTCAGATCACGCTCCAGTTAGTGTTAACCTAGACTTTAACCAACAAAAACAGCAAACGACTTGGAGGCTTCATCCTTATTTAATTAATAATGCAGATTTCTGTAAATACTTGACAGGTAAATTTGAAGAATTCTTGGACACGAATGACACCTCTGATACTTCAGACTCAAACTTGTGGGAAACGTTTATAGTAGTCATGAGGGGTTATATTATTTCTTCTGAGGCATCATTAAAAAGATCAAGAAACTCAAGGTTGGTTGAAATTGATGGTAAGTTATCTGAACTGGAGACACAATATAAAAAAAAAATGATCAAACACTACAAGAAATCATTAATCTTAAATATGAGTACAATACAATTTTAACAAAATAAGTAAGTGATCAACTGTCCCGTCTGTGGACACGGTATTTTGAACTAGGAGAAAAGCCACAAACGCTGCTAGCTCGTCAACTTAGGGGGAAGCAAAATAGCAGGGCTATACTCAGTGTTGGGGAGTAACGAATTACATGTAACGGTGTTACGTAATTTAATTACAAAATTTACATAATTGTAATTTGTTACATTACTGAGGGAAACTGTGTAATTAAATTACAGTTGCTTTTGGAAATTTCCATGATTACAATTTTAGTTACATTTGAAAAATCGCCGCAAAAGCTCGGGTTTATCAAATCGTTTTCAACTTCCTCCTTCTAAAGCCACAAGTTGGATAACTTTACCGTCGGTATCTAACGGAATCATACCGACGCTTGTGATTGGCTCTCTCTGGTCATGTGCCATTCTGCTGCTAGACTCAACTGACTTGCTAGCTGAACGGCAGTCAGCAACAATGTCGGAGGCGAAGAATATGTTCCTGAGTTGGAAATTTAAAAACCACTTCGAACAGACAGCAGATAAGGGCCCAAACAAAGAGAAAAATGTTACAGTAAGTGTACTGTATACAGCTGTTCTAACAGTAAAGAAAAGTCAGTGAAGTTCAGTCTTGTGGAGTCTTTTATTATATTGTCTTTATGTCGTCTGAAGTACTGCTGAAAGGTTAACACTATCAGGTCTTAAAACGTGAAAATGGTGAACAGTTGAGAGCATTCATTCAAAATTAAGAAAAGTAATTAAAATGTAATCAAATGTAATTAGTTACATTACTTTAAAAAAGAAATTGAAATAGTTACACTACTATTACATTTTCAACAGGGTAACTTGTAATTGTAACCAATTACATTTCCAAAGTAATATACCCAACACTGGCTATACTTATAGATCTGGTACCAGGGATATGCTTACCCACCCAAAATCAATTAACAAGCGTTTCATGGATTTTTATCAAGAATTATACAAATCAAAAGCAAAGGGTGGTGTGGATTCCTGGCTTAAAGGTGCAGTTGGTAAGTCTTATAAAAGTAACTTTTTGTCATATTTGCTAAATTTGTCACTATGTAAGGACAGCATTACATGAAACTAGTAAAAAAAAAAAATCAGGCTCGTTTAGTCCCGCCTTCTGCTCCTACTGCAATTTGCCAGAATCCACCGCGACCGACCAAAAAGAACCAATCAGAGCCAGGCTGGTGTCTGATGGAGTGTCTGACAGCTGTCAATCACTGCTCACGCACACGCAGCGGACAGCTCCCTCCCCCTTCCTCCTCAGCTCATGCTAGCGCTCGTCAAGCTCATATCTGCGAGAGCGGCTTCAGGAGCTTAGAGAAAGTTATGGCGCAGCAACAACCATCAGCGAGGAGAAAACTACCGATACCTCCGTTACCAACAACAGCATACACGGTAAAGACGAGTAAAAAGAGGAAGCCAGAAGAAAAAAAAGCACAAAAGAAAGAATTAGACAGAGCCCGGGATGAAACCAGAGTCTGCATCGGAGTGGCTTTTCAGCGGTGGAGGGAACTCCGTGATCAGGAAGGATTCAAAACCGACGCAGAATTGGCGACTTTTCTGCTTGACAGGTAATTACCCCTGCTAGACTTACATAATGTTTGATTTGATATTCAGCGGGGCTAAAAAGCTAATTGTAAGTGCTACATCTCCGTAGTGCATGTGATGTTACTGTAATGTTGCGGTCGGGCTAACGTTAGCTTGTTTCCGATGCTAGGGCTAACGTTACTGGTTGGCGTTGTTTCATTAGAAAGTAGCAGAAAATATCTTCATGAAGTGACCTGGCAGTCTCATCGTTTTGTTTTTGTCCTCATAATTATGTGGAACGTGTCTGTGCTCTCACAGCTAAATGTTGGCATACGTGTTTTACTGACCATTTAGCAATGTTCACGACAGTTTCTGTTACAAAAAAACATTGAAGTAACTTACTGAAATCAGTGGGCCTCATTCATGAAACGTCAGTAAATTTGTGCGTAGATTTGCACATAAAAGCCTACCCTACTAAAAACCTACTCCGGATTCATGAACGCCGTGGGAAACTCAGATCTGATCTTAAACACGTGTGTATGATCATGAATGCCAATCCATCTTAAAGTGACAGCGCGCTCCGGTAATCAGCTATTAGCATAAAACTCCGCCCATGAATTGCCAATGACCACCATATAAGGAGGTGTAGAGGCATCCTGTCGACCTGTCAGTCATGGCGCAAAGAAAGAAAGAGAAAGAAAAAAGAATTATTCCGAAGCGGAGATTGAAATCATCTTGGGAGAAGTGCAGTAACCCCTATCCCCTATGGATATAGAAGGGTAAGTCCATATATAACACACACATGGAATTATGCAGGCTATATTCTTACCAATGAGCCAGCCGTCTCTCACAGCTCCATCCTCCAAACGCATGCCAACTGCGCAGTTACGCAGGATAAATGCATCATGCGTCCCACCGGTTTATGTCACCGGATAGAGCCTTGATGGGTCCGTGTGTGCAGTCTATGGTACCGATGACCTGTCACCTCTCTCCCATAGAAAAGAACGTGTAATCTATTGAGTCGATTTACATAGATAATTCACAATTATGAGCTTAATCTGAATCTTAATCCTGCCAACTGACAACTAATTTAACTAAATGTGTTATATTTTTAATCGTTTGTCATGTTTATATCACGTGTTTCAAAGGCATCTGTGTATTGTGTACATAATAGAGCGCAATATGAATTAAAATTGTAATTTCCAATAGTGACAAGCATTATTTATATGCGTTCTTAAATTTACACAAGCACTACGTGTGGTCAGCAGCATGTGTAGATTTTGTTGGTAGCTACGGAAAGATCAGAGCTACTAAAATATTGATGAATGCGGAGATGCACGTAAATTTCCGTCTGCGAACGGTTTACACACAAATTCGTTCTGCTCACGTTTCATGAATGAGGCCCAGTGTGTGCTGGGTTTTTACTGAATACATATTGCTGACAGATTACTTTTCATGTCGACATGATTTATTTCTGCTCGTTTGTTGGCCAGCAATGTTGACTATTCACAACAGTAACGTAATGTCTAGCCTCGGCAACTTGGCCGTTTTAATGCGAAATTGCAAAATCTTCCACTGAAAATGACTGCAGCTCTCTGGATCTCATGCTGGGTGCAGCTTGTTCAAACACAGTCTCTAAGCCTGCTCTTTGTAAACTTATATTATATATATATATAATGTTAACCCCCAGTTGACGTGTTAGGAGATGACCTGAGTTAGATTCAAAAGTTCTGTTTCATGAACATTATTTTCTTTTCTCATTGCTTTTTCTCTTCATACAGGACTGGTGGTGCCATTAAAAGCAGAATATGCCTGGATGCTCTTCAGTCCATCAGCATGGAGGACACTGTGCATGACATTGTAGACCCAGAGTCAATCAAACCACCGACAGTGCCAGAAAAAATTGTCCATAGTGAAGACGACATCATCGGTCATCCTGCATCCATCACTTACCATGTGTGTTTGTCTGAAAAATAAAGCTTGAGAATATTTATGGAGTTATTACTTGTTTTTGATTAGCATACTGCTTTTGAGACATGCATGCCTAGACCCAGTGATTCCAATTTCTTATACTGAAGGTTAGTTTTTTAAACTAGTCCGAAGGGTATTTCAATAAAATAGGGTGAAGTGCTACGTTTGTTTTGACATTCAAGCAATTAGAAATAAACTATTTACAGTTTACAAGGGTAACAGCAGCTACACCCTCCTGGGAATGAACCCCAACAGTGGGCATCTCCCTGCATCTCTTGCAGATGCACCATGAGGGCTGGAGCTGGACAGGAGGTGCAGTTGGAGGAGCAGCAGGGGCTGACCGGCTGAGGACATCAAAGATGAGGCTGCGGTCCAAAGTTTGCTCCAATATGTGGTGTGCCTGATGTACATCCAAGTGTTGAATCTGCTCCTAGTAATTACAAGATAAAGTATATACTAGTAAAAATGATGTTTACTGAGGCTCATAACATCCATCGCTAAACAGCTAACAACTGTTTCTTTAGATACAATGATAAGTGTTTGTGTTTAGAACCAGACTATTACTACTGAGACTACTTACACGTTCAAATGCAATCCTCTGCGGTCTCAAATGTTCGACTCGAGGAACGTCATCTGCACCGAGGTCATCGGGTGTTTGGCCAACATGACACCCTCTGTCCCGGCGTCCACAGCCCCGGCCTGATCCACCTCTTCCACGCTCCCTCGTCTACCCGTGCTCGTAGAAGCAGTTGTTGGGGTGTACTCTTCATCTGAGCCCAGTGTCTCAAAACTCTAACGATATCTGTGTGCTTAATCCAGCTGTGTGGAATGTAGTTCATGTTACGTTTTTACCGATTCAAGCGCCATGTTGTTTACCTGGCCTCTTCAGTCGCGTGCAGGTTGCGGGCCGTCGCGTGCACGCCAGCCTCCTCTGGGGGAGGGACTTTGGAGGCAGGGCAGGAGTGCAGCAGAGAGGGAGGGGGAGGGATCTGAAAGTTGTACTTGTTCAAATGTAATGCTAAGTCCTCTCTCTCCTCAGAGTTACCAACTGCACCTTTAAAAACGTTCCCCTAAATTAGATGATGCCTCTCAGGGGGCTTTAAATGCGACAGTAACTATAAACAAAGTGACAGATTCCTTTACTAATGGAAAGGCCCCCGGGCCGGATGATTTTGGACTGGAGTTCTATAAAAAAATTTCTTGGCAGATATCTCCACTCCTGCTCAGGATGCTGTCCCACTCCGCTGAGATAGAAAAACTACCACCAACATTATATAATGCTGACATTGCTCTCATACTTAAACCGGATAGAGATGACACAAACCCTGCCCCTTACCGTCCAATTTCTATGCTCAATTTGGATTTTAAGATTTTGACAGAAATATTAGCTAACAGACTGAACCAGTATATTGAATCCCTTATTCATAGAGACCAGACAGGGTTTATTCCAAACAGATATTCCTTTTTCAATACAAGACGGCTAATAAATATCATGTATTACAAATTTGCTGCTAGTTCAAAACAGGCCATTTTATGTTTAGACGCCGAAAAGGCATTTGACCAGGTGGAGTGGAGGTACCTGTTTAGAGTGATGCAGTCGTTTGGTCTGGGAGACACTTTTGTCTCTTGGATATAGATGGCCTACCTTAATCCAACTGCTTCTGTTGTTACTAATCAAAGCAGATCACATCCCTTTCCGCTGGAGAGGGGCACCCGTCAGGGGTGTCCCCTCTCACCATTACTTTTCGCGCTAGCCATTGAGCCTCTGGCAATTAGTATAAGAGAAAATAAGCCCATTAAACCTATTGTTATTGATGGTATTAGTCACAAAATATCAGTCTACGCAGATGACATTGCTTTTTTTTTTTGACTGACCCCGAACAATCTGTCCCGTATTTTCTCGATTTGATAAATAAGTTTTGTACGGTTTCAGGATACAAAAGGATGGCAAAAAAGTGATCTTCTGTCGCTCACAGTTGATTTAGACCCCACATTTGTGACCTAAACTCAGTTTAACATTTAAAAAGACTGTGTTAAATACCTAGGTGTTAAACTCACTAAATTACCAAGGTTACTTTTTAAATATAACTTCATGGAGAGATTGGACGCCCTGAAAAAGGATATTACAAAGTGGAGAACATTGCCTCTGTTATTTATAGGCCGTATAAATACAATTAAAATGGTCTCTCTGCCAAGATTCCTTTATTTGTTCCAAAATATCCCAATTTTTATCCCAATGTCCTTCTTCAAAATGGTTGACTCTGTGATTTTACCATTTATTTAGGGATATAAGGCACAAACAACATCTTCAAAAGCCAAAGGAATTCGGAGGCCTTGGCCTTCCATGTTTCCTACATTATTACTGGGCCGCTAATAACAGAGCAATGGTATATTGGCAACTGACTAATAACCCTGATCTACAGACTGAGATACCATCCTGGTTAGCAATAGAACAAAGTTTGCCCCAAAAACCCTCCCTCAGGGCAATTCTCTTTTCATTACCAAGGCTGAGAGCCTCTTGCAAGGGGAGAGCATTACACAATATCTAACTCAAAAAATCTGGATGCAGATCAGAAAATTTTGTGACCTTCCAAAGACATCAGTGCACGCCCCTATATGGCATAACCACGCCTTTCTCCCTTCAAACACAGATGCAGTTTTTAAGTGGTGGAATAGGAAAGGAATTAGGTCCATACAAGATATCTATGTTAAAGCAAGGGGCCAAAATCCTGGAGAGGTAGCAAGAGAGCTAGCAAGATTTCAAAGTGGCATCTCCTCTAAAGGCCCCCACACACCGGCTCCGACGACTTCCTTATCCGACTTCTTTATCCGACCACTCCTTCGGATCCGTTCAGTAGAAAAGTCACATTGAAACACACCGCCCTGGCTACACAGTAGCGTATACGTTCTGCGCCTGCGTGAAATGCAATAAGTCTCCTAAACATCGGGTGGCGCTAGTCTCGTGCCAGTAACCCAAAACATAAAAACAGGAAATGACAGAACGGAGTGCGGACCGTAGCTTATCAGAACAAAGCACACACAGTGTTAGCTCAGCATTACTTGCGTGATGTCGTATTACGGTGGTCTCTCTTCCACCAGGGCAGCCAGCTGCTCCTCAAAGTCCTCGGTCCACACAGCCATGGCTTCCAAACATACGTTGGTTTATCCCCAAAATAACGAACGGAGAAGTGTTGTTTGTAACTCTGTGCCGTCTCTGTTTATGTGGTTTGTTTATCATCGTCACTTCCGCCGCCCCTCCCACACGCCACGCTGATTCGCTGGCACACCGCCAATCAGAATGGTCACTGAACAGCTAGCTAACAACCAATCAGAGTATCCGACGGCCTCAGTAACTCAGACGTCCGACTTCGCATGTTCAGTCGGATCAGACGCCGTACTCGCGCTTCCGCACGGCTCCGACAAAGCTGAACACACCGAACAGAGCAGCTCCCGAACTTGTCCGACTCTCTCCTAACGCTTCAGACGTCCGACGTCGAAGCCGGTGTGTGGGGGCCTTAAGTTACATCCCCCCTCCCCATCCCGTCAGTGCTCCGTCCAAAGCCACGTCCCCACAAACTTGCCATTTCTGCCTCAGGCTTTCTTTTCCTTGCCTTTTTAGCGGGGTGAGTTGGTAGAAGTAACTGTGGCTGCATTTTCTCTGCCATTGTAACCAAATGAACTCCGTATTCCTGCAGAGGAGTGTGCTGAATATTTCCGGCATCAGTGAAACCACGGACGTGTGCACGCGCGGAGGAGGGCGGGACATGAAGGCATCTGACCAATGAAGGCATCTGACCAATCCGTGCTATTCGGGCCGGGTAGCACTGATTGGTCAGCTTTTTCTCAGTTATGCAGCTGCCACAGAGGTCTGATTATTTTCACTCCTTTTTCTGAATACATCATGTATTGACTACTCTCAGGACAGAAGGACCATTTCACCCAGTATAACAAAATGTGTTTCTGAACAACATTGTAGACCCTAGCTTTAATAAACATCTATGTTCATTTGAATTTCTACAAAGAAAATATGACCTGCCAAAATCAAACTTCTTTAGGTATTTACAGTTATGTCATTACATAAGACAAAATATTTCATCATCTGACTCTTTGCCAGAAGAAAGTGCTATTTTTAAGCACTTACTTGGCCCACCAGATGTGAAAGGTTTGATCTCAAAATTGGTTTGTACTTTCTCTCACAAACTTGCACAACCTGCTGTTAAATTTAAACAAATGTGGGAGGCTGATCTTAACATTATGATTCAAGATGAAATATGGAAACAAGCTTTAAATGACATTCACCATTGTTCAGTTAATGCTAGGTTACAGTTGATTCAATTCAAGGTCATACACAGGTTACACTATTCAAAGGTTAAGCTACATAAAATCTTCCCCCAAACTTCTCCCCTGTGTGAAAGGTGCAAGAAATCAGATGGCACACTTGCACACCAATTTTGGCTATGCCCTGAGATTCAGAATTTCTGGTGTTCGATTTTCAGGTGGTTCTCCCATGCACTTAAAGTAAACCTGGATCCTGATCCTGAAACCACTTTACTTGGCTTCTTCTGTAACACATTGGACAATATGGGTCGAAATGTTACTGCGGTAGTGGCTTATGGTATGGTCATAGCAAAGAGATGCATTTTGAAACGGTGGAAATCTGACTCACCACCTAAGTTCAAAACCTGGCTGAGAGAGCTGGTAGGAATCCTTCACATTGAAAAACTGAGATACGAGATATCTGGCAACTTACAGAAGTTCTATGGTGTATGGAAACCTAGTACCTGAAACTGTAGCTATCCCCCCTAAAGAGTACTTATTCTGACATATTTGATGCATTCAAGTGGACATTCAAATCTGACATTATGTTAAGCCTCTTTGTGCGTAATCTGTCTTGGTATGTTATGTTTTATGTCAAGTTTTTACTTATTCATGTTTATTTTTTATCCTGTTTATTTATTATTTGTTTATTTATCTATTTATTTCTTCTTCTTCTTCTGATAATTATGTGTATTCAAAGAATATCTATTCTGACATATATAATATATAAATATATATATATTATATATTATTTTTCTATTTTTTGATTTTATTTATTTATTTACTTATTTACATATCTATGTTTTAATATTTGTTGATTACTATTATCCTTATTATTATTATTATTATTATTATTATTATTATTATTTCTATTATATGTGAATGTGTATGTCAACTGTTCGTTACTTTGAAAACTGACAATAAAAATATTTTGAAAGAAAAATCCTATAAAACATCTCATCGCCCCTTCACATGTATGCTGTTCATGCTCAGTTCAAATGTTTAGCATATCGAGGAAAACAACACCATTTTATCAATTCATCAATACCTTTATCACTGGGCCAAATATGCCTGTACGGGTGTACTGTGTGTGTAATGTGAAAGGCCACAGCTCTGTATTTTTTTGATTTAGCCTCACAGCTCTCATCAACCAGCTGTTCTTACTGACACAGCTCTGATAAGCCCACAGTACCCTACCTGTGCAGCTGTAACCAGCACACAGACACTGTTACACAGACCAGTTGGTGAACAGACATTTTCTCTGGAGCCAGAGGATACCAAGCCAGAGTGAAAACTGGACTCATCCATGATTTGAACCACAAATGGTGGTGGTGGTGGTGGTGGTGGTGGTGGTGGTTATTTTAGATAAGGGACAGGTTCTGGAGAAATCGAGGGAGAGCACACTGACAGTGACCGGTGAAAGAGAGGTTGGACCATATGATGCCAGTGTACTATACAATCATTTATTTTCAGAAATGGTTCACATAAAGAGAGCAGAGGCAATTAAAATCTTAAAAGATTTTAAAACCCAGTTTTAAAATCAGAACTAGCTAGTCTGTTTTTGTCCGTTGAAGGAAGAAATTAAAAGAGTCTCTTGTGACAGCCAGACCAGGTACAATGGCGCCCGAGGTGAGGAGATCTGCTGCCGCGTCAGGTGCTGCAAAGGCCTCAGCTACTCCCCTCCGTCCACGTCCCAGAAGTCACCTTAAAGCACACAAACACACGGCCAATCAGGTGCCCACGTGATATACGGCTAACCAGGTAACCGGCCCAAACACACACCAGAGCGTTACTATGTCTCAAAGAGATACTCACCCACCAGGCAGAGCGCTTTGCTCTGCCGCTGCTAGTACGTCGCTTCTAACGCTCTGGGTTATTTAAATTTTGATAAATAGCCCTTTAATGGTGACTACTGGTGAGATTTTTGAAAAAAATTGACAGATTGAGACTCACAAAATGAGTCTCATTCTTACAAATGATGGTAGGCTACACATCATGATGATGACGTTGGTGTGTTTTCAAGGTGTTTCCCAGGTGTCCCCCCTGTCAATCTAAACCCGCGGATAGTTTATAATTATATGGATGCTGTTATAATGTGTCGTGATTGAGATCCTGACCACCAAACATCCTGGAAAGTGACGAAGTTATGTTTTTCGCGCTAGGCAGGTCAGCGCCGGAGCGAAATTTCACCCCTCACCACATCAAAGAGATTCACACAAGGATGGATTCGGAGAATTGGAGAATTGGCGCACTGAAGCTGCACCCAAACACCAGTGTGAATGGGGCTCGTGTCTCTCTGGCCTAAATGTCCCGTCACTTCCCGGGCCAGACTCTCTCTCAACCCTGATTGGCCCAGCAGCTGTCTGTTTGGGAAAAAGGCGGAACAAAAAACACAACACAAGTAAAAGCATGCAATCATAAAAGCTCAATAAAATATGAAACAAAGGTAAAACATAAAACCATGCTAAAAACCATTTTTGCTGCCCTGTGACACAACTATTAAGCACACCCTCACTGTTTGTTTGAGAGGAATGATGACTGTTAGACAGGAAGAAAACCTGAGGAGGGGGCTTTAAAGCAGCTTCGACCAAGACCCTGTATCTAAAGACTATATTTTAGAAAATATTTTCTGGTTTTCCTTCTGGTGTCCTCTGGCTGCTCAGCCTGAGCTCTCAGTGATTTACAGAGTTTCATGATAAACAGATGGCTTCACTTAATGCTCAGGTAAACAATCTAACTAAGTAGGCACATTAATACAAAGGTAAATAAATACAGAGGCAAGTTTAAAACATTTTTAAAACACATTCAACGAAATATCAATTATTGTCACATTTTGTAAATTAATTCATGCCTACAGTTATTTTTAATATTATTTTGGTGTACTTAATGGCAAATTAATGTAGTTATTGATCCACAGATTGATCCTATATCATACAGTTAATTTTACTTTACGTAATTAACATATGTTGGATCAAATTGATTCATGTTACATGCTCTTATTTAGAATCTTAATTAGCCTATACCTATATTTCTGTACTGATGACCATAATGAATTATTGGTATCTGAAACTGACCTCATATTTGGGGTTCACCTTGAGTTATGCCAGCAGTTCTGTGAGACTGTACAGACACAACATTTCAGCAGGTCACAATTACACAGGGTTCCCGTGGGGTCTTAAAAAGTCTTTGAATTTAGCATTGAATTTATGAATTTGGAAATAATACCTTAAAAAGACTTGAAAAAGTCTTGAATTTTGATATCTGGGTCTTAAAATTTGTGCAGTATGTAACTTCTCCGTATCGGATTCTCCTCAAAAGTTTCATTTGTCAACCACTATTATTTTGATTAAATAACGTAGCCTGAATAAAGAGTGGCAGAACCAATAATTGAGAACGCAGCGCTGCCCCGGGTCCGAACACGCCATGTTGCTACAGCACTACAACACAGACACAGACCACAAGCAACAAGCCAAGCATAATCTTCTTCAGCACGAACACAAGCATGTAGTCCGCCGTTGTTGTAATGAGACGTCGTGGGGTTCAGAGGTCGAAGGCGAGAGGTCGAGGGGTGGGGCGATGACGTCATCGTATCGAAAAGTATGCGGATTCACCGTCCACACAAAAACGCAGGGGCTGCTCGAATTTCTCAACCCTGAGACCCGTATGTGTTTACACAAAACAGCGTTTTCGTGTGGACAGGGCCTGAGGGTCTGGCTAGGGATGCGGACAGGCTGGCTGAGGAGGCTGAAGAGAAGACTGCGGTCAAGCCAGCCGTGGTTCGTGTTTGCTTGGTCAAATCAGCCGCACATTTTGTTCTAGTGCGTGAATCTTCTAACATTTACGGTATTCGTGATGAAACCGCTCTGAAGAGCTGCTGGTAGTGACTGTGGGGCAGACTGCAGTCTCTCAGTCAGACCCATGAAACATACGATACTTTTACAGTAATTATTCCCGGTAGTGAGCTGAAGGTATCACGATGGTATCCTTCCAGATTTCAAAGTAAAGGGGTGTATCAGTATATTGCTGAAGGAGCTGCCCAGTGCTGTGATAGTGACCTGCAGGGGGTGGGACTCCTTCACCTGCAGCAACGACAGCTTATCCATCAAGAGGGCAACCCAGGATGGAGCTGGCCTTCCTGATAAGTTTATCAAGTCTGTTGTCGAGATGCTGCTGCTCCAGCAGACTACTCCATAGAAAATGGCTGATGCCACCACAGAGTCATAGAAAGTAGTCAAGAGTGCCCCCTGCACTCCAGAGGACCTGAGCTTCCTCAGCAGATGCAGTCTGCTCTGACCTTTCTTGTATGTTGCTGCAGTGTGTTCCAAAGGGCCAAAATAATAATAATAATAATAATAAACAGAAGCCGTTTTTATACTGGGCAGTAAGCCACCAATTTGCCGTCCTTTTGGCGGCCTGGTCCGCAGATTTGGACAGAAGGTGGCAAATTGGTCTGTTTTGGTCCGTCAATTTTGCGCCTCGGAGGGTAACGTTACACTTATTTGTGCCTCCATTGCTGTGTAAATCCGAGGCGGCAATGTGGTGCTGAGATGGGCGGAGGTGTGGATGACGTGCACTGCTGCGCACCCACAGCCGGGAGTTTTAAAACCAGGAAACAGCTGATCACAGCAGTCAGTTCGCCACTTCATCCACGAAGATGAGCAGCTGGAAAGCCGCTGAGATCCGGGAGATGCTAGCGTCTCCTCGCTCTCTGTAGCTGTCTTGGTTGTCCGCTTGTTGTTGTAGCGGCGAGCTAATAGCGGTCGCTACTTTCAAATTAAAAGCCCCCCGCTAAGAACCCAGTTCTAAACTCCGATGGGGTGCAATGTAAAGCTCTTATTTTGAAGACAAATTCGACCTGCTTCTCTTCACGCCCAACTTCGTGCTTCACGTCACGTCACATGTTGACGCCTACCAGAGGAGGAAAAGTGGAGGCTTTTTTGAAAAGAAGGAATATTACACCTCCCTTTTAGCCTTTACCTTGCTGCAAATGTGCAAATTGTTGGTTATTGATAAGTGTTAGCGATAACGTGTTAGTAGTAGTAGTAGTATTACTGTCATGATCTGTCAGATTCTGTGGTGGATATTTTGTGCTTGCCATTTGTTTCTTTTTCTGTTGTGCTTGCAGAGGTGCATTGAGAGGCTGGGTGGAACTTCCCACTTACTGGAGCTGCTGACACACGCTCACCTGCACCAGATGTTTTTGTCAGATAGATGAGGTACATGGCTAATCTTTCTTGTGTTTTCCTTGCCTTCAGTGTCCACCAGTACTCCAACTACCAGCGTTTCCAACTCCAGCAGTCCAGCTCTCTGCACCTCTGCAGCCAACTGCCTTACCCTGAGCTACAGCACCTTCACACTCCCAGACAGGGACTCCGCATGGGACTCTACACCTTCACCTGCAAATCCCTTAGACAATAAATAACCTTGTACACTAGTCCCTGCCTCATTGTCTGCTTTTGGGTCTACACTCCACTAAACAAGCGTAACAATTACGTTACAGGAAAAAAATGCTGTCTTTTCCTTTCCTTTTGTCACCACAAAAATTAAATACAATTCCTGAAGCATCATCACTGTTTCTGTTTCTTTACTGCTGCTCAGCAGGTGGCTGCGTGCCAACGGAAAGTAAACCTACAGTCAATGTAGCAAGATGGCAGAGAAGACAGTATTAACTTTATGGAAATATCCGGCGAAATGCAAGTAGGGCCGGGAGTATAAGTTCTTGTTGTACTGTTTTCATGTACACAGCTGTGCCTAATACTGTCTGCCATTTTCAAGGCTTTTAATAGCATGTAGCAGCACCAGTCCAGTGTCATATTGATAAATTGTTCAAACAATTATCTTTTTGTTGAGCTGACATCAAACTGCTAATATATTGTACAGGTCATTTACATGTGCAGTCTTGGGAAATACCCTCCTCAACCGATAAAGTGCAGTGAGGCTTAATTCTGCACTTGAATGGAAATTTGAGAAATGCTTGAAAATATCCTCAGTTGTGCCAATATCCATTTCACTTTTGCATGATTCACATAATGAAAAGTTTTAGACCTGAATGAAAAAAGCACTGTGCCTTATCCTCAAAGAAAATATTGGCCTATTATTAGTCACTTGAGCAGTATTTCTTCTCTTGAACAGTTGAGACCAAAGGATGATTTCCATATTAAAGAGATTTTGTTTGAAACAAAGGGAAGCTGAAGATAAATTGATAAGATAATATAAAGGATATATATTGTTCCTGGCTTTATGTTTCTGCTTTGCTCTCATGATTTCTGGTTTTAACTTTGCTCTTGGTTTGTTCTTTGTTTAGCCTTTTGTGTTGCTACTTTGTTTTTTGGTGTTTGCTCTTCTTGGTTTTTGTTGGATTCTTGGTTTTTGGACAATTTTAGCTTTTTGTTAATAAAGCTCATTTTCAGTTCCTTAATCCTGCCCTCTTCCTATGTGTTTCTGCTTTTGGGTCCTAACCTTTTCACAAAGTGTGACAATGATCTGATCAAGTTTGGACCCAGCAAACAAATTACTCAAGCATTAAGCATGGTTTCAGGACATGTGGGTAAATTGTTGTGAAACTGAAACTTGAAGCTGAGTGTTATCAATCAGTTTCAGCCAAGTCAGCTGTGGCAAATAGGCTTGATTGCAGGGCGGAGCCAAGTCTGCATAGAAGCACCAGCCAGCACTCTGCTGTTTAGTTACATATTGTCCAAGGACGAGAAGCTGTGAAACTACTGCTGGTGAGTTAGAAGTGTAGTTCCAGTGTTTAGGCTTTCTGTGAGGTGGGTTAGTTGAGATATATAATCTTGTCTAGATACTTTTTGGGTAAATCGTTGTGAGTGTTATCAGTCAGTTTAGGCCAAGTCAGCTGTGGCAAATAAGCTTGATTGCAGGGGTGGAGCTAAGCCTGTACGAGGTAAATCTAGCACATATGGGCTAGTCACTACAGCGTCAGGACAGCCGAATGAAGACTGACGAACAAAGACTTAGGGAGTCTCTCCGCAGGAGTCTATCGAGGAAGTCAAAGTAACTCACTTTCGACCACTGATTGTAGCCATGAGTTCTACCCAATCCCAGTCAGGACATTAAACCAGAGAAGATTTCACTGGAGACACATTGCTTGAGACTGTAACCCAGCCAATCTCTGCTACCCAACATTCTCCACCAGTACTGAACTTGAAGTCTGAACTTGAAGAACTGCCAGTCTGCAGTCAAGAAGGCGTACACCATTTCAGCCTATGCCTCCCTGCAGACTCTCCACTTTCTGGCTCTTACGGAGACCTGGATCACCCCAGAAAACACTGCCACTCCAGCTGCCCTCTCAACCGCCCACTCATTCTCACACTCCCCCCGAGACAAACAGGTCGAGGAGGAGGAACTGGCCTCCTCATCTCACCCACATGGTCCTACCAGGTCCTTCCCCTGGACCACCTACCCAGATCTGCTTTTGAATTCCATGCTGTCTCTGTCACCCTTCCTGCTGATCAATCGCCCTCCTGGTCCTCTCCGTGACTTCTTTGATGAGATGGACGCCCTCCTAAGCTGCTCCCCTGACGATGGCACACCGCTTGTTGTCCTGGGTGACTTCAACATCCACCCAGTGAAGCTGCACTCACCTGAATTCATCGACTTCTTCTCCACATTTGACCTCACTCTCTCCCCCTCTCCACCCACCCACCGGGCCGGGAACAGACTTGGCCTTGTCTTCACAAGGTTCTGTAGTACCTCAGCACTCTCCGTTACCCTGCTCACTGTGTCTGACAATCACGCTGTCACTTTCACTCTCCCCTTGAAGTCCTCCACCTCCCTCGCCACTACACCTCACACGGTCACCACCCGCTGCAATCTGAAATCCCTCTCTCCCTCCGCTCTCTCCTCAACTGTTCTTTCCTCACTACCATAAACAGACCAATTCGCTCTAATGTCAGACATCTCCGCTTTGACAGCTGTGCATCACCTCAAGCTCAACCTTAGTAAAAATGAACTCCTCTTCATCCCCGGGAAAGACTGCCCTTGCATGGACCTGTCGGTCACTGTTGAGGATGTCACGGTATCACCTTCGTCGACAGCGGGGAACCTGGGCGTAATTCTCGACGACAGACTATCCTGCACCCCCAACATCACTGCTTTGGCCCGATTCTGCAGATTTGCCCTCTACTGGCTGATTGGCCCAGGTTGACACCAGCCAGTGGTTCCCAGTCAACGGCCCGGCTGACAGCAGCCAATTATTACCGGTCAGCTGTGCTTGTCTCTCTGTCGGCGGTCTGAACGTCATCCACCAGTGGTTCCTAGCCTCCTGCTCATCCTCCTGAGGGCTTTCGCCTTTGCCTCTGGACTGCCATTTGGCCTCCAAAGGGGCCTCTAGGCCCCAACCTCCTAGACCCCCTCCGGATTAGTTCTGTCCCTCCTCCAGACCCTCTCTACCCCTCGGTCCCTTAAGACGTGTCAGAGATCACAATAACACCCAAACAACATCTCAGATGTGGTACTATGCAGTACAGGGCCTACTGTTGGGACCGTCCACATGGTTCTGACAATAGACCGACCTATCAAAGGCCAAAGCTTCAAAGTGGCCTCCTTGCACTAACAAACACTTGATTTTTCTCAATTCTATAATTTGCGGTTTTGCATCACTTCGTTAAGTGCTTTCACTTTGAAAACTCTAGCAGAACAAAGTTCTGTTTGTTTTTGATTTTGTTTTAATATATCGTTAAGTATCACCACTTGATTCAGAGAAAGTGAATTTAATTTAATTAATTGTATTGAACAACGACGGAAGATCCGCCCCGGCCAGCGTTTTATCCTCCAGTTATTTTAGTCAAGGAGTTGAATTAGTACGAGTCAGAGCTTAAGAATCACCACTCGAAGTAACAAATAAGAAATTTTTATTAAGACCATAATCATTGATAAAGACGTTGCAATAATTGACTGCTGCAGAAACCGTGCAAACGGTTTCCAATGAAAGAAAGACTTTACCAAGCCAAGACCGGCTCTGCCCCCAACGCTCTCAAGCGGACACTCCACTGTGCATCGGACCAAGAGTTCATCAGCTGAGTACCAGACGAGCCGCGACCTCCCTTGGGCCATTGGACCGACACTGCGGTCCGCAGTCGAGCTAAGGGCACCCGAGGACACCAAGGCCGGACTACATCGATTCTCCAATCAAAGTAGGCTGAAACTCTTGCACACAGCTGGATTTACACCCATGAACATGAGTTGGTGTCTATAGGTTCTGACTCCTTTATTCTCGGTTTAAGAGAAATTCGATTAGGGTCTCGTTAGCATTAAATTTACTCTCGTTAGTATCAAATTTTCTCCTTTAATATTTGAAGGCTAAAAACCTGACCCGTAATTTCACCATCCGTCCATGTTCAAATAACCCTCCTATTTTACTCATTACAGTCTTCACATTATCTGTTATCATTTGTTCATTCACATTACCATTGCATTTATTCACCCTGAATTATTTAGTTAATAAACATATCTAACCGTCTGTCGTTGTCTGTGGATGTTTATTTTAATGTGGAGAACCGCTGGAACTGTGTAAGAATTTATTACTTCAGCTATGAGAATGAAAATATAGAATAGAAATTAAATACATCAAGTTAAATTGATTAGAATTGTTACAAGCTAAACTTGTCCAGTCCAGATTTGATTAATTTCCTGCGGATTATTCAAATAGATCAAACAATGGAGGTGTGTTATTAATCCCCAGTGATTAATTACGTTTACTGAGTAGTGTATCTCTTACATTATATTGTCAAAAGTATTGGCTCACTTGCCTTGACTCGCATATGAACTTAAGTGACATCCCATTCTTAATCCATAGGGTTTAATATGACATCGGTCCACCCTTTGCAGCTATCACAGCTTCAACTCTTCTGGGAAGGCTTTCCACAAGGTTTAGGAGTGTGTTTATGGGAATTTTTGACCATTCTTCCAGAAGCGCATTTGTGAGGTCACACACTGATGTTGGACGGGAAGGCCTGGCTCTCAGTCTCCGCTCTAATTCATCCCAAAGGAGTTCTATCAGGTTGAGGTCAGGACTCTGTGCAGGCCAGTCAAGTTCATCCACACCAAACTCTCTCATCGATGTCTTTATGGACCTTGCTATGTGCACTGGTGCACAGTCATGTTGGAACAGGAAGGGGCCATCCCCAAACTGTTCCCACAAAGTTGGGAACATGGAATTGTCCAACATCTCTTGGTATGCTGAAGCATTCAGAGTTATTTTCACTGGAACTAAGGGGCCAAGCCCAGCTCCTGAAAAACAACCCCACACCATAATCCCCCCTCCACCAAACTTTACACTTGGCATAATGCAGTTAGACAAGTACCGTTCTCCTGGCAACCACCAAACCCAGACTCGTCCATCAGATTGCCAGATGGAGAAGTGCGATTCGTCACTCCAAAGAATGCGTCTCCACTGCTCTAGTGTCCAGTGGAGGCGTGCTTTACACCACTGCATTCAACACTCTGCATTGCACTTGCTGATGTATGGCTTAGATGCAGCATTCCATGAAGCTCTCTATGCACTGTTCTTGAGCTAATTTTGGCCATTTTGGCTCTCTGCCATCTTGTCTCTTTGACTACGACCACCATTTTGGCTCTCTTTCTTTGTCCTTCCGACACACACACACACACACACACACACACACACACACACAATATTGCACAAATATTTACATTTAAAGTGAACTCTTCTTTAGAGACTGTTTTGGTCTGGTTATTGGTCACAGGGTGGTGCCCCATTTTAATGATTCGATCATCATTTTTATTAATTTTATTGATTTGATTTAAATATTTATTATCAATAATTATTAATTTCTAATAACCACACCTGCCCTACCATCAATTCCCAACAGTATAATGCTCTCTCCCTTCCTTTTCACCCTCTACACATCGGACTTCACACACAGCACCGTGAACTGTCACCTCAAAAGTTCTTCGATGATACAGCCAGTGTTGGATGTGTGTCTGAGGGAACAAACAAGAATATAGGGGGGTCATCAACGACTTTGTTAACTGGTGTGATTGCAACCACCTGCATATAAACACCAGTAAAACAAAGGAAATGTGATCAACTTCCAGAGGAAGAATCCACAGATCACACCAGTGAACATCCAGGGTTTTGACAGATGGTGGCAAAATACAAAACCTGGGTGTTCACCTTAACAATAAACTGGACTGGGCTGACAACAAAGATGTTCTGTACAAGAAGGGCCAAAGTTGCCTCCATCTGCTGAGGAGACTGAGGTCCTTTGGGGTGCAGAGGACATTACTTCGAACATTTTATGACACTGTGGTGGCATCAGCGCTCCTTTATGCAGCGGTCTGCTGGGGAGCTTGCAACACAGACAGGGACACGATGAGACTAAACAAACTGGTTCGGAGGGCCAGCTCTGTCCTGGACTGTCTGCTGGACTCCATAGAGGTGGTGGGTGAGAGGAGGATGTTAGCCAAGCTGACGCAATCATGGACAACACCTCTCACCCCCTGCACCAGCAGACTCCCCCGTGTAAGAAGGAGTGCTACCGCAGATCATTCATCCCCATAGTAATCAGACTGTTTAACGCAAGCACTACCTGATCAATCGCTTCTCCACTTACTTGTTTGTTTTTGTAAATATCTTCTTGTTTTTTTCTATTTATTTTCTATTTAACTTTATACATATTTTTGTGATTCATTTTCCTGTACTTGTCACATCTCGAGCTGTTGTAACAAGTGAATTTCCCTGTTGTGTGATAAATAAAACCAATCTTAATCTTAATCTTAATGTCATGTCTCTGTGCAGATCCTTGCATGTGTGCTCCTTCTGTGGCCATGGCCACTCTCGACCTGCCTGTCCCTGCAACCAAACTTACCAATGACTAACCTCATCATTGAGAAAATGGATCACATAAATCTTCCCATAAACAACTTTCTGCATACTAACCTGCTGAACACAATGACAACCAGTCCTCCATCTAGGTCGACTGAGCTTTGCCATACATATAATCCGAAATGGATGGCTCTCTCTGTAATGACAGAGAGAGCACGGCAGCCTCTGCCATCAGTGTGTGAATGGGTGATTGTGACAAGTGTTGTAAATTGCTTGGTGGAATAGAAAAGTTCTATTTCAATGCAAGTCAACCCAAGTTTATGTGACATAGCACCAAATTGTAACTTCCTGGACAGTCAAATGCTGACACTTCAGGTTTACAGCTCAGGTCATATACCAGCCCAAACCATCAACTATTTTCCCCCATTTGCATTGTTTTAAGTCAGTGGCATGATCTCTGCTGAGCTGTTACTGTCAGCACTCATTTCTGTTTGGATGAACATGACAATGTCACACCACAAATCATGAAAAAACAGAAGACAAATTAAAAATACAGCATCCTTAAATCTTTATTTTTTAATGTGCACAGCCTACAATAAATATATGAATACTTTGGCTTGAGCATCTGACTAGCATCAGTCCAGGAACCCCTGTAAACTATATATGCACGCCAGAGTGTATAAAGCAACACAAACACACATAAACTTCACAATACAGTTGATAATAAAGTGAGACAGATTGATAAAGCTCAGTTTGTGTTTGATAGTCACACTGATAATGGCTGACGTCAGGGGGCCTGAGATAGCAGCCTGTGGCAAGCCTGAGTGAAACAAGTAATCATGATGAGGAGCTCTGCTCTCATTCTGGGCAGCGGATAGATAAGTGTGAGATCAGACTGAGTTTACAGAAGATCTAAATCTTCTAAATCTTCAAAGCCATCACCAGCATGACCCTGCCCATAACTGTCCATTCACATCAATAAAATCATTCAGTGCACATCAAATACATTTTAACCAGCAAATTGTTTAATAGAAATGAGCTCAGCGCTGGACCCTGTTCTTCAGCTAAATGGGGCTCAATTCATCCAGGTTAACATGGTGTTAGCAGCTTAAGGAAGCCTTTGCAGTTCTCATAGAAACCATACCACAAAAGTGATGTTGACATGATTACAGTGTGCTCTACTTTAGGTTGAACAAACGAACTGAACACTGTATACAGTAATCATGAAGTCATCTTTTCGCTGTCTTCCCTGGTGTGTTATCGGCACCTGTTCCAGCGGAATAGTGTGTAACTATTGGCAGGAATGTGTATTGTGTCCTGTGTGTCCTCATGTACATGCATGAGACAAACCAACAGGGGCCCCTCACCCATAGGTATCATTGAGATCATATTGGCACTCCTCTTACCGACACTGCTGATCATCAGGTACTTTAACGGTACCCTCATCACTTCTGTTTGATATTTAAAAAAAAAAAAAAAAAATAAAGTTAATTAAGAACATAATTAGATTTGCTTCATTTCCTTGCACTGAATATAGATTAATTCTTGAGGAGCTACTGCAACAGCACTGCTTTATGACCTTGTCTCACCCATCATGGCTGCAGCCGTGATTTGCCATAAAGGGCAAATAACCCTCTGCCTTGTTTGCATTTCTCTAAACCAAACACACAGCAACACGTTCCTACCAAATAATTTCTGGGGAACTTGCTTTGGTAAATCATTTGCACAGGGAGGCGAGCCCTGCCATTAAAATAGGCTAAATCTCTGCAAAAGAAAAGGTTGCATCGGCAGCATTAGTGACCAAGCTAGCATTACAGTCACTTGCCATTTTCTGTGTGTAAATTGTTAACTCAGAGGTGGTGGTTGTTGATTTTTGATGTCTTCTGATGTTGAAAACACAAACCGGTCAAGGACCATGTCGACTCCAGCCCACAGTCTCCATCCAGTGAGCTGTCTTTTATGACTTGTGAGACTAACAAAGGTAAATGAGAAGGATTCCCTGGTTTGACTTTACTGTTCCAGCAGACAACACCAGCATCACTCCTCTCTCTCTCCTCCATGACTGCAGTTGTGTGTTAAAGACAAAAAAAAGTCTGTTTGTCAACCTGTTGTTGCATCAGATGCATGTGACTCTCCATTACACAGGATGAAACTGCCAAAGAACCCTTGTTTTTATTCTTGTCTACCTCTGTCTGGTCAGGATATTAGCCGGCTCATATCATGTAACCACTTCTGTTACCTTCAATAACAGTGGGCAAACAAAGTCAACTTTAGCAGAGTTAAAACCATGATCAACTCTAAGGTGATTGGCTGAGTGCTGATGATATGTGATTGGCAGACACGGCACAGAGGACCAACCTGAAACGTGGTAAAACCCGATAAGATCTCAAAAAACCAATTCCACTGTATTTTATGATCGATCTTAGATGATTTGCAGAATCAGTCCACTGTTAAAGAGTTACTGTAACTTACAGTAACAATAGAAGAAAGACACAGTAATTAATTATGACATGTCATGTAACAACCAGAAAGGTTGAATTGAATACTGTACGTATCATGTGCTCATAGCATTCATCCCAAACTACATTTGGATTCATTATGTTCGACTGTATCGACTTTTTTTCATAAATACCTCCACCAAGGACATTAGGTTCTCAGCCGTGTCTGTTTGTTGGTCTGTTTATCAGTAGGATTACACAAAAACTCCTGAACAAATTTCCACCAAACATAGATGGAGAATGGGTCTCGGCCCAGAACAGACCCCATTAACTTTGGTGCTGATCCAGACAAAGGGAAAGATCCCGGATTTTTTCTCACCTTCTTTAACATTAGTTAGTAGAAATGGGGACTCATGGGCCTTGGTGGAGGTATGCGCTTTACTCAGTGCTATTCTAGTTGAACCCTTATGTTTCTCATTTGTGTCTATTAGTCTTTTAGGTCCTCCTGTGAATAAGGTTTGAGCTGAAAGACAACAGGAGATACACTTAATGGCAGTTTAGAAGAGTGAAAAAAATCCAGACTTGAATCAAACAATCAACAATCAAAACCAACTAACACCATCCATGTCTGAAGAACAGGGCCCTGATGGGACTTCATACACTGTTATGTGATATGATCAGATATCAGGCATGGAAGCAATTGGTTTTATATAATATCAGACAAAAAGGTAGATACAGTTGTCATCTACAAGTGTGTTGTATATATTACTCAACATTCTAAATATATTACTGTAGAAAAAGGAGACGCTTCTTTTTTGAGTAGGATGCGCACATAATGTCAGAGTTTGCTGACCACACTGACTGATCAAAGTAAAATAAAAGAATATACCTGTCAAACTGGACAACTTAGAGCCTCCATCGTTTCATTTAAGTCAGATGTTTTCTGTCATCAATGGAGGTGTCACGATTTCCACCCTAAATCGAAAATTGAGCGTTCCATTTGGATCACTGGATTCTCCAACCAGCCAAAGAAAAAACAATAAAAAAAACACTTGAAAGACGACACAACTAGCTCACTTCCAGACTCTGATCCTGTGTGATGAAGACGATCAGCTGACTGGTACTGGAGTTCACTGTGACCATGTTCTGTTTATTTCATTTTTCATTTTTCAAAGATCCTTTATTGTCCAGATTGAACCCTCTTCATAAAAGAGGGTTCAATCTGGACAATAACTGTGATAATTGAAGAATGGCGAGCCATCAGTGCTTAATGTTTTTTCTTTTGTTTGTTTTTTTTTTCCTTTTTTTTTTTGTAAATTGAACCGAATCATGAATTTGGAGAATTGTGACAGACCCAGGCACTCAACAGCATGACCTGAGACAAAGGTCAGACTTTTTAAATGAGCTGAAGTAACTCGTGGTGCCCACTGGTATGGTTACACCCCATCCCTATGTCTCCAGTCTTGATTCAGGAGCACAGCACTTGTTCTTCATCAGAACAAAGACAAACAAAGTCAACTGTCAATAAATATAGACATATTTATGCTGTACATTCACAAGTGAATTTCAATAATTTCCTCTCATTCAGAGACACAAGCTGCTTTGGCTGCATTGGAAGTGAAATGTGACTCCAGCGGACATGAAGGGATGAGTGTTGAGGGATCATGGTATCTTCAACATTATACCACTGCTCTGCATCTGTCTGATCAGTGCTGCTGCTGAAGAAACTTCATACTGACTCTGAGCCACTCAACTGAACGAGCTTAAGACTGACAGGAGGGATTACCCTCAGATGTCTGAGACCAGTCAGGACGGCTGATTTATGTGTCATGTAGTGTAGTGTGCATTCTGTTTAACACACAAAGAGGAAGATATGAGTTTGGTGCAGATTACATTCAGAGTGTGAGCAGAAGGACACTTGTAGAGGTATTCTTGGCACAAGCTCAACACTTCATCAGCCTAACATCTTTATCCTCTTCTCCCCTCTCCAGCCTGCAGCAGTTCCAGCAGGAGGGCAGCCTGATCATGGTGCTGGTTTTATCCCAACACTGCTGACGTACCCCTGAGCCAGGATACCAAATTCATGTAAATATACTAACCTGAAAATAGGACAAGCTAAATACTGCCATACAACGCAGAGGCCGATTGCTTACAATGTGCCCCTATGCAACACTGGAGCAAAGTGTCCTGTTCAGTAGGCCTCATGCACTCACAGTGTCTGCCCTGAGCACTGTGTGTGAAAGCTGCTGCTCTCTGCTGGTAACATGTCCCCACAGAGCCTCAAGTTTCCCTCTTCAGGTGATGATGGAGTAGGTGAGCACACTGCTGCATTCAGGAGCCTTGAAGCTGAGTGCAGACCATCAGCATCCTGCACCACAGATCCCACCGGTCCAGTCCTGGATGACTCCAGCCTTCACCAGCTTGACCAGGAACTCCTTCTCTTTAGATATGTTGTGAGTCCAGGACTGCAGAGGGCACAGAGACACAGCACATAGTGACACAATATGATGGGAACTGATACTCATGTTGCGCAGAATGGTCAGCATGTTTCCCTGAAAGAGGTGGGGCTTAGGATGATGATGGTGATGTGGGCTGGTCAGTCTGTCCACAGCAGAGGTTTTCAAACTGTGGGCTGTTACTTCAGGCAGGCTGCTAATAACAATTTACTCTTGTGTCGCAAAGTTGTTTTTGATTGCGATTGATTGTGGGGACATCACAGTGCTCAAGACTCACAGAATGCTGTTGAGACAGGTGAGTACAACAACAACCAATGTGTTGCAATGGTGTGTTGCCTGCCTTGGTAGTGTTTTATTCTGCTATTAACTCTGTAAGAAGTGCCAAAATATTAAAATGATGTAGCCTAATATTGCTTGTATTAGCTCGTTCTTTTCACTGTTGGTCATTTTTGTTAAGTTGTCAGAGTTTTGTTCTCCTTTTTAATAGGGCTTCATTGAGAGAGGAGGTTACATCTATTACTGATAATCAGTTGTACGAGAAGGCTGCAGAGGGCCTTTCTATAGACAAGGAGTGTATTGCTGGTTTGGAAGTGAAACTATTTTCAGGTTCTATTTCAGAAACAAAGAAAACCTCCTTTCACAGTTGGCATTAGTAACAACACCAATGACTAAACATGCAGCCTGTTTTTCAACAGAATTCTGGTTATGATGTTGAAACAGGCTGTAGAACTACAGAACCATACTGTATTTCTGGAGAAGACGCACTGAACATGAAGTCATGAAGCCAATTCTGGACTTTCTTTTTGAGGACCTTTCATCTGAACCCTGCACTTTATGAGCAGAAAATATGCTGAGCTGAAATATATTTGATCTGTGTAGCGATGTACTTTCATCACTTTAAATTTAAACAACTTTCTCTCACGTGGTCCTCTTAGCTTACCATGCTGTGACTGAAGGGTAAAGTTAACATTACAAGACATTAAACTTGATTGATTATTGTTGTAGTGCAGGTAAGGTCAAGTCATGAATAATAATATTGGTTTGTGCTTGTTTGCTTGGTTTGCAGCTATTAGCATTATTATGCTTATTGGATTGTGAGTTTGTCCTCTCTTTTCCGTGCTGAATAGCTGACATTAGTTATCACATACACTACCAGTCAAAAGTTTGGACACACCTTCTCATTCAATGGTGTTTCTTTATTTTTTAATATTTTACATTGTAGATCAATACTGAAGACATAAAACTATGAAGGTACACACATGGAATTATGCAGTAAACAAAAAAGTGTTTAACACACCAGAATATGTTTTATATTTGATATTCTTTAAAGTAGACACCTTTTGCTTTGCTGCAGCTCAAGGATGAATATGTATGATTATTACTCCATTACTTCCGTTCTTTTCCCTGTCAGCTCTCGATAATAAGAACTGAGCATTCCATGGAGTAATAATCAGACATTTTCATCCTTGAGCTGCGGAAATCTACTGCACTTGGTAATCGACTCGTCAGGGCTTCCCCACACAGGCAGGCTGCTGGAGGAGAGGGTGAGTTGTGCTGTGTTTTTAATACAAATCCGGCAAAGCTAGCAGATGTTTGATGCTTCGTACTGTGTGCTGGGACTGTACATGTACTGTTGCTGAAGTTTGCTGCTGTTCTCACCGTTAATTGTGGCTTTGTGATGGCGGTTTCTAGTTAGAGACATAAGCTGCAGTGTATTGTTTTCGTGCGGTCTTTTCTGAGGTTGCTAAAACTAGCTAAGCTAGCGGTCAGCAAACTTGACCTCTCGAGGGGGAGTCTTACTCAGAGTCAAGGTGTGTTAGACCATGGATTAAACTTACACCGGAATATCCCTTTAATTCAGGACAGGTTTCTCATAGCTTGTCACAGCATCAGCTTTCCTTACACGTTACTGTGGGTAAGACTAGTTGAACTAGTGTATACAGTGATGGATGAATAACTGAATGACACTCGCATTCAGATGAAAGTGCCCAATAAAGCCACTCAGGTCCAGCCACTGTAGTTTTGCCTGAGCAGATACAACGTAGGTATAAGGTTAGTCATGCTGCCAAGTGTCGGCTCTTTGCTTCAGTGAGAATGATGCCCAAAAAAGTGTTTTAGGTCCTAGAATAGTGTGATAAATTCAAAGATTTAAAGATGATCAGCTCAGAACACTTATATGATGTGTTCCTAAAAGTTGAATTGGAAATACAGAAAACTCTGTTTACCAGCTTTGCAGGGAGGAAGATCATTAATTCAGACCAACAAACAACTTCAGTGGTATTTTTGGACATATCATTAACCAGCTACAGCTGATAACATTTGCTGGCAGTTGCAGTTAACACGTTTTCCTCTTGTATCTAATGGAGTTTAAATGATTGACGTAATAATTATGATTGTGGCTCTTTCAATATGATTTGTTTGTTATTTAATCAGATTATGTCATTTCAATAATGACGTGAATAAAAAAGCTCATCATGGTGATGCCCCTTGGTTGGAAAAATGCCACCTGCCATCAAAACTGATCAGTCCGTGTAACTAATGGTGGATGCTGGAAAGCAGAAACTTTCTCGTCTGTCTCATTCATACATGCCAGGGGGCGGCACCAAGCAGCTCTGTGGATTCATGAACAAACACAAAACGGAGTTCGGCTATGAAAATAAGATGAAGGGGATTGCATGTCTGTTTCAATTACCCTGGCTAAGAGTGATTTATTAGCAGACTGGACACTGCCAGACTGTAAAGTAGAGTGAATGGCAATTTGGACATCAATATGTCACGCTGTGACTGCTATGCTCTCAAAATCCAGTACCCAGCAATTTTACATCACTTGAGATTGCATACACATCCCAGGCCACTACTTAACATGCTGGGTAAATCCCTCCTAGATTCCTGAGAGGTGTTTTAAATTCACAAAAGGTCACAGTAAACTGTTCCAGTGTAGCATAAATCTAGAAAACCAATCGAAAAGCATGTTGGTCGAAAGAATTGTTGGGTATATTATGTTGTGTGGGAGTTGTCCATTAAGATTAAAATGTGCAGGAAATAGTTGGTCACACACCTGTGGATGGAGGAGATGAATCATCAACCTCAACTGTAAATTCACCACCATGTAGGAAGCTCAGACTCAGTCTTTCTCAAATTAACTCAGGTCTCAGAAATGTAGCAAAAAAAGCCAATCAAAGTATCACATGTACGGTCACAAAGTTTCAGATTTCATCAGCTACACTTATTACTTTAAGTCAAACTGAATGGAATATGAAGATACTGTAGCGGTTGTGCATATTTCATTTGTTCACAAAGGGATTAAATCTTTGTCAAAGCATATCTGTGGAAACAACTTCTCAGCCTCAAGCATCTGAGTGGGTGTTTTTTCATGACAAGCTGTCAACCTGACAAAAAGTCTACACAGCTAACGGCCATTAATAATCTTAAACTGTATTGATTTTCACATTAAAGTGTGCTTACAGGTGTTGAGGAGTGCTACTGCATATGTGAACAAAGTAGTGTAAAGCCTTTTGTGGCTCGAGAGGAAGCTGCATTGTGGGTACATCAGCCAATTACATTAGCCAATATTTGGGAGGACCCATTATGCTGTTAAGTGTATATTCCACCTGGAAAGTGGAAGTAAAAGTCCCACTACAGTGTATTTTTGGTATTTATCCACACTCAGTGTATTTTGGCATTTTTGGTGGATAAGTGGGAAAGTCACCTCTGCATTTTTTTTTCAAGCTAAATTAAAATCATTCACAAACTGTTGCTGGCATTGAGGGGATACAAGGGGGCAATTTTCACATAATAAATGGACAGCTTTGATGAAACAATGCTGCTGCCCACAGACACACAGATCACTGCAGCCGACACAGCAGACGACTCCAGCAACAAGAGCAGAGGAGAGCCAAGCCAACATCTGTTTTTCTGTCATTACATATATTCTCCTCCTTGAAACCCCTCCACCACGATAAGGTGACGACCTTATCGTGGTGGAGGGGTTTGAGTACCTGAATGATCCTAGGAGCTATGTTGTCCGGGGCTTAATGCCCCTGGTAGGGTCTCCCAAGGCAAAAAGGTCCTAGGTGACGGGTCAGACTAAGAACGGTTCCAAAGCCCATGATGAATGTTAATACAACGAGGCAGTGTACGTCGCCCGGATTGGCGTTACCGGGGCCCCACCCTGGAGCCAGGCCTGGGGTTGGGGCTCGCAGGCGAGCGCCTGGTGGCCGGGTCTGTGCCCACGGGACCCGGCCGGGTACAGCCCGAAGGAGCGACGTGGGCCCGCCCTCCAGTGGACCCACCACCCGCAGGAGGGTTCAGAAGGGGCTGGTGCATTGTGGATTGGGTGGCAGTCGTGGGCGGGGACCCCGGCGACCTAATCCCGGACGGTGACTCTGGCCATGGGGACATGGAATGTCACCTCACTGGGGGGGAAAGAGCCTGAACTGGTGCGGGAGGTTGAGCGGTACCGGCTAGAGATAGTCGGGCTCACCTCCACACACAGTCTGGGCTCTGGAACCCAACTCCTTGAGAGAGGCTGGACTCTCTTCTACTCTGGAGTTGCCCGCGGTGAGAGACGGCGAGCTGGTGTGGGCTTGCTTATAGCTCCCCATCTCAGCCGCCATGTGTTGGAGTTTTCCCCGCTGAGCGAGAGGGTCGTTTCCCTGCGCCTTCGGGTCGGGGATAGGTCTCTCACTGTCGTTTCGGCTTACGGGCCGAACAGCAGTGTAGAGTACCCGGCCTTCTTGGAGTCTCTGGGAGGGGCACTGGAAAGTGCTCCAACTGGAGACTCCGTCGTTCTTCTGGGGGACTTCAATGCTCACGTGGGCAGTGACAGTGTTACCTGGAGGGGTGTGATTGGGAGGAATGGCCTCCCCGATCTGAACCCAAGTGGAGTTCTGTTATTGGACTTCTGTGCTAGCCACAGTTTGTCACTGCTGGGAACGTCTGGCGGAACCCTCTGTCAGGGGGGTCTTCAACTCCCACCTCCGGGAGAGCTTTGACCAGATCCCGAGGGAGGCTGGGGACATAGAGTCCGAGTGGACCATGTTCTCCGCTTCCATTGTTGACGCAGCTGTACGAAGCTGTGGCCGAAAGGTCTCCGGTGCCTGTCGAGGCAGCAATCCCCGAACCCGGTGGTGGACACTGGAAGTAAGGGATGCTGTCAAGCTGAAGAAGGAGTCCTACCGAGCCTGGTTGGCTCGGGGGACTCCTGAGGCAGCTGACGGGTACCGGCAGGCCAAACGTGCGGCAGCGCGGGCAGTTGCGGAAGCAAAAACTCGGGCCTGGGAAAAGTTCGGGGAGGCCATGGAGGAGGACTACCGGTCGGCCTCGAGGAAATTCTGGCAAACCATCCGGCGCCTCAGGAGGGGGAAGCAGTGCTCCACCAACACTGTTTACAGTGGGGGTGGGGAGCTGTTGACCTCAACTGGGGACATTGTCGGGCGGTGGAAGGAATACTTCGAGGATCTCCTCAATCCCACTGACACGCCTTCCGTAGAGGAAGCAGAGGCTGAGGGCTCAGAGGCTGATTCATGCATCACTCAAGCCGAAGTCACTGAGGTAGTCAGGAAGCTCCTCAGTGGCAAGGCACCGGGGGTGGATGAGATCCGCCCAAGTCTTTGGATGCTGTGGGGCTGTCTTGGCTGACACATCTCTGCAGCATCGCGTGGCAGTCGGGGACAGTACCTCTGGACTGGCAGACCGGGGTGGTGGTCCCTCTATTTAAAAAGGGGGACCGGAGGGTGTGTTCTAACTATCGGGGGATCACACTCCTCAGCCTCCCTGGTAAAGTCTATTCCAGGGTACTGGAGAGGAGAATTCGGCCGATAGTCGAACCTCGGATTCAGGAGGAACAATGCGGTTTTCGTCCTGGTCGTGGAACACTGGATCAGCTCTATACCCTCCGCAGGGTGCTCGAGGGTTCATGGGAGTTTGCCCAACCAGTCCACATGTGTTTTGTGGACTTGGAGAAGGCATTCGACCGTGTCCCTCGTGGCACTCTGTGGGAGGTGCTTCCGGAGTATGGGGTCCGGGGCCCTCTGCTAGGGGCTGTACGGTCCCTGTATGACCGGAGCAGGAGCTTGGTTCGCATTGCCGGCAGTAAGTCAGACCTGTTCCCGGTGCATGTTGGACTCCGGCAGGGCTGCCCTTTGTCACCGGTTCTGTTCATTATTTTTATGGACAGAATTTCTAGGCGCAGCCGGGGGCCGGAGGGGGTCTGGTTCGGGAGCCACAGGATTTCATCTCTGCTTTTTGCGGATGATGTTGTCTTGTTGGCCTCTTCGAGCCAGGACCTCCAGCATGTCCTGGGGCGGTTTGCGGCAGAGTGTGAAGCAACTGGTATGAGAATCAGCACCTCCAAGTCCGAGGCCATGGTTCTCGACCGGAAAAAGGTGGCTTGCTCCCTCTGGGTTGGGGGAGAGTTCCTGCCTCAAGTGGAGGAGTTCAAGTATCTTGGGGTCTTGTTCACGAGTGAGGGAAAGATGGAGCGTGAGATTGACAGGCGGATCGGTGCAGCGGCTGCAGTAATGCGGTCGTTGTATCGGTCCGTCGTGGTGAAGAGAGAGCTGAGCCGAAAGGCGAAGCTCTCGATTTACCGGTCAATCTACGCTCCTACCCTCACCTATGGTCATGAACTTTGGGTCATGACCGAAAGAATAAGATCCCGGATACAAGCAGCCGAAATGAGTTTCCTCCGCAGGGTGGCGGGGCGCTCCCTTAGAGATAGGGTGAGGAGCTCTGCCACCTGGGAGGAGCTCGGAGTAGAGCCGCTGCTCCTCCACATCGAGAGGAGCCAGCTGAGGTGGCTCGGGCATCTTTTCCGGATGCCCCCGGAACGCCTTCCTCGGGAGGTGTTCCTGGCATGCCCCACCGGGAGGAGGCCCCGGGGAAGACCCGGGACACGCTGGAGTGACTATGTCGCCCAGCTGGCCTGGGAACGCCTCGGGGTCCTCCCGGAAGAGCTGGGGGAAGTGTCCGGGGAGAGGGAAGTCTGGGCGTCCCTGCTCAGGCTGCTACCCCCGCGACCCGGCCCCGGATAAGCGGAAGAAAATGGGATGGGATGGGGACATATATTCAATATTTACTCTACTTATCATCAGCTGTGAAGGAAAAAAACGTATCGAGATCCTTTACTTCGGTAAAAGTACTCATGAAAATACTCCACTGCAAGTCAAAGTCCTGCATCCAAAACCTGACTGAAGTAAACATATGTAAGTAATGTTAGCCAAATACATTTAAAGGGCTCAAAGTAAAAGTACTCATTATGCAGTAAACTGTTGTGTTTACTGCATAATGTGTTTTAATAACTGATGTGGATTAATATTCCTGCTGCAATAATGTGTATGTGTCTGAGCTCATTTTAACTTCTTTATATACTGTTGGATAGTTAAATCTACAGCAATGCATCCCATTTCAATAAGATCATCATATGTTTTTTAGCGTCGCTGTCCTGTGAGAACAACGTAACTGTTTCAGCTTTGTAACGATGCATTTTCAGCTGATCCAAAACATGAAGGAAAACTTCATCTTTTAGTTTATCACAAGCATTTAACATCAGAAGCATCTGCACATACATGGTTCTCACTGGGCAGGAAGGGGAAGAAAAACTGAAATCTGAAAAGTAACTGGTAATAAAAGCTGCCGGACAAATGCAGTTGGGTAAAAACTAGAATATTTGCCTCAAAATTATAGTGGAGTAGAAGTATAATGTTGCATAAAATGGAAATGCTCAGGTAAAATACAGGTACCTATAATGTGTACCTAAATACAGTACTTGAGGTAATGTACTAAATTAGATTCCAGCTCCGTTTGTCATTATCAATAAAAATTCTTATAGTATTTAGTAACTCATTAGTGTTTACTGTGTTTGTTCTGAATATTTCCCCTAGATTTATTTAGTTGATATTATGTAATTTAACCCCAATGTTCAAAATAAATAACAAGCAGTATGAATGGAGACTGTCATTTTGTTATCATTACCATTGTTATTATCATTATTATTAGATAGTCATTACATGGGTGTTGTGAATTTGTTATCACACTAACTGGTTTGACCCTATATGATTGCATGTGACAAATAAACTGAGCACAGCCAGCAGCCACTGGTGGTGATATTACTTGACACCAGCTAGAACGCATCGTCTCAAACTGTCAACAGCGTTCTGTGTGCTTGTGATCCTGCAAGATCATTCTTCCAAGAACGGCTATGAAGAACAAAAGTTGATTCTTTGCATTCTTCGTTTTGAGAGAGGCTCACAGTGGTAACAGCCTTCTTTTGGGCTGGTTGGAACTGAAGTGAGATAAACTATTTCTTAAGTGCCTATCAAATGACAGTTCTGACACGTCTAGCATCAGTTTCAAAACTACTGTGGTATGTTACCATAGCAGGTCTGTAGTTACCTCTTTGATAGCTGACATCCTGATCTTCTCATAGTAATGCAGAGGAGCATGGGGGGTGCTCATGTTGTAGCCAAATCCAGCCACAGCTACTTCATCACAGTTATGAAGGGCCATCGTTATGGCAACTGCCCCCAGGGTTGGGATATTCTGAAAACAGATAAAGAGTTTGCATGAAGCTGTACTCCAGAACACATAAATGTCCAGCAGACAAGCCTTTTTTCCACTGTCTAGTTAATGTGTGGATATCTTACAGATGTGAAGCATGGCTCTATTTATAATGTCACACTGTTCTTCAGGCTCTGTGTAGCTGCTGCTGTGTGTTCACAGTGGAGTCGGCTCCTGATCATTAAACAGCTCACTGTTACGGCTATCTTTTTACAAGGAACTGAAGAGAACATGTCACTCACTCCTCGGCCCATCTGTCCATTGTTGTGAGGTAAACCAATCAGCTTAAAGGAGGCCTCTTGGATGAAGTAGGGGTTAAGGATGCGCATGTCACTGGGCTCCCTTGGAACATACTTGGCCACTGACTTCCAGAAGCCATCAGTGCTGCGCTGAGAGACAAGAGTGAGAAACTTGAGAAACGGTGTGACCCTCATACTGAACAAGATGTGCACACAATCAAATCACTAGTACAACACAAAAGAAACAAAACACAACAACACAATCATAAACACAGTTTGACTACTAAATCTAACTTCTTTAGAGAAGTTAGATTTAGAATAAACTAAATAACATAAATAATAAATTAAATCATAAAAGAATAATAGAAATACAATCCAATGCATTGATGGTGAACAGGCTTGTGGCCTCGTTCCAACGTGTGTCATTAGAAAACATCAAGTCAATCATCATCAATGATACTCTACTTGTCCTTTAAGTTGGATAACGTCAGCCATCTGAAGGAGTGCCAAACTTCCATTGAGAAATGGATGACTTGTAACTTGCTGTAGCTAAACTCAGAAAAGACAGAAGTAAAATTCTTTGGTCAATTCATTGGTCCACTGGCAACCAATAGCAAATCGACAGTCAGTCACAACTGAACTTCGAACCACAAACTTAAAGAGGCTTACTCAAGCCTTTGTCTTTAACCTCTTGACTACTGTAGTGCACTTTTTACATGCCTTAATCAATCCTCAGTGGCTCAACTTAGTGCAAAATGGTACTGTCGCATAACAGACAGAGTACCAGCCAGCATGACTGAGTATGATGATGAACCAATGTACCATAACATCTTTGTGCTGAACTCTAAGTTAGCATAGAAGATGCTTACGCTTTAAATCATTTGTATGTCAGCACTTTGGATACCTGGTGGAAACAATAAACAGTGACAGTGACAGAAAAGACACCAACAATATGTAAGTACTGTAAGAAAATAGTGCCGTACACTGCAGCTTACACGAGCACTATCTAAAGACAGCTACAGAACAACCACAGCTCTCTACTAAATTCAACCGCGCCTGTGAATAAAACACTGAAAGGCCAGACAATGCTGACAAACGCCTGGAAAATGGTAAATGTTGTACCGGAGACTCACCCACTTTTCGAGTGCAACACAGGGACAAACATAGCTGAAGTTTTACAAATAGTTGTCATTGACTTAAAAGGCCAAACACCATTGTGACTTAGAATATGCATATAGTGTAGAATATCTTTGGCTACGCAGTGTAGTTGTATCCAGCTCTTAGCTGTGTACCATGCTTGTAGAAAAAATTGGTCAGTCTATGTTCTCACTTTTTATGTATGAGAGAGTACTGCTTTGATTATGGTTTGCACTTAAAAAAGATTATGAAAAGCTTATCTATTTGTTTTGTGTTATTGGGGCCTGAGCAGGGAAACCTGCGAGGTCCCTTTTGTTTTTCGAATGACGATTTTTTGTCCCAAATGATTGCATTTTTCACTGTCTGAACATGGACGAAAACAGGATTTTATTTGCCAAACACATTAGGCTTGGCGAAAAATTTTATAATCTACGGTTGTCGTGAATGTCCACCACTAGGTGGTGCTATAATCAAGGAAAGTGCGTTTTGGCTTATAACTCCCATATAGTTTATTGCATATTCAAAAAACTTATATCCACGCGTTCCCTAAATTGGGTTGAATCTCGTGATATAGGCCACGCAAACTACTTTTTCGAACTCCTCCCAGGGAATTTCACCGATTTGCACCAAACTTTGCACACAGCATCTCTGGACCCTCCTGACAAAAAGTTATCAAAAGAATTTAGATATTCCAAACACTACTCAACTTATTAAATAACAACTTCCTGTACATTTTGGTCAAAACAGGAAGTGTTACATACCTCAACATTGGTGTGTGCAAATGACATGAAACTCAGGTTACTACTTCCCCATGAGCCCCTACGGCTCTGTGCAATATTTTGGCCGATTACCACTAGGTGGCGCTCTTTAAATTGAAGTATTTTCTCCACATCGGTTGGTCAGATTAAGACAAGACTTGGTACAATTATTGCCAATGCCCTCCTGAGGATAGCGGACAAAGGTTTTACCAGGGGATTCCATAGCGCCCCCTGGAATATTACAAATCCAAGCCCCACCTCCTACATGCACATACATGAACAAAATTCGCTGTGCATATGTATCATGACCAGACGCACAAAAAACATCCATGGTACCAAACTGTCACTCCAACAGGAAGTGGGCCATTTTGATTCAAAATTATGATTTCATCCCCTTTTTCACTCATTTTCATGCCTCGTACTTTAACGAACTCCTCCTACAGACTGAACACCACAGACTTCCAATTCACTCAGTATCATCCTCAAACCTTAAAGATGAAAAGTTATCAAAACCCTTTGCCTACGTCAAACATGGTGGGTAGGGCTGTTCGATTTTGCCCAAAAATGAAATCCCAATTTTCTTCTCTCAAAACCCTATTTCCGATTCTGATTTTTTTTGTGAAATGACAAAAGGCAAAGAAATTATTTAAAATATGCATTTTTTTATTGAACATTTTCCAAATAATTTCCCCACTGGGATAAGAGTATAAGAGTAGCCGCATCCGCATTCCTGTGCGGTCCGCTCTGCAACACACTGCTGCCATTCCAGTACGTGGTTTTTCTGGAGGTGTTGAAATAAGTTAGTCATGTTGTGGTTTTTAACTGCCACGGACTTAAGACAGACTTTAGAATGCGGAGTATTTTGCTCTTCATACGAAGCGTCGAAGCTGAACCACTTCCACACAACGGACTTGCTCTTCTTTTTGGCAACAAAATCCAACACCGACATGTTTGTTTACAATGTGTGGGAAGCATGGGAGAGCGTGATGGGAGGACGGAGGCGGAAGTCACTACGGCAACACAGCGCAGCCCAGATACATGAATGGGGGCTGTATCGTAATTACTCTAGCAGTTAAAGTGAAAAATCGTTTTTATGATTTTCACGTTTTTAACATTGTCCTAACTATAATATAGTTAGTTAATATAGTTAATAATTGCGATTACGATCAGAGGAGGATTAAGGTAGTCATGGGCCCCTAGGCTATTTTTTTATGTGGCCCCCCCCTTATGCATCATGCTCTCCCAGAAATGTTTTATTTTGCACCATGTGTAACAGTGCAGGAGAGTATTTGTCAAACATGATCCACACACACTCCAGTCAGCACACATTTATTTTCTCATTCACATTTTCTCCCAGCACGCAGGATCCAAGCTCCAGGTAATATTAGCAGGATTGCCGGTGTCTTGTGCACTTTCTGCAGCAACAGGTGATGCACTCACCGAGGGATTAGCGGAGGCTAGCATATTGTGGCTACAGTGTTTCCCCTAGATTTTTTGTAGCAGCAGTGCTCTGAGTCGGTAACCTAGCAATGCTTGGGGGGTCTGGAGGCATGCCCCCCCGGAAGAAAATTTTGATAAATAACCCTTTAAATTGTGACTACTGGTGAGATTTTTTAAGAAAAATTGACAGTTTAAACTGTCCTATTTAAAAGTTTGCATTTAAAGTACATTTGTATTTTGTAACACAGTTGAGCCATTTTTATTATCTAAGAGAAGATTGAATCAAATCGAATCAAATCGTGATTAATCGATTCAGAACCTTATGAATCGAAATCGAATTGATTTAGGAAATTGGCCACGATACCCAGCCCTAGTGGGAAGTGAGTTCCAATTTTGTAATGCTTTAACAAAAAAATGATAGCTGGCCAAATGTACTTTTCCTGAATGGAACTGATAAGTCACCACGAGTGGCGCTTCTGGTGATCTGACCAGTGTTATTGCGCTAGTTTATGAATGAGTTCAATGGTCGAGGAGCTAAACCATGCAGGATTTTAAAGACCGGACAGATGTTCCTATATTTTATGATATCCTCCCAGCTCAGAAGCTCATGTTTGTGTAAGATGGTGCAATAATGCAAGCTGTTCAGTTTCTGGTCTAAAACTTTAAGGGTTTGCTTGCAAAATTTTTCCAATGGCTTCAGTGTTGAGCCGTTGGTTTGTCCCCAGCTTGTGAGGCAGTATGTTATGTGCGACATGATCATGGCATTCACATATAATTTGGCTGCATTAAAGGTCATTGTATTTTGTACATATTTAAAATTTGCTAAACTAAACCTAATTCTTTGACTTACTTTTTTATGTGTTTTGAACATTAGATTGGAATCAATAATGATTCCCAGACATTTTACCTCAGACACAATATCAATGTTATGACCTGATATAGTTATGTTCGGCACAATATTGTACTGCCTTTTAGTAAAAAACATTCCCACTGTTATTTTTAGATTAAGTTGGAGGCAGGAGCAGTTTAACCACTTTGAGATCTGCTCTAACGCTGATGTAAGTTTAGCAGCTGCCAACTGCTTTCTTTTAGCATGCACATACATTACGGTGTCATCCGCATAAAACAAGATTTCCACATCGAGACAGACAGATGGCAGGTCATTGATATATAAAGAAAACAGTAGAGGATTGACCCTTGTGGTACTCCAGTGTACAACTCAAGAGCTGGAGAAAGTTGGTTGTTAACAACAACATGTTGACATCTACCAGTCAGGTACGATTCAAAACCACCTAAGTGCTAATGAGGAGAAGTTGAAAGAAGACAGTTTGGCCAGGAGCACCTTAGGGTTGACTGTGTCGAAGGCTTTGCGCAGGTCTAAAAACACTGCACCAACAACACTTCATTTGTCAACCATAGCTCGGACCTTTTCTACGAAAAGGCAGTTGGCTGTTTCAGTGGAGTAGTTGGCCCTAACACCAAACTGCATATGATGAAGATTAAATTGACTATTGTTCAAGAAGGAGGCAAGCTGCTCGGATATCCACTCTTCAGCAACCTTGGATACTACAGGTAGGATGCTAATTGGGCAGTAGTTACTGATGTTCTGAGGGTCACATGATTTAAAGGTAGGAGAGACGATTGCAGTCTTCCAGGCATTTGGAAATGCTCCCTGCAATATTGATACATTTATGATTTGTGAGATAGGACAGGCTAGATGGTCTTTTAAAGATTTGAGCATTGCTGAATCCATCCTGTATAGATCCTTGGCCGTTGAAATTTTAAGAGAATTAATTATCGCCTTAGTTTTTAGTTCAGAGATGGGTTGAATACAAAAAGAGGTCTTACCGTTATCAGTTTTAATGATTACTGAGGGAAACGTTTGTGCAATCTCAGCCACAGAGTCAATAAAAATAATTATTTGATATACTTTCATATTTGAATTCTATGCTGAGCCTCTGAAACAAAATTTGGTTCTGTGTTCACTTGTTGCACACTGAATGACAATAAAGTCTGTCTAAGTATCAGTGAGTGGAAAACTGTCCTCACAGAGGGAGCCTTTCTGCCCCGCATGCACAAACACTGTATTCAGGACAGCCGACTGAGTGAGTCCTATTACCAACTGTCTGGTTACAACTGCATCCTTAAGCTGTCTTACCAGCCTCTGGTTGAAGACCATGTGTCGAAGCCACTTGAAGTCCAGAGCTTTAAAGGCAGAGAGGACAAACAGGGACTGACTCTCATAGCGTTCCGTCTTCTGGATGGCACCCTCTGGATAGGTTATCCTCATGGTGGTCTTGGAGCCGACGTCTCTCTCAAAGCCTTTCACTGGTGCCTCATTTAACCTGAAGCAGACAGATGCAAAATCAATCATCGGATTGATTCATGATATGCAATCCATGATCCAGGTTACATTTTTTCATTTTACTTTGCAATTGTGTAAAAAATGTTGTCATTATTAAATGGAAAAGCTTAAATGATAGATCAGATCACATTATAAGGATATAAGAGTCCCAAGGCTCTTTTGTAGAATGTAACAGTTGTCTTGGCTTAATGATGTAAGAATTATTACATAAATATTTGGTATTTATATTTTTCATTTGGTTGCCTGTTGCTACAACTTCCAGGAGAGAGTCATAAAGCAAAGAAAGGAAGTGGGAGAACAAGACTAAAAAAAACGTGAAGAAAACTGGTTAATTCTGCAGATGATAAAGATGAGATTTCTTTCAGTGTACTAGTTCTTTCTTTCTTTGTGTAAAAAACATTGTTTGTACATACAATTGAGGAAATGTACATATGGCAAAAATATTCATATTTATAAAACCTGGTGTAGGTCCAAAAGTGCACAATTTACGGGGCGCGTGCAGAGATACGAAACTTTCGTATCTGACTTTTTTATTATTATTATTAGTATTTGACTTTGCCAGCAGTCTGCACCAAATATCAAGCTTCCACATTACTATTGCAATGGATGATGTTTTCATGGACACGCGGTGTGCACAGAGGGGAGGGGCTGTGTGTGTGAGACGCGTGAGAGACAGAGAGATGGAGCGAGAGCAGCGAAAAGAAATGCAGCCGAACGGATACGCTGCGTTTTTAAGTAGCACAAAAAAAACCAAAAGAAAAAAAGAAATGCAATGCGTGGCGCTCGGTCTTGATTCTGTGGCGCACCACCACGAATTAGTCAATGTGTGAAAACACTGATTAAATTATCCTGCTGATTGATAGTGAATAAGAGTGAATCATCACATCCAAGAAGAAAACGAAGAAAGTAATTTTTTCTGGCACAGGACACGAGGTGTTCGTAAATGAGATTAAAAATCAAATAAAAATTAATTCTGTCTTTCACATTATCCTCGTGCAGTGCGTGGACATTTAAAGTCTGTGTGTCCAACATGCACCCTTACGCACAAGTGTTACTGCTGTATTTATATTTTATCAGACTGGCTGCTTACTCTCTGCCAAATGATCAGGACAATCAGTGGTACACCTCTGTGGTGAATTTTCTGGTAGCTAGCTTGGCTAAAATCTTACCTGTCCGAAAGAACACAATGTGTTTCTTACAATAGTCCTACATCAAAATTTACTGATGTGAAGTATGGTGTTCCTCAGGGCTCTGTTCTGGGCCCTTTGCTCTTCTCTTTATACATTTCACCTCTCGGACAAATTATTCAAAGTTATGGAATACATTTTCACTGCTATAAGGACGACACTCAGCTGTATGCGCCCATAAAAGCTGATGATAAATCTCAAATCTCAAAATTAGAGACCTGCTTGTATGCAGTGAAGAAGTGGATGTCAGAAAACAACTGAGATGCTGGTAATTGCCCCACTCGACAGAGACACCACTCTGATCAGGTGACTGTAACTCTTGACAACTGTGTTATTTCTCAAAGTTCAACTGTCAAGAACCTTATTGTTACTTGATTCGGTCCTCTCCTTTGATCAGCACATCAAAGAAATTACCAAGATCGCTTTCTACCACCTGCGCAATATAGCTAAAATTAGGTCTCTTCTGTCCAAGGCTGACGCAGAGATCCTGATTCATGCTTTTGTTTCGTCAAGGCTGGATTATTGCAAGGCCTTATTTTCAGGTCTTCCGCATGAGAGTACTAAAAGTCTTCAGAGGGTTCAGAATTCTGCAGCTAGAGTCTTAACACATCCAAGATGGCCTTGCCATGTCGTACATGTCAGATCTCATACCATATATTCCAAACTGTGTTGGAACGTACGCTCTCAGAATTCAGGGCTCCTGACAGTTCCCGGGTTAAGAAGAAGTCAGCTGGCTGCAGGGCTTTTTCCTATCGTGCCCCCTTCCTCTGGAATAACCTCCCAGCTGACATCAGACAGTCTGGCTCTATTGACGCCTTTAAATCTAAACTCAAACTTACTCTTTGATTTAGCCTTTAATTAGTCCTTGGCTTCAATTGCTAGCTTCTTCAGTGGGTCGGTCTCAGTCTCAATGAGTTACCTATAATAGAATTCACATTGTCCTGCCGACGAGAAACAATCTGCTTATTATTAACATTGCATTGTTTTCTGTTCCCACAAGCTGCAAGCTGTGTCGCTCTGTCACTCTCTATAGCTTCCTCCTCCTCCTCCTTCTCCTCCTCTCTTTCATTCAGACTCCCTTCTGATGGACCAAGGACCCCTGGGACCATCTACCTCTCCTGGCTCCTGCTGCCTCACATACTGTCGGATCCAGATCGTCACACACTGGGCTCCGCGTGATCATTACTCTCCTCTGTTTCACTATCTCCTTATATCTGTATTTCTGTAAATTTTGATGCCTATTCACTCTGATCTCTCTGTCTATTACTAATTATCTTGTGTGGCCTGCCCTCTTCCAGGTCACCACGGTGGAGAGGAGGTCATGTGGCTCGGGCACCACTTGGCGATGCCTCGTCCTGCTCAGTTGTCTCCTGGATCCACACACTTTACATATATTATAATTTGTATCAGATATTCTGTCAGTGGAACTTATAAACTAAAAATCAACTTATAAACTGTGATTTTGTTGTTCTGTTTTGTACATGTGACATCTATTGCATGTCTGTCCATCCTAGGAGAGGGAGGGAGGAGAGGGATTAAATGTTTGCGAGGCTTCATTTTACAATCTGAATTCACCACCTCACCATCTGCATTACCAATTCCCCTCTCTTCCAAAATGTTCGTACACATTGGTCAGTTTACTTATAGGTGTGCATGATTATTCCTGTCAGACAGGGTGGTTTAAGTATCTCAGAAACTGCTATCTCCTCGGATTTTCATGTGTAAGCAGTCCCTAGAGTTTATAGAAAATTGTTATAGAGAGTTGTGTTGAATGAGTTGACAACACAACTTGTGGTCATTATTTACTTATAAACTTGTCTAATATTGTAATTATGAGTCAATGAGAGATGAGGACAGGAGAGGAGACAATCAACCAGTTTCTATTCTAACCCTGTCTCCAAACTTGAATGTGTGTGGTTTTGAGACAAGTAACATGAATTTCCTGGCTCTTTATCAGTGCAGCCAACGCAACAAAACAAAACAAAACAACAAACCCAGAAGCTTTCGAACACTGATTTTCATGTCTGTTACACCTTGGCTACAGTGGAAGCATCGAAGCTTAAAAGCATATGGGTCAGCCCTAGTCATCAGCATAGTACTTCTGTGTCAAAACATACCTGACCACTACATCAATCTCATCAATCTTCTGTCCAAGAGACTTGTTGGCCAGGATTCCTCCATTCCCTACGATGATGCAGGTCTTGCAGTTCAAACTGTAACACAGAAAAGATGCAACATTATGATGTGGTACATGAGTACTCCAGTCCATAGGTGTAGTGCTGCTGAAAGCGCTGCTCGACTGCCTCTTTTTCACCAAGTGATAAAATTAAATGTTCACAGTTTGCATAATCTGGTTTAAAATCATATACATGTTAAGAGGATCCAATCATCACTAAAGCATCTGTCATGCGAGGGCATTTCACCGACAAGTAACTAAGAGCAACAGCACAGGAAGAGAAGCAACTGAGCCAACAAACTATGAACCCATATTCATTTAAATTTTGCATATTGTGCATAATTTGCACAGCCTATCAGGAAGCTTTTTTTTTTAGAGAAAAAAGCCATAATTATGAGATAAAAAATCATGAGATAAAATACTGTCGATGGAGTCGCAGTCTGAGTCCTCACAAGTAGTAGGAAGAAAAGTGCATCAGTGCACCGTTTTCATCTACCTACAAGTAACTACGGGGTGTGCAGGTAGGACATGTTGATACACAGGTAGGCTGTACAATACCTTTCGGCCATTAAAATTGATTGGATGAAGTTATTACAGCCCTGTTGCTGCCACAGACCATGTTTTTTTTTCCTTTTTTCTGCAAAGCATTAGATATTTTGATTGCTGTCTGGATGTTAAGAGATTTTATACAATTATTAAAAGAAATGCAACAGAAACAGAAATACAGAAATACCAACCCCAGCTTTAACTATATATTGTCTGCTCTGTGTGGTTGAGTGCCAACTATATAGATTCAAGATGTTTATCGTCATTTACACAGTGGAAACATAGTTTGCACCGGGCAATGAAATTCTTAATTTGCGAGTTTCCCGTCACACAAAATATACTTAAAAAAGAAAAATAGATATAAATATAAAAACTGTACAAAGAGCAGAATTTGGTTAAACAAAACAGTTAAATATAAGGTGCTGTTTAGCATGTGCAATGTTCGCATACAGCAGAAGGCACTGAAAGACATTGAAATATAAGAATATTGAATATATACATTGGATATTGAATAAGTCACAGTACTGAATATAGTGCAAGTGTAGTTCCCAGTGTTGAATTGTTGTGTATACAGAGTTGTCATGAGTGTGTTACAGAGTCATTCAGCAGCCTGATGGCCTGTGGATAAAAACTGTTTTTAAGTCTGGTTGTTCTGGCTTTCACGCTCCTGTAGCGTCTGCCAGATGGTAGCAGTGTGAACAGTGTGTGCTGGGGGTGTGTAGTGTTCTTAGTGATGTTGTGTGCCCGCTTTGTGACCCGGGGGTTATAAATGTCTCCACAGATGTATTGTGCAGTTTTAATCACACGTTGGAGAGCTTTCCTTTCCTGTACTGTGCAGTTCCCAAACCACACTGTGATGGAGTGGGTCAGGATGCTCTCCACTGTACATCTGTAGAAGTTGCTGAGGAGTTTGGTGGACAGTCCAAATTTCCTCAGCTTTCTTAAAAAGTACAGCTGCTGCTGAGACTTCCTGGCAATGCCCTGGGTGTTGTGAGACCAGGAGAGGTCCTCGCTGATGTGGGTGCCAAGGAATTTAAAGGTTTTCATCCTCTCTACCTGAGTCTCATCGATGTGAAGTGGACTGTGCTAGTCTCTCCTCTTCCTCAGGTCGATAATCATCTCCTTAGTTTTCTCTGCGTTTAAGGAAAGATTATCTGTGTGGCACCAGAACACCAGCTGAGCCACCTCCTCCCTGTAGTCTGTCTTCACCCCACCAGTGATCAGTCCGATGACTGTTGTGTCATCCGCAAACTTGATTGTGGTGTTGCGCTGGGTGGAGGCACAGTCATAGGTGAAGAGGGTGTACAGAAGAGGACTCAGCACACAGCCCTGGGGGGTCCTGTGCTCACTGTCCTTATGGCTGATGTCTGTGTACCAACTCTGACTGTCTGGGGTCTGTCTGTGAGGAAATCCAGAACCCAGCTACAGAGGGAAGGTGTCAGTCCGAGGATGAGGAGCTTCTCAGCCAGTCTGGCTGGGAGGACCGTGTTGAATGCTGAGCTGTAGTCAATAAACAGCATTCGAACATACGTGTCCTTGTTCTCCAGATGTGTGAGAGCTGTGTGGATGGCGGTGTTTACTGCATCGTCAGTGGACCGGTTCCTCTGGTCTGTGTGGTTGAGTGCCATCTTAATTATATATTGTCTGGTCTGTGTGGTTGAGTGCTATCTTAACTATAATTTTTTCGGGTCTGTATGATCGGGGTTGCTGCTGGTCATTTTGTGCACGCATATGTAACCGCGTGTACAGGGTCTGAAATTAACACCCGCCAAGCGCCAATGGCGGGTAAAATTTGTGTTTGGCGAGTAAATCGCTGAGGTTATCCACCACACTGATGGGGAAATGTTTGTACCACAATAGTACGTAAAACTAAGAGTCTACTGCGCACACACACACACACACACACACACACAAAACCAGTGCGACGACCCGCCCGCACTCTGTCTCTGACATTTTGTCCAGCAACGAACACCAGCCAATCAGAGGCAGAGTAGGAATAAGAGGGTGATTATCACTTTACGCCGGGTGGGCAGTTGCTAACGTTAACTACCGTAAGCTAAAGTATTTCAAACTATGTGGTGGTATCTAGAAGGAGTGAGTCAACCTCTGAAAAGAAAAAGAGGACAATGCGACGGAAAAGAGGACGGAGACACACATAAAAAGAGAAAGTTTTGTGAAACATGGAGGTTTAGAGATCGAGGGGTTCCCAGAGACTGGTTACAGTATGATGCCGAGGCTCTGGTGATGAGCTGTTCAGTGTGTCGGCAGTATGCCAGAGAAAAGAACCGTCAAAACTCGATTGTTATCGGAAATAGTTGGATGAAGTTGGAGAACGTCCGTGAACTGCAATCCCACAATAGCGTTTAAATTTTCCACTTCAGTAGCATTTGTATCATAACGAAAATGAAAATTCAATAATCAATGACCACCGTTTACAATATTTTACTGGGAACATTCACTGATTTTCTGCTGTGTATAAAGTAATGTTACATACAAAAAATTAGAGAAGTAACAGCTATATTGAATAACATGATTATAAGGTAATCTTTAATGAAATAACTTTGTTTTTTGACTTTTGCAGTTTGGATGAAAAGAAAGGACTCACTGTGGGCTCGACATACAGAAATGAAAAGCAGGCCAAAGTTTTCATGCACCACATTGCAGAGGTGGAGAGGAACAACATCAGAGAGAATCTGAAAAACACTAAATGTCTTTCCATCATGTCAGATGGCTCCACAGACAGTGGAGAAGAGGAATTAGTTTATGTCTGATTCTGCCACGAGGGCACAATTGCTTCGAAGTTTGTTGGCATCAAGTCGGTGGAGAAGGCAGATGCAGCACATATAAGCAAAACCATCAGTGCCATCATGTAGGGAGTATGTGATGAGTGGGACAGCAAGTTGTTCGCTGTAGCAACAGATGGAGCTGCTGTGATGACTGGAGCCAAGAATGGTGTGGTCAGCCGGCTGAAGGGGGACAGGGACTACATCATCGGCATCCATTGTATGGCACACCGCCTTGAATTGACTTTTTCTGATGCCATTCGGTCTAATGTGATGTTCAAGAAAGTAGAAGACCTCCTCAGTGGGCTCTACACCTTCTACCACACCAGTCCACTGAACAGGGCAAACCTGGTAAACAGCTTCCAGGCTCTTGGGCACACACCACTGGTACCCACCAGAATCGGTGGTATCAGATGGGTAGGACACCTTTTGCGCGCTCTGGACCACTTCCTGCGTGGTTACCAGGGGCTTGTCCAGCATCCGGAACAGGTAGTGACTCTTGATTTCTATGCTAAGTGCTACGTACAAAAAGTATCATCAATATGTTATGTCCTGTAACAACATACACAGTTACAATTAGTAACATCATTTTTCAATATTTTATGCGCTGATTAACTACTATAGTTTTTTTGGGCAGCATTTGTATGTCTTTGTTCTTTATGTATTTCAGGTTCAATCTCCTGATGCCCAAAATGTCCGAGGTGTCCAGCAGGCCAAGGCCAGGAAATACTACAGTGTTGCCAGGGAGGCTGTTGTTGTCCACTTCTGCAGCTTCCTGCATGACACACTCACACACCTGAGCAGCCTGTCTGCTGGTCTGCAGAGGTCCACAATGACCATAGCAGAAGCCCACAGAGTCCTCAACACAGGCAGTACTTAAGAAGTACAAAACCAGGTATGTTTAGGCTGCAATAAAAAATACTTACCTTAAGAGAATTAAGAGAAATGACTGTGTTAGCAAGAGAGAGAGAGATTTTTGTAAAGGTAAATTCTGAAAAAATGATAAATATTATAATTTTATTATCAGACAAGGGCCCATGATGAAAGCCACAATTGCCAACAGCAACATCTATCAGGGAATTTCACTGACGATTGGTGATAGCAAGATCCTCGTCAGCTCAAAGGAGAAAATGCTTGCCAGGCTAGTCGAGAGTATGACAGACAGATTCCAGATGCAGAGGCAGGTTAGTTTCAGGTTCATGATCATATTTTTGTAGTTTGAGAATTAAAACAGCATTTCTAATGTAATGTGTACAATTATTCTAATCTAGATTTTGGTGAACGTGAACTGGAACTCCTGGTGGACCACTTCAAGCCTGTCCTTGAGACCGCTGGAATCGATGTTGAAAGGATCCCTGACCAGTGGACTGTCCTGAAGGCACTGATGTACCAAGAGCCCCAGTCCCTGCAGAAGATGTCATGGTTCAGTGTTAACAGGAGCCATAAGCATTCCTGCCCTCATTTGCTGGCACTGGTTGACCTGGTCCTGTCCTTCCCTGCCTCCACAGCAGAATGTGAAAGAGGTTTTAATACCATGAAACAGGTGAAAACTGATTGGCGGTCCAACCTACACTCAAATACACTGTCAGATCTCCTTATGGTCCAGCTGTCCTCTCCAGAGATCAGTGAGTATGATCCCACAAAAGCCGTGGTGTTGTGGCACCAGGACTCTGTCAGGAGCAGGAGACCAGACTTCATGGACTGTGCAAAGAAGAGAGTGATGACTGTGGTTGAAAGTGAGGAGTCTGATGAGGAGGATGTATATTAAATGATTAAGCATTCAATGTTCTGTTTAGGGCTTAATGTTCTCAGGAGCCATGTCTTGATGCCTGATTTCAGACATAGATTTTCTTGCTTTAACTGTTGATAACAAATACATTTATCAATATATTAAAATTATTTACACTTCAACTTTGCTCTGGCTTCTTCTTTAAGTTTGTATTCAACATAATACTTTATCTCAGTGAAATGTATGGAAATGAATGTATATGTAACACAAAAAGGCAATTTATTATTTTGGCTGGTAAAAAATATGCTTGGCCGGTGGATTTTTTCATCTACCAGTCCACTTGGCTGGTGAGTCAAAAAGTTAATTTCGGACCCTGCGCGTGTACAAACGTAATGCGGTTATCCTTCTGAGCTGCAGTTCATTAACAAGCTGCCCATTGGCAAATAACGCAAGTTGTATTTCTGTCTCACGTGTTTTAGGCACAGAGTCACAGAACAGCGATGGACGAGGCTGGTAAACATGGAGATAAAGACTAAATACTGTTTGTCTAGGTTAACATGACAGATGAACAGACTGGAGAGAGATTGACTACAAGTTAGCACATTAACTTACGGTTACTGTTAGAGACCGCAAGTTTACTTGACAGCTGTTCCTCTAAGTCTTCATTATGTTTTTTCTTTCCATGATCAGAAGATATAGCTAGTTCCACCTCACTGAAGTTGTGGAAGTTGTAGCTTTGATATGAGGGGGAGGTGGCGTAATTTGGGGGCCTCAGACCGGAGCCTGTGTGTGTGTGTGTGTGTGTTTGAGAAGGAGAGAGAGCATGTGTACAAGTACAGAAGGGGGTGGGGCTGTAAACTGACTGGGAGTGAGAGACGCTTTGGTGAAGCAAGGATGTCAAAAAACATTTCTGCATAAACTGGGATGCAATCACTTCCATTCAGTTTATATCTAAATAGATTCATATTCATTTACATCCCTTCCTCACTTTGCCCTTCTTAAAGACACATAATGAGGACATCCCCTCTTAAGAAAACCTGAAAATCATTTTTTTGTACATTTTTGTATTTTTTTGGTGGTGGCACGACTGGGTTGTGAATGGACAGGACATGGCAGAGGGAAGTGACAGATCAGGAAATGAGGTTGGAGGAATGGAAATGTGTGGTGATGAAGGTTGGAGTACTGTGAGGAAGGAAAACGATAGATGAAAAAACATCAAAATCTAAACATCAAAACTTATGGTCCTAATTGGGTGAAATCGATGGTGAATCACTGCTGTGCTGAGAGATGGACATGAAAAGTAATTGTCAAACTGATGCAGTAAGGGGCTTCATTCAGTGAATGGAACCTGGTTCATCTTACCAAAGCATCAGGGAAAATAAAAGTGCGAAAGTTCTTCTTGATGGGTCATTGTTGGTTCTTTGGTGTCCAAGAAGGGAAGGCTATCAGGCTAAATAAGATTGAAGGTGAAAGAGTGCAAGGAACACTTGTAACAAATGCAAATAAAGTCTTGGGAATACCCACAAAAGTACCTGTTGATCGAATTAAAGAGAATGTTGTAGGTGCAATACCCCACAAGGTGAGATCTTGCGTGGAGCCCCAGACCGAGGGAGATTGACGGTCATTTTGTGTTTCTTCCATTTTTAAATAATTGCACGAACAGTTGTCTCCTTCTCACACAGCCCATAGTCCTGCTTACCAAAGCTGTGAGGTCAGTAAGAGAGCAGCAGAAGGGCAGAGAATAAAGGTTTCCCAAGAGATTACCTATGCGGAAGCAGCCAAGAGAGTACAGGTACAGCAGCACAGCACTGAAGTAGTGAGTGTTGAAAACAACAAAGTGAGACCGTGTGAGGGTTGCTGCAAAGTTAAGCAGAATACTCAGATAGTGGGGCGAAATTAATTTGTACTATTCATGGTTGATGTTATAAACTGTTCTGCGCAAACCAACAAGGAAACTGAAAAAATCATAGTTAAAGTTGCAGAAAAGTCTTGGTGTCAAAGACCCGGGGTGGGAAGCAATTGAAGAAATGTTAAGCGGAGGGACATCCAGTTCACAGCCACAATCATGGGGTGATAGTTCCTAATGGGATTACTTATCATACAGTGGAATGCAAGGACCCTTATAGCTAATGGTCCTTCATCTCTCTCTGCACCATCGATGATTCATTTGACATCTCTGTGCATCTGAGTGATTCGGCTAACATTAGCCCACTGCCTCGGCTTCAAGGCCTTTACCTGGTTTTTCCACCCGACCGCCTAAGTCATCTGGGTCCTCGTCTACATTGTGGGCTGGTAGGCTTTCTATCTGGATCACTCTCGTCTGGTCTCTCCTGTCGCTCCTCCATCAACCTGTGACAGGACACCTCGAGTCCTCAGCTGCTGTACTCCATCGGCTCTGTCTTCACCTGCTCAAGCCTCCGCCGGCAATTCTCCTCCATACGGACATCGCTTTCCTGCCTCGTCGGAGATACATCCATTGTGGATCTCGTCGAAGCTTCCACTTTGACAACTCCAAACCAATAAAATCGATCGGGTCCTCTACATGACTCCCTCTGTGTAAAACTGGCCAGGTTGTTGACCACACAGTGTTAGCCAGCCTTGCTAGGTCGGCTAACGCTACTGGAAAATGGGAGAACACCCCGGTCCACTTCGGCCTATTAAACATCCGCTCACTTACGAACAAGGGGCATCTTATCCAGGATCTCCTCATTGACCATAAATTTGACTTTCTTTGCTTGACCGAGACATGGCAACAACCAAACGACTTTTCCCAACTCAATGAGTCCACGCCCCCTGGGTTTGTTTACACCTGTCAACCTCGTGGCTCCGGCCGTGGTGGAGGTCTCGCGATAATTCACCGCGAGAAGTGAAAAGTCCTACCAGTATCTGCTCCTACCTTCAATTCTTTTGAATCAACTGTGTGTCAACTTTCTGGTCCTGTTCCTACCATAGTTGCAACTGTTTATCGCCCCCCTAAAGCAAACAAAGCTGCTCTACTTACCCACCTAGCCACACTTTCCCCAAATGTAATACTGCTGGGGGACTTCAACATACATATGGACAATATCAATCTCCCTGTTACCCGTGACTTTGTATCCTGTCTTGACAGCTTTGGCTTCCAGCAGCATATTGACTTTCCTACTCACTCAAAGGGTCACATTCTGGATTTAGTATGTTGTTCTGTCTCATTCCTTCCAACTGTACTGCAGATGAACTCCCTAAAACTGATCATTTGCTTCTGTCATTCAATGTCCAACTCACTCTCTCCTCAACACAGCCCCCACGTATCATCTCATTCTGTAACATTAAGAAAATGAATCCTGATGCACTTTCTTCTGGTATTAACTGCCTCCTGAACACTCACAATTCATTCACCCCTGATGACTTGGCTTCCCACAACAACAACGGCCTCAACACCATTCTTAATTCTCTCGCTCCTCTGAAAACCAGGTCTGTGTCCTTTTCCACCTCGGCCCCTTGGTTCACTTCAGAACTAAGGCAGATGAAAGCCAAAGGTCAACAGCTTGAGCGATTGTATAAGAAAACTGGTCTTGTTGTTCACAAAGACATGCACAAAAATCACATTTTACATTATAAGGACTGCATTTCTCAAACCAAACTCAACTACTACTCTAGTATAATCTGTTCAAATGAAAGTAATTCTAAGTCACTGTTTTCTCTTCTCAACAATATTCTCAGACACCCGGCTTCTTTCCCAACCCCACCTGTACTCAACTGCTTTCTGTAACTCCCTGATGTCGTTTTTCAATCAGAGGATTGAGAACATGCAGTGGGAGCAACCCCTAACCCTAAATATAAGGAGGGAGAAGCTCATGCTGTCATACTGGGTTAACCTGCAGTGGCATAAAGGCTCACACCTGACCAAGGCTGTCCTGCAGGACTGCTGGGGGCACAGGGATGCTCGTATTAAAAGCTTCAGATGGGTAGGGAACAGAGCTGCAGAAAGTGTAGGCCTTCATAATATACATTTCAGTCCAACAGTTCCATTTGCAGCAGTCCCGCTCTGGTTATTTATGATGCCAACTGTTGATCTAAGTATTCAAAACATACTAAAGGATAAGCCCAAACAGACACCCAATGGGATTATAGCAATAAGACACACTGAGCAGCACTATAGGCATAAGAAAATGGTGTTTGGTGAAACAGGAGCAGCAGTCCCTTCATACTACATTCCTAAGTATGAGAAGGCTATCAAGAAAGGAACGTCAGATCACTTATCAGTATATGCAGCAGAGCTCGTAGCTATTCTGATTGCTTTACAGTGGATTGAAGAGAACAATGGGCCTCATTCACCAATATCTTCTTAAGAATCTTCTTAGATTCTTTCTTAAGTCCTTCTTAAGAAGATTTCTAAGAAGACCCTATGTCAGATTCATCAACGTGTTCTTAAGCCGCTGAATTGTTCGCAGCCGTGTTCTTAAATGGATGAATGCCATCTCCTCGTAAATTGAGCGCGCGTGCCAGGGGAGTCTAATTAACATAGGATTAGCATAGGTAACCGCCCATTAATGCCCATAAAAGGACTGCAGGGCCGTGTGAAGACCCCACACAGAGGAAACAGCAACAGATTGCCTAAAGCAAAGCGTAAATCCGTTGGAGCACAGGTAAAAAGAAAAAAAAAACTTTAGCAGTTCAGAACTAGAAGTTCTGCTGCAGGAGATCACTCGGAGGAAGAAAATGATATTTAGCAGCCTTAGTGCAGGTTGCACCAACACAAACAAAAAGGAGGCCTGGGAGGCAGTTACGCTGCAGTGGATGCAGTGTCGGGAGAGGGACGCACAATAGAGGAGGTAAAAAAGAAATGGTTCGACCTTAAATGCGAAACAAAAAGAAATATAGCAAAATTCCGTCGGGAGATGCAACGGACTGGAGGGGGGACAGCAGACACGACAGCCATGTCTGAGTTGGACCAGCGCATCGGGGCCATCATCGGGGAGACGACACTCTCAGGTAGGCTATATGGGAAAAATCTAAATCACTACAATGTAACTCATTTAATTGATTCAATTTGCCCACCTTACTTTTTAGGAGTACCATCAACTGAGTCTCTGGACACAGACCTGGCCCCGATGCAACGCTGTCACCCCCTCCCTGTGCCACTGCTACTCCAGAGGAATCGGAAGGTGATTTATTTATTTTCTGGAATAATACCTTATATAGACCTATATATATATTTTAAACGGGTGCCCTGTAAGGCAGGAGTTTACCATAGTGTGTACGCTCAAAATATGTCTTTAGTATTGGACTGAGGGGTTGCAACCTTGGCTTGATTATATTTTATTAATTTTTTTTATCACAGATGAAGTCCCGCAGAGCCAACCTGCAACAGAACCAGAACGGACAGAGCCCTCCTGCAGCAGCACAGCCACACGAACTCGGGCCCGTGCCTCTCCACGACCACGCCTGATCTCAGACGCAGTACTACACAATCAGGAACGGACAGCGGAGACGCTGGAGAAGATTGCCTCAACACTGGGAACCATATCACAAACACTTAAAGAAATGAATGAGAATTCCGTGGATGGAGAAATGCCACCTATAAATAGGGTGGTATCACTAATTGACGGCATGATTTCCAATTTACTTGATTCATGTTAAAGCGTTGGCACATTTAATTTAATTAAAATGAAAAATGAAAAAAAAAATGAAATGAATAAATAAATACATAAATATGACAGAAATTTCACTGTAATGTATTTTATTGAACTTAACAAAAGAAGACAACACAACCATGCCAACATGTCAGCACTGAAATGTGCTTAAGAGTACTCCTGAGTGTTCGTAGGATTTGTTCTTACCTAAGAAAAATCCTGGATAAGAAAAAAAATCATGAATGCCACAATCTTCGTAAAATCTTCGTAAGTAGGACTTAAGAACGGTTCGTGAATGAGGCCCAATAAAAGCAATGTATTTATTGGTACATAATATATATATATATATATATATATATATATATATATATGGCCAAACAGTCACTTAAATCACAAATGGTGGACATGAGAATTCCTTTCAGTTCCTGAACTGAGGGCAAATCAATCAACAGACAAATGGGGAAATTATGGCAAGAACACTGGGACACAAACAATGCAGATAGAAACCATTAAAACATTCAGAAGCAATATGGGTTTGGCCTGAAAAGAGGAGGGAGTCATCACCCGTATCAGGATATGACACACAGGGCTAAATCAGTCGCTGAATGAAATTGGAAAACACCTAACTGGTAGATGTGTACACTGCAAACAATCTGAATCTTAAAAGCATGTCCTGTTTGAATGCAGGGGCTATGAGGGAGAAAGAAGGGTACTGGCATCAGCAATAAAGGGAGCTTAAGTCAGTTTCAAAAGTCAGAAACATACAAAACTTTATACAATTTTGAAGGAAACAGGACTAATTGAAAGGATTTATTTATTTATTTATTTTTTTAACCTAGTTTTTTTCTGCCAATCTACTGTTCCACACTCCAATCTGGTAGGTGGCAACATTGCACCTTAATCTGGTTTGCCAACCGCCATTCAAAACAAAAGAACAACAACAACTTTCTTAAGACCTTACAGATGGGATATTGTACCTTAACTAATTAATAGATTGAATAAATTCTGATACTCAGTGCCTCGAAAAATTTTCTTGTATTCTTACTGTGATTGGCAGACCCAAATTAAATCTTATCGATCCAGAATAAAAATCAGCAGAATGCAGCAGAATGTGTCATGACTTGTAAAATGATGGACAATATTAATTTAAGATAAGCAAACCGAAAACATTCAAACAACCTAAAATGATCTAATGATGAGCAGGTGGAAATTTATATTTAGTACTTCTGCTGTTCCTCAGCAGCAAATCCAAATTTTTACATATTGTCGCACTGCACCAAACTTTGATCTTAACGCTAACTAAAAACGGCAGACATTCATAGGGCTGTGTGGATGTGCTTATGTTGTGAGTTTTACACACAGTAAATGTACTCATTTAAAATCTGCATTGTTGTCAGAATTCTGCCGCTGCAGATTCTGATGATTAGTACACTTAACTGTCAAATATTCCTGTGTTCTTTTGTCACATGATGTTGTTTTTGTCAGGAAATCATGTACCACCTGCCGTTCTACAGATCTATTCAATACAATCATTTGATTACACGCAGTCGATCTTTATTTCAACGTACAAACAACTGACAGTATTACTGATCACTTTGGAGTGTCATAGGAGTTTTCCTGTTGTTTAGAGTCAGTGAAGATTCTAATTTTGACCTCTGAAGGCTATTAATGTCAGGGTTCTTTATTCTGTATAACTCAATAAAGTTCTCTCTCTGAGGCGACAGTTAACACACGTCAATGTGTCACACTTTAGTTAATATTATGATTATGGAGTCGCATTGTGGACTCGGTACATTAACATGTGTCCTGTGTTTAGTCTGTGCTGCTTAATTCTAGGTGGAAAAATAAACACATTCCTAATTGTCTCAGCTGGCTCAAACAAGGTCAGTACAGTGTGTGTGAAACTGATGAGGTCCATATAAAGACAAAAACTTAACAAAAAGACACAGTTGGTTTGTAAGTGGTCTGGAATCCAATCATTAATGTTGAAGTTTCAGGCCAGACAGCCAGACAATTTAACCAGGGAAATATATAATATATAACGCGTGGCATTTTTGGTTTGTAGAGAATACATGGATACTGAACCATTAGGCCCAATATTTTAATCAGATACAAAGAGAGCCCAAGAGAGTTTGGAATTGCCTGCAACAAAAGCTTGATTTTGTTCAGTCAGATGACTGAGAGAAGAGCACCATTTTTTTTAAATTATCTTTCATGTTTATAGGTCCTTTTTACAATTGAAAATGTTAATTTCTCTGAGGTGTTTGCAAAAACGTTATGTTTTGTTCATGGAAAAAAAAAAGACATACTTCTGAGAAACAGTTAAAAACATAAGAAATCACCAGTCACCAGTGGAAAAAGAGACTGTAAGCTCAGCATCATAATTTCTCTCAGTGCACAATGACAATCTGGAATTAACATGTGTATTGATTTAACAAAACTATTATTAAAAAATCAAAGAAGTAAAAGAAGAAAAGAATGGAAATTTGACCTTAATACAATTAATGAGTTTAGTAAAGCATTTTATTTTGTGAAAAGTAATTAAATGGTAACTTGCGTGTTTTTCAATCTGAACCTTATTGTCCCATGATTTGACGACTATTTTTTAAATCACTCTGGTATGGAGCAAGACAGACTGCATTATATCTGAATAATAATAATCTCTCCATTCAATTAAGTATCCCAGTAAGCCATGTCATTGAAAGAATACTCACAATATCAGAGCTCTGGAACTGGCTCACACAACGAGAATGCAGCCATCATTAATGTTCACACATGTGCTTTTTCTGCTATGACAAGGCAAAATGTCTGCTGTGAAAAGGATCTATTGAGCTCCGTCAATGTACTTTGCCCCTGACAAGCTCAGGTTGTTACTCTTTGTGTCTGAAATGGAAAGGAAGACCTTTTTGTTAAAGAGTGAGATCCTTTCTGTTTACCAGAAACAGTCCTTATATTGCTCTCATCAAAGACACTACACTCCATTTACAGAAACAGAAATTTTACCATCACAAAACACACTTTATTCAAACTCACCAGGACCAGAACAAAATTCACCAAAATCACAAAACCGACTGATTGAAACTTGATGAAAGCATGATAGCTAAACACAAAGTGTGGTGCACTGGAGAAGAGTTGTGCCACATTATCCATTTAGAACTGTCTCTGTTAACTGTTTATGGAGACTTTAAATACAGATTTTAGGAGAAAGAGATATTGTGATGGCTGCACTGTGTAGAACTGACTCGCCAATCAGCACCAACATACCTGTCCACTTCTTCCCCAAGGCCATAGCTCTTTGTGGCTGACAGAAGAATATCTATGATCTTCTCTGCAGAGAGAGACAAAGACAGAGAGAGAGAGAGAGAGACAGACAGATAGAGACAAAGAGAGAGAGACAGCGAGTGAGAGAGAGTAAATGCATGCCATCTGAAACATCCAAAGAAAACCACCAACCAACACATGCATATCCATTATTATGATTATTGACATTAAAAAAAGAGTTGTTACATTTTGGTCACATCTTAAATTGATGACTAGGGCAGGGTATCAAACTTTGATTATTTTATGGCATAGACCAACTTTCCTCAATACTATCCAGCATCAAAAAATGTCCTGTCATTCGTTACCAAACATAAATGCATCAGGAGTCCATCTCATCTCATCAGCATCAGTGAACCAATAAGCATTCAGTATGCTTGTTGTGCCAGTGATTGGCTGTCACGAGGCATACCGAAAAAAAAACAACGCAGTAGGTTAGGTCCAGAGACTCAGAGAGCTCACCATGTGTATGAATAATGTAGTCTTTTGTTATTTCATAACATTGGTAAAAAAATAAATACATTTTAGTGATACCCAGCCCTGCTCAAGACACACTGAGCTTTCAGAAACTCCAAATCGAAGAGCTGAATCCCAAAAAGAGTCCCTTCTGTCAACGGGTCCGAGACTTACTGTTCAACCTCAGAGCAGCACTGCTTTCCAACCACCAATCTGATAAACCACGAGGCTTATGTGTAACTCAAAACAAACTGAAGGCCAACAGACACAGGGAGTGATATGTGCCAGACACTGCACAGAAACCACACACTCTGCCTGATGGAAGCCAACTGAGAGACAGGTTATGTCACAATTATGTCCCTGATCTGGGAATAAAAACCTTGTTGCTGTTATCATTATGATCTGTCAAAAGTCTGCACTAGACTGATGAAATAGCAACATCATACCATAAATCCAGCCAAGCATCTCTGGTAATTAATTGTTCCAGATAAACAATAGAGATTAATGCAGCAAGGTGCTCCAAAATCGAATATCATCATCTACTCTATAGGAAGATAGTGTGAGTCTGATTGTTCCTTCTCATAAGCAGTCAGCTTCTACAAACACTAGCCCTTTTCACACACAGATTTGGCATTGTTGCCACAAAGAAGGCTCGCCTCTACGCAGCCTTTGTTTGTTCACGCTGAACCAATCAGTGCCGCTCCAGTGTAATATCATACAACATGCTTGCGTTGTGGAACCAAAAGAGGTGTGATGACAGACAGGATGACAGAAAGGAGGACAGAGGCTTTTCCTCGTATAACTGTGGTATTTTCCTAATATAAATTGCCAAAGACACTACCAGTTACCACAGTACTGTTGTTTGGTCCTGTAACTGTGCTTTGTGGGTTGAAGTGTGGGACATTTCTCTTTTATTTGATGAGTGAAGGATCCGTTTAGCTGTCAGACTGTGAACACCATCAGACCGACACACTCCCATTCAGCGTGGGAGCTTTTCCATTCACACAGACAGCATCTTGCCTCTGCTATGGCTCTGATACTGTACTTCCCTTCGGTGGTGGATCAGAGTTGGAACGAAACAGTCCCCCCTCTCCGCATTCTGTAACTTTCACACAGACAGTGAGGCGGAGTATCGGCACATGATTCCCTCCTGGAAAGGGCAATGTGAATGGGGCTACTGAATCATGTTGTTTCTTGGAGACTGATACATAAAATCTTGTTTCCACCAAGCAGTCCAATTCACTTCAGTTTGTTTTTTGCGTTTCCATAATCAAAAGTTGCACATGATAAAAAAATTCTGCTCCATTGGGTCCTGTTGTTTTGTTACCCTTCTGCTGTGGTACTCACAATGAAAAACTAAAATCTGTTTTGATTGAAATTATGCATTTTAAGTTCAATTTTACATAAACGCTCATAAATCATAAGTGATATGATCAAGCTATTATAACCAAAGACCTCTCCCTCTTTCTTTCTCTGTTTTTGAACCTTTAGTCACTTCAATCCTTTGGGTTTCATTCACAATTCAAAGCTCCCACTATCTGACAAACACAGACAGTGCATACTACAACAACTTAACGCTGATTTGAAAATTTTTCCACATGTTAAAACTAGAATGGCAAACGGTGGAGCGCATACCTCAGCCCAAGGTCCAACAGTCCCCTTTCATTCAGTCAAGCCTAATCCAACATCAAATTAACATTTAAATCTGCTAGATCCAAATTTGTATTTGGATCTGCATCACACTGTACTCACTTACAAATACCAGCCACCTAAATATGTCAGAATGTTTTCATCAAGGTCCATGTATTATTCCCTGAGAGACTAATGAAAGATGTTGAAAAAGACTCTGTGTCACAATGTTAAAGACAGTGAGAAGAAATGCCTGGATGGAAAGTGAATGGGGTCTATTCTGGGCTGAGACCCATCCTCCATCCAAGTTCTGTTCTGTCTGACAGCAAGGGTGAGGGTCAATTCAACGCTCTCTGATACACTGGAGATAAGTACAGGGGCCTAACAAGGATGCGTAAGCTCAGCTTTTTTATTTACATGATATACAAATAACTGTCAAAGCCAGCATTCATGTAACTACATCATAAAATATTCAGATGATACAGCCTCTGTTAAGTTTACTGACCCGGGATTCAGACACAGCAATCTACAGATCAGAACTAGCTGATGTTTTTAAGTGGTGTGAGGAACACAACCTATTATTAAATGTCAAGAAGACAAAATAATTAATCTTCGATCCAGGGTCACTAGGTGACCACAGCCCTGTGTTGATTAACCAGGAGGAAATTGAACAAGTGTGCACATTCAAATACTTAAGACTGTACTTCGATTCTCAGCTCAGATGGACAGATCAGGTACCGTATGTATGCTCAAAACTAAGTCAGCGTCTGCACTTTTTATATAGACTCTGGCTACATGGTGTTAATATGGAAATTATGTTGTTGTTCTATAGGGCATCGATGGAATCACTTATAAGATACAGAATTACAACTTGGTTTGGTAACCTGCCAGTAAAACAAAAAGCACAACTGCAGAATCTGTTATGACGGGCGGGAAAAATAATCGGTATGCCATCCCCATCCTCTCTCCAGGAAATCTTTGAGGAGACGGTGAGGAGGCAAGACAAAAAAAATTGCTGGTGATCCAAATCATGTTCTCTCCAGCGAATATGAGTTGTTGCCTTCAGGAAAAAGGTAAAGGGTACCAAACTGCAAGTTAAACAGATATAAACTGTCCTTTATACCTACCTCCATTAAATTATTAAATAGTGCAAGATAGTGTGTGTGCGTGAGTCCATGTATGTGAGTGAGAGATTCATAAAGGGATTGTGCAATAAAAATGATGGTATAGGGAAGTGCAATAGAATAATAGGAGTGCAATACAATAATCAGTGCAATAGAATTAATGATGTTGTATGGGTATAATGTGCAATAGGAAGAGCGTGTGCAATAGCGCAAATGAAGAGTGTGTGTGTTCTGTGCTGATATGAATTTATGCTATATGTAAACAGCAGTGGCGGCTGCTGGTCTTTCAAGGAGGGGAAGCTCATTTTTCCGGCCTACATCATAAATGTGTTTGTTTATTTATATGTAAATTCTACCCTTCGTTCCTTTTCAAGAAAATTACCTGTGACCTTGTTGTACCAGGACACCTGAAAAGACCTGTTACTTTTCCCCACCTTTTGCACTAAATCAATCTTAGGAGCTGACCTGCCCTGCTGTTTAACTCTAACAACATTCATATTATCTGCCATGATGTGCACCTTGCTAATGCTAGCAGCTGGAGCTGCTGCGCCAGGCTACTGTGAAGTGTGACCGCCTGTGAGTGTGAGTGATCGTGACAAAGTCGCTGGGGATCGGTAAAGTCTCCGGATCAGTTCAGACCAATGGAATGAAAAACTTGGAAAATGCTCCGGTGGATGTTTATTCTTCAAGATTGCTGATTCGCTCATTTAGCTGTCAATCGAAAAAGGATTCCGCCTCAGACAGCTCATCCAATCATCATGCAGAAACCGAGCATCCGGGCCAGCCCACTGCCCCATAGACCCCCAGAGAAGCTGGGCTTCCGATGGGCGGGACAAAGCCCAGCATTTATCCAACGACCGTCTGGTTTCGCTGCAGTGGAACAACCCGCTCTACTCTTCCCCACTGAAGTCAGTAGAAGCTGAGCATCCGACTGTGAAAAGCGCTGTGGCGCTGCGGGGATGAATGAGAAGGAAGTTGCGCCGGTTACCTGTGATAAGTAGCTGATTCTGAACAAAAGATGAAGGCTTTCTAGCGCGTATTTAGTCAATGAAATGTACACACAGCAGTACATATTTCACCACTTTTTTTTTTAATTTTTGGTGACATTTTAGGGGAAGCTGAGCTTCCCTTGCAGTCTTAGAGCAATCGCCACTGGTAAACAGACTTCCTTCTTGTGTGTGTTTTGTGATGTGCTATATGTGAACATGTGACATTCTCGTGTCCAAAACAAATTTCTCCTAAGGGAGACAATAAAAGCAACTAACTAACTAAAGCAGTGACAATTTAAATATAGTGTACACTTAAATTGATATAGACTATTTCAAGGTGACCTTTATTTAGATGGCTGGCTAAAACACGTTTCATTGCTGACCCTGTCCACAGCAGTATATTGCTGAGTTGCTTTCACCGGTAGAACTGCTGCTTCTCCAAACTGGAGGCGTATCGACTGTAGATATTACACTGACAACTTCACACACCCTGCTTCAAAAAATCCAGACTATCCCTTTAACTGGTGAGAAAAGCAGTGCTGCTTACATTGAGTTGATCTGTATTACTTTAGCTGCAAAGACAATAATGTGTAATCATACCTTGTGATTTTACACCAAACGGAGGCAGGCAATCACCGATCTTGGAGAATCGTTTGTAATTTGGATCAAGGAACATAGGTGCCAGTTTTGTGAACCTGTTTATATAAAAGACAACATGTTACAACAAGTGAGAACAAAGAAGTGGTATTCATCATGCAATATCCATCCCAGACTTGTACAGCCCTGATGTGTGGAGATGCACTGATTAATGGCAGAATGCTTAAGAGGATTTAAAGCATCGTGTTTCCTGCTAATCCAGTCTGTCTGAATTTATGTTCACCAAAACAAACTCAGACACAAATTTGAGGGAGAGGACAGAGCTGAAAATTCACTTTCTCATCAAGACTTATCCTGGTGTTCCTGTACCAGAACCAGTACCCTTCTACTGACAAAGATTGTGTCCCTGATGTGGCAGGGCACAACTATCACATGAGCTAACTCCTCCATGTACAGAGATAACACTGTTAAAAACAAAAATGAAAAACATAGAAGTGAATGCTATGGTTGCCAGATGAGAATAAAAACCTGTTCTGAAATGGTAGTATGTCTTGGTAGTCCGACATGTCCTTTGTAAAAGAGGAAAAATAAGGAGTGGAACCGACTGGAACGTTTAACACATTTTCAATCTCTACTCTGTTTGGTGTGTGTGTCACTACCTGTTTGAGGGCAGGACTGTGCTCCTCACACACAGACAGTGGACAGCAGTGTAACCTCAGAGCACAGCCCACAGTGGAGGCACTGAGACAGACTTTATCTGTACAGTATATATTACTGGTCGGCAACCTTATTGCTTATTATCAAAGTGTGCAACTAACAGTATGATCAATTAAACATTTCTTGAAGAAGCAGAACTCTAACTTGCAGAATTCTGATGTCTTCAGCAACTCTGCTGCTGTGCTTAAGTGCTGAAAGTGAACATGCATTATCCTCCACGTCTGAGCAAATTGTTAACATAAAACATTTACATTAACATTTAGGGCAGTTAGCAGATGCTTTTGGAGGGGGGGTCATGCTATGCAGGGTTGAGGTCAAGTCTGAACAAGTGAGTCTTGAGACTTTTGTGGAAGAGGGCGAGTGACTCTTCTGTCCTGACATTGGTCGGGAGTTCATTCCACCACTGAGGCGCGAGAACAGAGAAGAGTTGTGACTTTGTTAAGCGACTTTTGTTGCTCTCAGCGATGGCGGTATCAGCTGGCCAGCAGATGTAGTGGAGCAAAGTGCTTAGCTCTGGGGTATGTGGTCTGACCAGTGTTTGGAGGTAGATGGGTGCAGTTCCGTTGTTGGCCTTGAAGGCCAGTACCATCGTCTTGAATTGGATGCAGGCTGCAACAGGAAGCCAGTGGAGGTCACAGAGGAGAGGGGAGAATTTTGGTAGATTGAAAACAAGGCGCGCTGCAGCATTCTGGATATGCTGCAACAGTTTTGTCACAGAGGCTGGGAGTCCAGACAAGAGCGAGTTGCACTAATGGGAGATGGTAGGAGATGACCAGCGCTTGGACTAGCAGTTGCGTTGTGTCCTTTGTGAGGAAAGACCGGATCCTGCGGATGTTTTAGAGGGCAAATCTGCAGGATCGGGCCACAGCAGTGATGTTGGGGGTGCAGGATAGTCCGTCGCCGAGAATTACGCCCAGGTTCCTCGCAGTTGATGAGGCGATACTGTGACGTCCTTGACAGTGACTGACAGGTCCATGCAAGGGCAGTCTTTCCCCGGAGATAAAGAGGAGTTCAGTTTTATGAAGGTTGAGCTTGAGGTGATGCGCAGTTGTCCAAGTAGAGATGTCTGCCAGACATTCCAAGATGCGTGTTACAACTTGGGTGTTGGGGGAGGATCAGGGAAAAGAGAGGAACAGTTGGGTGTCGTCTGCATAACAGTGGTAAGAGAATCCATGTGATGTGAATGCAGAGCCTAGTGATCTAGTGTATAGTGAAAACAGAAGTGGTCCCAGTACTGAGGCTTGAGGGACACCAGTTGCCAGAAAGCAGGGTTTGAACAAGAAGCCATTCCATATGACATGAAAGGTGCGATTTGTCAGATATGATGTGAACCAGGTTAGAGCAGAGTCCACGATGCCAAGTTCAGCCATAATGGAGAGGAGGATTTGGTGGCTGACTGTGTCAAATGCAGAAGATAAGTCGAGGAAATTGAGGACGGATGAGGACGAGGCTCTGGCAGCACGGAGGGACTCAGTCACTATGAGGTAGGGCTGGGCGATTTGGCCTAAAAATAAAATCTCGATTTTTTTCTAACTAATGGACAATTTTCGATTTAAACCTCGATTTTTTTTCTGTTTTTCTCTAAACAAACTAAAAAGACCAAGGCAAATTTAAATACATATTTTCTTTATTAACACAATAAAAATAAATGAGATTACCAAGTAATCTAGGCCTATGTGAACAAATCAGTTGTTCAAGAATAAAAAAATTAATAAAAATAAAATAAAATCAGCACCACTTGGCTGTCATTATTGTGCAAAGATTTTTTTTTTTATCAAAAAAAATTCTCTTGCAGGCCATCCCTGAAAAAACTTGTAAAATGAAATACAACAAATAATGAATACATTTATAATAAAAAAATACTCTCAAACAAAATAACATCCCTTTAACTTTCTAGGAAGTTGTCTACAGGTTTTTCGCAAAGAAGACAAGCCTGTCTACTGCCCCTGGCTTGAGGCATGCTCTTTGGCATGTTACAATGTTACCCCCCGTACTGAAAACCCTCTCCGAAGGGGCACTTGTGGCAGGAATGGAGAGATATTTCTTGGCCAGATTACTCAGTCTTGGGAAGTTAGCTTCATGTACCTTCCACCACTGCAGTGGGTCGGTTGTTGCGTAACACAGCTTTGAAGCTCCCGCCGGCTGCAGCGTAGCGCAACATTGGTGATTTATCGTCATTTTAATGACGCATGTAGCATATAATGCGCTGTCATTGGTTCAAATACACATGAGGTGGGTCTTGTTGGGTTTTTAAAACCACGTGACCGTCGTGTGGTCGGCCAACTACACAACATTTGGGTGGTCACGTGGTTTTAAAAACCCAACAAGACCCACCTCATGTGTATTTGAACCAATGACAGTGCATTATATGCTACATGCTTCATAAAAATGACGACAAATCACCAATGATGCGCTACGCTGCAGCCGGCGGGAGCTTCAAAGCTGCATTACGCAGCAACCGGTGGTAGATGGAATGTAGCGCAGTGCCGCGCAGCATCCAGTACAAATGGGTTAAAGCAAAACAAATCTGCGGAGTCTAGAACTGTTTTTAAATTGCGATTTTTCGGTTCAGCCATTTCACAAGCTGTAGGAAAGTAAAAATGCAAATTAATCATTTAAACCGAAAAAATCGCCCAGCCCTACTGTGAGGAGGGCCGTCTCAGTGGAGTGAGCAGTCCTGACTGATTGGGGTCAAGGAGGTCGTTTTGTAAAAGATATGAGGCCAGTTGGTTGTAGACAGTTAGTTGCTTTCCAGGGTTTTAGAGAGGAATGAAAGAAGAAATACAGGTCTGTAGTTGTTGATGTCAGCTGAGTCTAGGGTGGGTTTCTTTAGGTGTGGCTTTACTATAGCTGTCTTGAAAGGAGATGGAATAAGGCTTTTTTTTAAGGCCTTTGTTTTTTTTTATCTCTGTATTTTGTATTTGGATCAAAGACTTGGACTTTGGAGGGTGGCCTCTATGGAGGGGGACAGATTTTTTGGTTGGATACTTTGGTGGTTGGTTTCTCCAACTTTACCAACTCTACTGTTAAACTAGAAAATATATACAGTATGTTTTCTTCTTTAAGGTATCATTATGATATATATGTTGATTGATTTGGACAATGTCATGGATATAGAATAATGAAAGTTTGAGTGTTTTTATTTTTTTTATAAACTATTTTAATCCCGAAACAGGAAATTCTTTTTTCCACTCACATGACACACACAAACACACAAACACACATGCAATGTATAGAGGAGATGAGTGAAGAGGCAGCCACATGCTACAGCACCCAACGAGCAGTATTAGGGGTCGGTGCCTTGCTCAAGGATACCTCGGCAATGCCTAGGATGTGTACTTACATTATTTAGCTGCTAGTCCTAGACCTTTGAGTCCCCAAGCCAAGACTGAGCTATTGCCACACCAATAGCGGAAATTTACATTTACATTGGTTCCCTATAAACCTCTCTATCACACAGTCACCTGTACAAGGAAGCTTAACTAACGATCCATTTCTTTTACAGAAGAAGTGCCAGCGATAATCCAGCTATTATTATGAGGTCTGTGAACAGAAAGCACAAGATGGCACTCCAAAAACAAGGAAGGAAACTAAGAGGAACAAATGTATCAATGAGCATCTGTGGACAACAACTTGAACTTCAGGGTGTTGGAAAACATGTCTTTGATGGTTAATAATGTACTGGAGTGCTAACTATAGAAATATCTTTAAATAAATATTATATTATATATTTAAATTGTCTTTATATATAAAGACAAGAACAAAAGTGCACTTATAAGCTGTATATATAGGACACCAGGGTCCAATATTGAATTGTTTAAAGTCTGGATGGAGGAAATGTTTACAAAAACAAGTCATAAAAAGAGTTTCATCTGTGGGGACTTTAACATTGATCTCCTTAACCCTAACAATCACAGAATTACGATTTTGTGTCGGAAGTATCCTTGAGCAAGATACTGAACCCCAAAATTGCTCCTGATGTGCAGTTGGGATTGGCTCCAGAAACCTCCCCGTGACCCTTTGAAAAAAAGGGATAAAACGGCTACCGCGACCATCAGCGGTTGACAATGAATGAATGAAAAAAAAATGGTATATTTCCTAATAAATGAAAATTGCAAAAGTCATACCCTTATACAAATCTGGGAACAAACACCACTTTACAAATTATAGACCTGTCTCTTTGCTTCCAAAATTCTTGAAAAACTTTTCATAAAATGGATGGACAACTTCATAGACAAACACAAACTTCTCCCCGACAGTCAGTATGGATTTAGGGCAAACAGATCAATGGCATTGGCCCTAATGGATTCAGTAGAGAAAATAACAAATTCTTTAGATCAAAAACAGCATGTACTAGGAATATTTGTCAATTTAAAGAAAGCATTCGATACAATTAACCATAACATATTATTCAATGAATCAGGAAACAGTATGGAATCAGGGGTTTAAGTTTACAGTGGACGAAAAGCTATTTGGATGACAGAAAACAATTTGTAAAACTGGGTTATTATTGTTCCAGATCCTTGCAAATTACTTGTGGTGTCCCCCAGGGGTATTGGGACCAAAACGATTTATACTTTATATTAATGATTTATGCCATGTCTCTCCAATATTAAAACCTGTACTATTTGCAGATGATACAAATTTGTTTTGCTCTGGTAATGATTTACAGCAATTGATGCTTAATGTCACCACGGAATTGGATAAACTAAAATTATGGTTCAATCATTAAACCTGAACATAACAAAAAATAATGCATTTTGGTAGCTGGAAGAATAATATACAGATACAAGTTTTATTGGATGGTGTGGCAATTGAAAGGGTAAATGAAATGAAATTTCTTGGGGTGACAATAGATGAAAAAATTACCTGGAAATCCCACATCAAGCACGTACAATAAAAAGTCTCAAAGACCACTGCAGTTTTAAACAGAGCAAGACAGGTTTTGGATCAAAAAGCACTTAACACTTTATACTGTTCCCTAGTCTTTCCATATGTCACCTACTGTGCTGAAATATGGGGCAATAACTACAAAAGCAGGTTACACTCACTCATCATACTTCACAAGAGAGCAATCCGATACATTCATAAAGCTGGATATCGGGATCATACTAACTCACTATTCTTACAGTCAAAACTACTAGAATTCATAGACCAAGTGGCATTTCAAACAGCGCAAGTAATATTTAAGGCAAAACATCATCTATTACAGGAAAAACTTCAAAAACTATTCACGGAAAGGGAAGGGGGTTATAATTTAAGGGGAAAATATAATTTCAAAACTTTAAGTATGCGCATCACAATGAGAAGTTCTTGTGTTTCTGTTGCCTCTGTTTAAAAACTGTGTGTGTGTGTGTGTGTGTGTGTGTGTGGGTATATGGAAGTATGTTTATGTAAGGGTGAAAAAAAATATGGGGATTTCATTTGTTGAAATTCTCTTTTTTTTCTTTTCTCGTTGGTAGGTTACTCTCCAGATGCACATGATGAATAGGGAAGCACAGTGATGTGGGTATTTAATGTGGGTGAAAGGGGTTAGGAGTTAATAAGTTTTATACTTCCTCCTACTCCTTTTCAGACATGTTTTTTAATTTCAGCAATTAGTATTATTATTATTTTGGGTATTAGGATGGTGGTGGCGATGATGATGGGGACAATGATGATTAACATGACTGCTAGTATCATAATATGAAATTATGGTAATATTGCTTTGTTGTTAACGCTATCGTCGTGACCATTATATGTCATTATATGTATCATGACTACTATATGTCTAATAATTGGGATGATGAATGAGAATAGAAGAATAATGTTTTTGTTTTGTTTTGTTTGATTCTGCTTTTTGTTTTTTTGTTTTCTCTTGCTTTCCTCCCATTCCTTTGTCTTTGACTGATGCATGTCTTTACATTTTGTCTGATAATGGTTTTATTTTTTATTTTCTGTTTACATGTTTGAAATAAACTAAATAAACTAAAAAACTAAAACAGACTTATTGATTGAATAATCACACGTGTTTTACTGTGTTGTTGTTATTTGTGACTTGAGGAAATTGAAAACGATCCGGTTGTCTGCAACAACGGTGCCAACAATAATATCACTTAGAAAAACTAAGGGGGAAAAGTTGTCTATTGCCACTTTAAGTCCAAACAAAAGAATACCACCAAAGAGTTGACACTGTTTGTTGGCCAACACGCCAACACTAGTGGCCAAAGCAAGCCATTTTTAGGTGTGTGCTGCGTACCATTGTTAAATTGGTAAGTATTCTGCATTCCTGTCTGCTATATCACCTGCAACAGGGTGCTGGAGCATGGATACATTTTGAAACATCTTTTGTACAGATGTATGGAGTGGCAGTAATAATAGGGATATAAAGAGGTATGTAAACGATATAATAAGAAATGTAAAAATGATTTACTCTGCATTAGACTGGCTGGTTACTATCTACAGCACAGTTTTAATGGTGTGAGCAAACAACACAGTTATGTGTATTCTGTTAGTTAAAACATGTAATGCTCTATTATACCATCATACCTGTCTCCACTTCGGAGGATTAGACTTTAATGAATGCAGACACAGTTGAACTTCTTCTTGAATTACAACTGGACACGTACTGTATGTATGTATGTATGTATGTATGTATGTATGTATGTATGTATGTATTCATGTATGTATGTATGTATGTATGTATGTATGTATGTATGTATGCATGTATGTATGTATTCATGTATGCCTGCATGCATGTCAACATACCCAGGTAAGAAACGACAATACAACATAAATTCATTCTGAAATACAAATGTATCATGGTGCCATTGAGCATCCTCAGACTTCCTCGGCCACTCCGCATCCCATGTGATAAAGAGTTTAATTTAAACTAGGCACTTTTCACAAGAGAATACCGTACCAAAGGATTGCAGAAGCTAAATTGTCTTGAATAATGGAGAGCAATTTAGTAAGGTGTTAAAAAGGCCAATCTACCTCATATTATCCCTTAACTTTTGGTTAGCAGTTTGTTAACTCAGCTGTCAGTCAGTTAGCACAGTCAATCGATCTCGTTGCACTCCTAGCTGTCTGTCCCCGCCCACCATTGCTGACGTTTCTCATCTTAACCACGGAGACAAAGACGGCCATTACAGACATCAGGAGTGCTGAAAGTTTCTCAAAGTGTTGTGTGTGCATGAAAACTGTGAGTAGTCAACTCTGGACCTTTGAGTGCAATGTGACTGCAGCTTTATGTCATGTAAAATGCAGGATTTTCTGTTATTAGTGATAGTCACGTTTTTGCTAGCCTAATTGTGATGTTAGCTCTATTGTAATGTTGATTGCATGCTAATAGCTCCAACTGCTAACATTAGGTGTGAATGGGACTGGTAATTGTTGTAGTCCTATTAAGTGAAGTTTGTTAGTTCATGTGTGACGTTTTGGAGCCTGTCACTCATTTTCTTAATATTGTGCGGGAGTTGTATACTTTTTTTATCTCAATGCATCCACATGCACAGTTTATGTTTAATATTATGCAGATCAAGGTTTCTTATTTTTCTATGTTATATGCATGCATATATATCCATATGCATATGGGTGAATTTGTAGCTTTTGTGCATATTTGGTAAATATTCAACAATGTTTATTATTTTAATTTCAGAACCACATTAATGCACTTTGGAAACTGCTGTGGGTGATTGTGTGTGGATATGCTGTAAATGGTGACGAAGCCTCTACATAAAAAAATCTTAAAGCCAACATCAACTGCGTCTGTCTTTTACTGGACATCCCGCAGCGTGTTTGAATCCTGTACTAACCAGCATTAGTTACAACGGGTGAGGGCTACATCAGCCAACCGTTCAGACGGGTGAGAGCTTCCAAAGGCTTACCGTATTTTTCAACGTGCTCAGTCAGAACACTGAAAACTGTAAACTGGGTTTTTGACAGGACCAACTCCATTCATAATATTTTTGAAACAATCTACAAATGAAAAAAATCTCCCTTTAAGAGCGATACTTCGAAATTAATTAAAGAATGCAATAACTCCTTGTCAAAACCATTTAATAGTTTCTGCTTTGAAAAGTGTAGGAAAAATACACGTGGTCTTAATGCTTACATAATCTGTGTACAATTTTGAAAAATGAAAGGTACAAAAGGTAGCATGTACATAAACCCAAACAGGAATTTGCTGTGGGCGAATTGAAACAGTCGGAGGGATAAGTGTTTCTTTAACCGAGTCAAGCCCTGCAGCTTTGGCAGTTTGTTTCTTTTCATGTGTAATATCACATAATGAATGGCAAATGTGCTTCGACTTGGCAAAACAAAGCTGCTGCTAATCAGTGAATGTTGGAAGGTCTACAAAATAATTGAAAGAAAAACTTTCCTGAAAACACTTAAAAACAATTTAGAAATCAGCTACTAATGATGCATGTTGCCTTTCTGTCTCCATATTGTTTTAGTGTCTGATGGAGTGTTCGGATGTATTTATCCTGCTTGCAAACCTACACATGTTCTGACCCTGTAATTTGAAGTTTCTTCAGATGCAATGATGTACAAAGAATGGAAACAAACAATAATTACAGTCTTAAAGGTGTAATTTTGTAAAATATGGACAGAATTCATAAACAGCTCAAAAAACATTGGGGCAGCACATCACAACTGCTGGTCCTTGCTTGCTATCGGCTGTAGCTCGCTACCGTAGCTAGTTAAAAAAACTCATGGCTCTGTTAGCCGTGGAGCCAGTCGAGCTAGAGTTTGCCTTTACCATGACCTTAGATCACAGGGGGGGTCACCATGGGCCACAGTGCTCATCTCAACTGGGGTTTAGCAGTCTGAGCGTGAACAAATCTGAACACCATATATCCACCATGTCTCAAAGCCAGACACCAAAGGACACCCCCAGAAGTCTTGTGTCTCTGTCTCAATGGGTCAGAGCTGTTTTGGTGACACAAGGGGAGACTGCACAATATAAAACATGTGCTTATAATGCTGTGGCTGATAAGTGTATGTAGAAAAGTCCTCGCCACCCTGTCTGTCCTACCAACTCTTCGTCACACTTGTGAAGAAAACAGTGCGTGTCCCCAGCAGAGAGATCAAGGCATCTCCCACTGTTAATTGGCCGTGATTGTGACATGATTTTGAGCAAAAAACTTTCACTTGCACGTCTATGTTTCTTTCATGCTTGGGTTGTTGTAGCTGCTGTCTTTGTCAACTTATATAGAAACAATCACCAAATTTAATGTGAAAAAGTCGCGACCTGGTGAGTCTTCCCTATCAAGTCTTCAGTGAACTACCCCTCAGCAAAGCAGATTGACCCATGTCAGAAGAGTATTAAAAATTAAGAATTGCCTGGCGTCTTGGCTCCTTTTGTCACTGTGACAAAACCTGTGGAAGAATTCCATAATGAAGTTAAATAAGTACCCATTTCTCTCCTTGATTCTGTGGCACCTGTCTCTACCAAGACAAGACGACTGAGGAAACCCGAGATCTCAAGCAGGCCTGCAGTAAAATGGAACATTCATGGTGAAAATCTAAATTGGACCTTTTTTTATTTTGCATGGTGTGACAGTGTTTTAAATTTAAAGGTACACTGTGTAGTGTAATTAATTACCTCAAATCAACGACTTCATTCATAAATAAGTCCTCATTGGTGTAAAATGATCTCTGCCAACAATCTCACTTATCATCCTGAGGGAAGAATCACTTCTCTGTATTTCCATAGGACGGGCGAGCTCTACGGAGGCTTCCATGTCCTTCCGCTCTATAAAAAACGATGAACTGGTGAGAGGGACAAAAAGCTCTACGTGGTACAGATAAGGCTAAAGGCGTTTTCACTCAGAGCCAGCGTGACTGTGGAATGGAGAAGGAGCTTAGCCAGACGTGCTCGTCAGCTGCAGTTTGAAGTTTGTTTGAAATAACGTACCTCATCACCCTAAACTAAACTTGATGAAGTGCTGTTTGAAGACATGTTGTTGTCACAGCTTCTTGAATCTTGACACATCCCGCCTGCCGTAGTTCCAACAGGTTGCAACGCACATTTGCAGGGGTGATTGCAAAAAAAAATCCTGAGCCGGAACTTTTTCCTATGACGTCATTCCCCCGTACCTACAAGACGTATCACCTACAGTCAATCTCAGAGCACATTTATGGGCACATCTATCCACAGCTGCTTTATGAAAGTGTTCGTGATTCGTGCCGTGATAGCGCCTTTTTCCCGCTAGTTCCACACATTAGCCTCCTTGCGCACAACGTGCAGAAGCATGCACCTGGTTGTCAGAGCTTTTGGCACCGCCTCTCAACGAGCTTTCCATCGCTACCCACCTCTTCTAGCCAAGCCCAGCGCCATTTGTTCTTAACGCCTTTGTCGACATCTTTAGTGTCTTCCCCTGGCTTCATGAATTTGCGGTCCATCCTGGCACTATGGTGCGCGTCAACAGCACGTGGAGCGACTGCACTCTGGATCAAAATGTTTGGCCAAGGCCCGCCCCCACCGTATTTCTGTAGACCTGTCCTTAGTGTAATTGATGGAAAGTTGCGCCTCTGTGAGATCCAGAGAACTGTATGTTAGATCTCTGGGCAAACCCGATTTCTTTTTATTTTATTCGCTGTCACGCCGGTACGCCGGAGATCCGGCATGGCACCGGACTGCAATCAGCCCTGCATTTGAAAACGCGCGCTAGAGAGCAGTATTTGTTTGAATGCAAAATAAATTTTAACCACTAGATGGGACACCCTTTAAGCATTCTCTTAAATGGATATTCCGGTATAAGTTTAATCCATGGTCTAACACACCTTGACATCAAGTAAGAGTCTTACTCGGTCTCAAGGTGTGTTAGACCGTGGATTAAATTTACACCGGAATATCCCTTTAATGCTGCTATAACAGCATATTTCTACTACCTAATGAACAATAATAAACACAAACCTAGATATCTCTTCAACACCTTGGGTTAACTTACTCAAAAACCAGTCTGTGAGCTGTGCACCCTTTAATGCAAAGGATTTCTTAGAATTCTTTTACACTAAAATTGATTAGATTAGAACCAAAATTACCTCTTCATCTCTGGCTTCCTCGTCCAAGTTTATTATAAAACATCATTCTGCAGTTAGTCTCAGCTCTAAACACTTTTGAAAGTATCTCTCTTGAGATATTATCTAAACTAGTCTCATCCTCAAAACCAACTAACTGGTCCTGGACCCCCTTCCGGCAAAAATGTTTAAGGATCTATGGCCAGCACTGGGACCTACAATGTTAAATATTGTTAATTTATCACTCATGACAGGTGTTGTCCCTGCTAGTTTTAAGTCTGGTTTTAAGAAACCACATCTTGACCCAGGATCTTGAAAAAATTGCAGACCAGTGTCCAACCCTCCCTTCTTCCCTCAAGTCTTGGAAAGAGTTATGTCCCTGCAACTTTCAGGCTACCTGCTTAATAATAATCTTCTGGAACCTTTTCAATCAGCTTTCAGAGGCAGTCATTCCACCGAAACTGCCCTCACTAAAGTGGTAATTGACATTCTACTTACCTTGGACTTAAACTCTACCTCAGTGCTTCTCTTACTGTATCTCAACGCTGCATTTCATACCATAGATCATTGAATATTGTCAGACTGATGCGAAAGTCAATTCATCTCTGGCCTGGCTCTCGCTTGGCTAAAGTCCTACCTGTCCGAAAGAACACAATGTGTTTCGAATAATAATACTGCAGCAATATTTACTGATGCTAATTATGGAGTTCCCCAGGGCTCTGTATTTGGTCCTTTGCTCTTCTCTTTATATATTTCACCTCTTGGCCAAATAATTTGGAGTTACGGAATACAAATCTCAAATCACAAAATTATAGACCTGCTTGTATGAAGTGAAGAAGTGGATGTAGGAAAAATTCCTGCTCCCAAATTCAGATAAAACTGAGATGTTGGTCATTGGCTCCCCTTAAGGGGCCCCTTATAGCTAAAATTAGGTCCCTCCTGTCCACGGCTGACGCAGAGATCCTGATTCATGCCTTTGCTTCGTCTAGGCTGGATTATTGCAAGGCCTTATTTTCAGGTCTTCCGCATGAGAGCACTAAAAGACTTCAGATGGTTCAGAATTCTGCCGCTTGAGTCTTAACACGTACAAGAAAATCAGATCATATTACACCAATTCTAGTCTCACTGCATCGGCTCCCAGTTCATATACATAAAATCAGACTAGGTGCTGCTGATGACATACAAAACTGTACACGGCCTTGCCCCATCATACATGTCAGATCTTATTTTACCATATATTCCAACTCGTGCATTACGCTCTCAAAATTCAGGGCTCCTGACGGTTCCCAGGGTTAAGAAGAAGTCAGCTGGCTGCAGGGCTTAATTGATGAAAATAAACTGTTAACACTTCCATTTTTGAAAGCATTCTTAGTTTACAGCATTTTTTCATACCTGCCTAAAACTTTTGCACAGTACTGTATTTCAGTGGCGGGGCTGATAGACAGACTTACCTACCCTAAAGCCATAGCACACGCATGGCTGAAACTATAGTAATTAGAGTGATTAAATACGTTAGAACATGATCGGTCTTCAATTAAAATGCAGTTTATGAATTGATTTTCTTTGTGCAATTCATTTTGACTGTGACAAGAGACAAAAAAAAACAGAAGCAACAAAAGATTAGATACAGAGAGGTTAGGACAGATAGAAGTTGAGCTGATAGGTTGAAAGCTTTGTATGAAGTATGAGGAGTTTATGGTTGACTCCATCTCTGTTAGAGCGTCTGGCCATCACCTGCTGTCAGCTGCAGCAGAGGAACAAGCTGAGCAAAGACAGCAAAGTAAATGGGTCAAGGATGCCCAGGGCATTTTAACCAGAAAAGTCGTCCTGTGTTGTTTTTACAAGTTACAATCTGGAATGTGAGCACACTTCATTAACCCTGCTGTCTAAAGGTCCTGGTGGTTTTGAGGGTTGCGGGTCTCTGATGCTCCGAGAGTAAGTGGGTAAGTGAACTAGCCTGTGATTTCTCACGCACTGGGACAACAGCAGAGCAGAAGAGTACAAAAATAGATCAACACAACACATAGGCCAATTCAGACCACTGGATCTTCTGACTCATTTTATATATAGTGCTGAAAGCATATAGGTGAAGGGTTTTCATGGTGTGGGGACTTTTGGGCCTTTAATAATTCACAGGCAGAAATGGGATCTTTCCTCTATCACACAACTCTGAGCTCAGAGAGCTTCTATAAAATAGGGCTGTTTGACTGAGAGAGTACTCGATTTAGACCAGTTTCTAGGCACACAGTAGGTGGATTAGGTCGTTTACAGAGCACCAGAAGCACAGGGGTGGACTTTGCCATCAAGCAAGGCAGGCAACTGACAGCTACACAGCCTCTACCATCACAATATTTTGACATAAAATATAAAATAATAATATAAAAAATATTTTTTATTTTGTAACTCATCTATTCATTACAATAACTTCTTCTTTTGACACTGTGATGGAGAAGGATGTGCAGCAAAGGCCCCAGGTCAGGTATCAACCCAGTGATGTTGCAATCACAATGTGTGCTATATGTCTCCAGGTAAAGTACAGTTACAGACATAACCCCTTAAAGGGACTGGTGATCTTATCCATGATGATACTTTACTTGAGTATTATTTTTGGGGGATACTTTTACTTTCACTCCACTACATTTGAAGGACAAATATTGTACTTTTTACTCCACTACATTTCTATTGATGCTCTCGTTAGTCGCTACTTTTTAACTTACGTCAGCTGATGATTTTTTTTTTATATAATTTTTTTTTTCAATATTCTGAGAAAATAAACTGTTTCTGCTGATTCGCGTATGGTTTGTCTGAGTCGTATTGCCGTACCTGTACTACGTCGTGCTATACAATCCATACAATGGAGGAAGAAACTGGAGAAACAAACATGGAGAAACTCCCACCGAGCACCCGTGGCCTTATCTCAAATCCATATTTGAGATTTTTGTCACAAAAACTGATTTGTTTCAGATTAAATGTTTGTTGTGCTTACAGCGAACAAATTATATCATGGCTTACAAAAACTCGTCTTCCAACCTGAAAAAGCACGTTGCAGTATGTAAAGTAGCTACTGATGTTAGCTAGCTTAATGTTTGTTAAATGGAAGATGAACATTTTAAACGTAACTGTATGAGCTTGTAGTATCATATTTTTTATACGGTTTAAAAATATGGCAACTGTTGCAGTGCAGTCGAATGATTAAGTTGACATTCTGTTCATGTTTTTTATACAATTCATATCAAAGAATCGCATCAGTGTATTGTATAATGACAATAAAGCTACTTTTCTTTCCTGTATTTCCTGAGATATTTGAAAAATACTTTTACTCAAGTAATTTTTTAAGCAAATACTTTAGTACTTTACTTAAGTAATATTTTGACTAAGCTACTTTTACTTGTATTGGAGTAATATTTGACAAGGAGTATCTGTACTTTTACTCAAGTTGTGAAGTTGTGTACTCTGTCCACCCCTGGATGTGAATAATATATCATGACCTTCACAGTCACCACATCTCAAAACAACTGAACACCTGTGGGACCGATGTGTAAGACAGTGCTCTCCACTACCATAAAAAACAAACACTTCTTTGTCAACTCTACTGCACAACAGTCCATTTATCTCCAGTTGTGGTACTCCACTTGAGTGATTTTGCGACATTCATACAATGACAGGCATCTCTGAGATTTCCAGTGTACAGTAATGGTGAATGGTTTACATCCACTCGTAAAGAACATGTATATCATGGCAGTCTTAAGTTCCAATGATTTATACAGCTCTCATTTTTCTGTGATGGAATGAGTGGAAGACACACTACTGTGTCACAAAAAACATTCATGAAGTTTGGTTCAATAATGAATTTATTATGGAAATGTGACCAAATCTGCTGGATCAAAAATATAATTCTAATATTTGGTTAAATGAAGCTCTGTCATTTTTACCTCAAATAGGTGCTTTTGATAGCCATCCACAAGCTTCTGGTTTTCCTCTGGCTGAATTTCTAACCATTTCTTCTTGACAGAAACTGTGAATTTCAACTAAAGTTGTTAGCTTCAAACCTTCAAAATATTGCCGCTGATTGTGGTCAAACAACTCAGTTTTTGTTTCATCTGACCACAGAGTTTTCCTCCAGAAGGTTTTTTCTTTGTCCATGTGATCAGCAGCAAACTTCAGTTGAGTTTTAAGGTGCTGTGTCTGGAGGAAGGACTTCTTCCTTGCACAGCAGCCTCTCAGCTCACATTGATGTAAAGCACACCTGACTGTGGACACTGTCACCTGTCTTCAAGCAGCTTCTAATTCATTGCAGACTTGATTTTGGTGTTTTTTGGTTGACTCTCCTGACCAGTTTCCTCTCAGCAGCAGGTGATAGTTAGTGTATTCTTCCTGATCGTGGCAGTGACACAACTGTGCCATGCACTTTATACTTACAAACAGTTGTTTGCAGTTGATCTTGGGACCTGTAACTGCTTTGAAATGGTTCCAAGTGACTTTCCTGACTTGTTCAAATCAATAATGTGCTCTTTCAGATCATTGCTGAGCTCCATAGACTTTCTCATTGTAGTGTTTGTGGCTAAGTCTAATGGTCGTATCGAACAGGCTCTATTAAAATGGGCCCATAAAAGTCACCAGCTGTTATCAATCAGAATCACTCAGAAGAAGTTAAGAGACCATGATACAAAGAACATTTGATTCACACAACTAATTGTTCAAGTTGCTGTATGTATAATTTGATCCGCAGATTTGGTCACATTCTCAGAAGACCTTTAATAAATTCATTTTAGAACCAAACTTCATGAATGTTTTTTGACAACAACAAATTTAGTTCAACTTCACCAATTCAGTCAAGAGGAGTGGTTAAAAATTCAGCCAGAGGATGACCAGAAGCTTGTGGATGGATCAAAAGCAGCTAACTGAGGTGAAAGGTCCAGACTAATACACATTAGGCATTTCGTGATGCAGGTATGGGATAGGCCAGTGATTGCATCCTGACGTAAATATGTTAACATTGTCCTACTGATTAAAATGTATCTGACATAATGTTTGATGACAATTTACAAGCTTAATTCAAATGTGTAGAAACATTTTAAGTATTCTTACTTTGGATAGATGGCAGTCATCTTGGCAGCTGCAAATCCAGGCTTACAGGCTCCCTCACTGAGATTGCCATACTTATACATTAGTTCCAGAGGCCTGTAGACATGGAGGAATGAAATCAAGCAAATATAAAATATTCACAAACAAAATATAAACAGTACAATAGTATAAACTAGAAGGACATTAATAGAGCGCAGATCTTTTTCAAGGCCAATAGTCATTGTTCTATGATGAAAAAATATACACATCACATTGAATCATCGTATTTTTTACAGTGAGCTCTCTGTCTGTCTCTCTCTGAATGAGGGTAAAGAAAGATATAGTTGTCATCATTGTTGATGGCCAAACTGTAGAAAGACAATGGTATTGTGAATGTGGCCTGACATATGGAGTCATGGAGTATGGCTATTTTTTTTTTTTTTTTTTAATCACTATTGAAGCTTTAACCATCTACTTGACCGTCTAAGATGTCTGGCTTTTATTTCGCCATGGTAAGATGCCCTTTCATACAATGTGAACAAAAGTGAAAAATAATTAATGTATCCACTCCATGATTTGTATCCACTCCAGAATTAAATGGGTTCTTCCTTGGCCCATGCTATACCCTTCCATCAAGTCTCATTGAACCCAGGAAAGTAGTTTTCTTGTTTGCTGATGAACTGAAAAATCAAACTGAAAATCAAACTTCCTTGGTGGAGGTAGTAATGGTAGGGACCAATCTACAGTGCTCATGCATGTTATGCCATCACTGATACCATGCCTGAAAGACATTAGTTCCCAGCCTTTCTGTAGGTAGTGAATTTTGTAAAATTAGTATATGTATACTCACAGACTACCATCCAGCTTCAGAAGGAATCCTTGTTTGTCATACGCTAGACAAAGAAAAGGAAAGTAGGTTGACATTTAATGAAATGTTTTCACACTGATAATATCAGTGACTTTATCTTTAAAATATTTAACTACGACGAGAGGTTTCTGAACTGGCACAGCTATAATCTTAGTCCAGTCTCTAAAAGCAATTCTGCAGCATGCAGTTTTTGTAATGTGGGAAAAAGTGCCAGGGTTATGGTGGACGCTAACCCTTCCCATGCCTTGAGCATTCTGTAGTTGTCATTGAGATGTGGTCACCTTAGAGTGGCATAGGGCAGATGACCTCAGAGAGCAACTTGTCATTGAGACAATGGTAATGGACGATGACCCTCATAGTATTGTTTTAACTTTATATGCTGACCTGCATGAAATGAAACCAGTAGAGCTCAGTGCATGGTCTTTTGACAAAAGAAGAGGATCTAAGCAGGGATGACCACTGAGCAGTTGAGTGAACGTCACTGCAGCAAACATATGGAGCAACAGTGTAAAGTAAGTTAAGTTCACAGTGATTCAGGTAAGGCCTGCAACCTCTATCAGTTAACAAATTGGTGTATGTGATCCCCTAATAATAGCTGGTACAGCATTAGACTTAGTGGTAAAATACCTGGACCAAACTTTGTGAAGTGACCCTTTACAATCAGTTTTTCAAGTCCAGCAACAAATTATACAGACCAACAAAATTAGTTAAACTTAAAAGCTGTAATGGAACATCTGAAATATGCAAGGCATAACAACGTGTATATATATATATATATATATATATATATATATATATATATATATATATATATATATATATATATATATATATATATATATGTATATATATATATATATATATATATATATATATATATATATATATATATATATATATATATATATATATATATATATATATGTATATATATATATATATATATATATATATATATATATATATATATATATGTATATATGTATATATATATATATATATATATATGTATATATATATGTATGTATATATATGTATATATATATATATATATATATATATATATATATACACATACTGAAGTATCCTGTATTTATATTTGTGATTTTCACCCACAGTGAGTAATACAACTCACAGTGCATCACTAAACAGCCTCTGGTCAGCATCCTTAACTCTAAACAGTGCAACATACAGTCTATATTAGTCAATATATGAGTGGTACTGGTCAAGTTCCAAACCTGTCCAATGCAACATTGCTCAGATATCACTGCCCCTTAATACACTGCAACAGCATTGACCCTTAAATTGGTGACTATTCGACACATCATGAAACTGACTTTAGCTCAGGGCCTCCCCTTGATCATTACACCATGTCGCACTCAGTTTAAAGAACATGGGAGAAAAAAGAGAGATGTGATGGGTAGATTGTAATAGATCCTGTATACATCATTAGATACTGTCAACTAAATAGAAACCATATGTAAAGACCAATGACCATGCTTTCTTTAAGAGCAGATTGCATCCAGATGACACATTATTTCGGAATGCTGTTCTTTTTCTTCAGCGAATTGAATTGTTCCGGGTAACCATCGATGGCCAGGGTGGTGGCTGAAAGACCAGCCCTTTCCCAAACCGACCCCTACCAACTTGTCAACATATAATAAACTCCTTTGTACCAGACTCTGCACCTCTCCAGTGATCTTCTTTGAGCCTATTTCTTGACTCCAGCCTATATTGAAGTATATATTGAAGTATATGGTGACATGTTGGACCAAGTACCAGGACCGACCTGGCCCATTTCCTGGTCCCTTGGGACTCAACAGATGTCATATCCAATGCCCCTCACTCAGTCTTTACACGCCCAGAGAATTATAACAGCTACATCAGGATGTTGTTTATTGTCTACAGCTCAGCACTGAACACAATCTCACCCATTAAGGTGATTGGAAAACTAAACACTTCAGGCCTCAGTACAACTCTCTGCAATTGGATAATGGACTTCCTCACAAGCAGATCCCAGAGAGTTCGGAGTTGACAGTCACACTGTGTTAGTGCTCAACACAGGAGCCCTCTAGGGCTGTGTGCTCAGCCCCCTCCTGTTCACTCTGTACAACCATGACAGCACTCCCAGACATCAGGAGAACTCTGTAGTGAAGAATGAGGATGACACCACCATCATCGGCCAGATTACAAACAACAATGAGAGTTCATATCTTCTGAGAACAATATACTTCTCAACATCAGCAAAACCAAGGACCTGACTGTTATTTTTTGAAAAAAGGAGCCAAAGATACACCCTCTGTCTACATCAGTGGAGCTGAGGTGGAGCAGGTGGACAGTTTTATTTTCCTAGGAATTACCATCACTGGGAACCTATCTTGGTCATCACACATCACCACCCTGGGTAAAAAAGCACTGAAAAGGCTCTACCTCCTACAGAAACTTAGAAAGGCTAAATTCTGGTTCAAGATTCTGGTCAACTTTTACAGAGGAGCAACAGAAAGCATCCTGACTGGAAACATCACAAACTGGCATGGTTCATCACGACCCAGGACAGGAAGGCTCTACAGCAGGTGGTTAAAACCACCAGAACATCACTGGTACCATCTACATCAGTGACATCAGTGAAGTGAGATGTCTGCACAGAGCCCAAAGGATACTAAAAGACAACATCCACACAGACACAGACTGTTGATCCTGCTGCCATCTGACAACACATACAGAAGTATCTGCTGACATACCACCAGACTACAGAGCCGCTTCATTCCCCAGACTGTGAGACTCCTCAATTCATCATTAGCACTCCATTTTCTAAAACAGGTGTCGAACAAAGGACACAAACATTCTTTAATTTTTCAAACTCTTGTGTTTAAAAATAAAAAATGACATTTACCCTGTAACCTATGAACAGAAGCACATTTTCCTTTGATTGGTGCAACAAGAGATGTTTTTCCTTATTCTTATTTTAAATGCACATACTTTAATAAGGCCGTCTTTTATAGTCGGTGTAAAATCTAAATGTACATAGCTATAGGCTTATACGAATGACCAAAATTATTCTTACAATGAGAAAAAATGTGATTTCAGATGGCATATTTTCCATCATGCAGCCATCATGCTGTGGTTATGGATAGTGGGACAATGGCAAGACAGCAGTGATGCAGACTCACTCAGAGGGTTTTATTGTCAACTTCAGCTCAACTAAACTCTGGAATATCTATCTGGAATGGTTTGGTGAAACTCCCACTAAATTGTGCAATGGAGGCCAAGTAAACGGGTTCAATATGTGGAGCCAAAATGGGATTAAGTCCTGTTAACAGGAGAACAGTGGGACTTGTTATTTTAACATTTCAAAAACCAACTGCGCAAGTATGTTCCTACTGGTAATGATGACACCATCAAACACAACTCAGGAAATTCCATTTGACTGATACATCTATTTGAAGGCTTATCATACATAAAAACTAGGGGTGTCACGATTCTCCAAATCCTCGATTCGATTACATTTTCAATTCTAAGGTCACGGTTCAATTCGATTCTCGATTTTTTACATGTATTTTTTTTAAAGCACAGGTTGCTATGCGTTTTTACACTAGACTTTTATGCAATATAATATCTGACCTTTGTTCACAATGTATCACACTACATCGTCAAATTTAAAACATTTATTAACAACATAACGTTAAAATACCTTAAGTCTTCAATTGGAAACTTAAATAAAAGTACAAAATAAACAGCCATGTCCATAGTGTACTCTGAACAATTTAGTGTCTTAACAAAGTATTTCTGAACAGTTAAACAAATACCACACAGATACCACTACTTTTATCCCCTGAGAATGATGACTGTATTTAGTCATTCTTTCATGTTCTTCCTAAATGATATGTTGTTTAGAGCTGCTCTTTGAGTTGTCAAAAACATTAACATTTTTTATAACAGAACAAGACAAGACAACTGTAACAATTTTGCATTTTCAAGTTCTTCTTAAAGAGGGATATGGAAACAGAACTGCTCTTTGAGGTGTCAAACTAATTACATTTCTATGGCCAGATTTTTATATTGTCATGTTCTTTTTCAAGAAAATGAGAATGTCCACATTCTCTGGAGAGAGGGCTGCTCTTTGAGCTGTCACAATGTCCTCTGCTGTTGAGAACACTCTCTCACTTGCCACACTTGTTGCTTGTACAGCAAGATAACGTTTGGCAAGCTTGGACAAATTTGGGTACTGGTGCTCATTATCTTTCCACCATTTCAGTGGATTTGAATCCACAGAAATTACTTGAACCATTTTGTATATCTGAATCTCGTCTTTCACAACATCAGGCCATGGTTTGGTTGCTGATGATGATGCAGTGGAGGCTGTGCTGAAAAAAATCACCAAACAGTTCACTGAGTGCTGTTCTCTTTGCTGGGGGGTGCCTCCGCTGGTTGCTACAGCTTCTAGATCCTCTGCAGGGTTTTGGTTGGACCCTTCTCCTGAGGAATGAGTCTGAAATAGTCACACAAAAAACACAGTTGTTTAAGGTGATGAACAGGCAGAAATTATATTTAAGTGTGACAACAACAAGCATAGAGGATATTGTGATTAGGCCTATTCATGAAATATTACAAATGTGAAATTATGACATACCTGTGTGGGATGCTCTTGCAAGATTTTCCCCTAGGATCGGATAGGAAACCTAGGATCCAAGGCAGCGCTCTCATTCAGGAACTGTTGAAGTCTTGGGTCTAAATACCTCTCCTCAAAGTCTGCCACTATAGCTGATTTAACATCCTTTACAATCTTTGGATCTGTGTCACTGTGTTTCATGAATGTCAGACTGGTGTGTTGCAGGGGCATGACCATAGACACAGTAGGCTGCTGTTCGGAACTCATCAAAGTTGTGACTGTTTTCAGGGGCTTCAGTACCTGACATACATCTTCCACAACAGTTGCATCTTGATTAGAGAGGGTGATAAGGTCTTTGGCATTTTTTTTTTATGTCTTTTTCTGCAAGTGCAGAACAGACAGCAGCTTGGTGCTCTAAATAGCATGTGATCGTGTCTTAGCTGGAGTTCCACCTTGTAATGACATCTTGAACCAGCTTGTGAGGAGGAAGCTGAAGCATGTCTTGTTTTGACTTGAAGACAGCTGCTGCAGTGGTGCTTTGGTGGAAAAAAGTGACCACCCTCCTGACTCTGCCCAAAAGACGGGAAATCTGGTTTATTCCCAACCCCTTCTGAGAGGCCAGATTCACAGTGTGGGCAAAACATCCTATGTGTGGAGACAATCCAGCTGCATGTGAGGCATTGACAATGTTCTTTGCATTATCAGTTGTCACAGGGATGGTTGCATTTTGTCTGTCCAAAATCCATTCCACTACCACTTCTGCCAAATGTTCACTTGTGTGAGCTTCATATATGGGGCGAGTTTCGAAGGACTGGATCTTTAATTTCCCAGTCATCATTAATGTAATGTGCTGTGACTGTCATGAAGCTCTGTGTTGCTCAGGAAGTCCAGCAATCTGTAGTTAAGGCCACTAAATGTGCACTGCTCAGACCTTCAATAACTTTCTCCTTTACATTATTGTACATGGAGGGTATCACCATTGCTGTGAGATGCATTCTACTTGGGAAATTATATGCCTAAAACCGGAGTTTTCCACCACCGAATAAGGTTGCATGTGTGTAGCTACGAATACTCCTAAGGCGCTTGTTATTGCATTTGCACGAGCTGAGTTACCTGGGAGTTTAATTCCGAATGAAGACAGAATAGTAGTTTGTGTCACAGGTGTTGGTTTAACAGATAAATCTATGTTTTTGTGGTGCCTGCGGAGATGCCCTGCCATGTTAGTCGTGCTGCCGGTGGAAGAATATGGTACACGCACATAGCAGAGCTTGCAAACTGTGGCTTTTTTGTCAACCACACGAACTTTGTCCACATAACTCACTGGAAATCCGAAATACTTCCACACCGGCGACTTTAGTGAAAGAGGAGGGGGTTCAATTTCCGTCGATGGGTCTGCAGTTGCCATTGTTGCATAGTGGCGTAGCCCCTTTCAGGAATAGGGTGGTGCGTGAGGTGCGTAAGGTGTGAGTGGGCGAGCGAGAGTGAGCAAGAGTGAGGGAGCGTGTGTGCGTGCTGACAGTGAATGAATGGGAGAGGAAGGAGAAGCGAAAGGAGTCGCAGTAGTAGTGACAGCAATAAAGTGTAATTCGAAGTTCGAGATTGTGACTTAACAATCGTGACACCCCTAATAAAACTGCACTGTGGTTCATAAGACCATCAAACAGGATTTTACAACTCTGGAAGGTTATCACAACAACTGCAGTTTTATCCTCCAATTTGTAGATTTTAAGGTAAACAGTAGAACAGGGGCATTTACAGCAACTTCAAATGATACTTCCTGTGTGAATACAGTGCAAGGGTCTGTGTGATATCAGCTCTGAAATCTGCTGACCGAACATAAAGATTAACAGGCATGAAACAGAGTTTAGTGCATGTCTGCTGTGTGTGGAGTTTATCCAACCCTGTACAAAGTCATTTACCTGAAATGTGCACCTGAATCTTATATACATTACTGTATGCCACTGCGCTGCAATGCTGAGTTCTTCTCATTTTTTTCTGGATGGCACACTTTTGATGGAGCACGAGGTGTGTGGACCCTGACTGAGTCAACAGCAACCCCTTATATCAACTTCTATCAATGAAAGGGCTTCTGTTTTAACACAGTGCTGATGGTGGTCTGAGCATGGCTTTAGGGTGAAGGCAACGCAAACTGAGAGTCGATTAAGATTATTTACTCTGACTTCTTGAACATGCAAAGTCTTCTCCCTGAGGATAGAAAGACCCTTTACTCAAATCACATCTCAAGGTTACATAATAAGAACATAAACAAACAAACAAACACAAGGTTATCATGTTGTTTTGAAAGCAGGCAGAGATTGGCAGAGTGAAGTCTGTAAAGCAAAAACCATAAGACAGATCAATAGATATATTTTAATTCAAACATGTAAAATAAAAACAAAACAAAAACACACAAAAACTTCAAAACAATGAAGCTGTGACACAGGGGTCAACACACAAAGCTCAACACTTACTAAGCTCTTTCACTGTTCTATCATCTCACTGAAGCAAAGCTTAGCAACAGAAGAAATGAACATGGTGCAGATAAGTCAGTGAGGCACATATGTACTGACACATCAGTGTGTGATGTCCGGATGGTTGGTGAAGAGGTAAGTTGTGCTGACTGTAGGGCTGTGCAATTAATTGTATTTTAATCGTGATTTAGATTTTTGGGTCAAACGATCTCCAAACTAATATAATCGAGTTGAAACGATTTATTTGGCATTTGTACAGTCGGCCTAGAGATTTTCTGAAAGACACGTGCATGCGCAATTCAATCCCTCCCCCAAAGCATTCAACGCGGCCATAATGCCTGGATACGTGTCCGCTGCGTTACGTCTCGGCCACGGCAGCGGAGCTGATGGTTTTACTTTAGTCTCTGTGTTAACTTCCACCAGGTCGCTGCGCTGCGTGTCTGCTCCGTCCCTGCTCCGGCAGTCCAGAGCCCTTCTGGCGAATCGCAGCCACGACGTAGCAATAAGCCGAATTTAGCACATAGCAGCAGGAAGTCATGCAGCAAAACAACAACATAACATCTGGTCACTTTTCAAAATAAAACACAAAGTTTTTTTTTTTTTTAGAGAAATGCTGATAAATGCATCATGTTTCCAAACTCAAAAATAATCGTTTAAATAATCGTGATTTCAATATTGACCAAAATAATCATGATTATGATTTTTTCCATAATCGAGCAGCCCTAGCTGACTGTTCTTTGAAAGTGAGGGAGGATGCATATCTTGCTGTAGCATCACATAAAGCAGGGCCTGCCTTCCTTCCTACATACCTACTATAAACATCTAATACATTGGCTCACAGTCTTTCAGTCAATCAAGTTAAACTTTGTATGTTTAAAATGGAGCCTGTTTACACCAGGCATTTCCACGTGTCTTCAGTGATATGATCACAGGTGCTACTCCAGATACTGGAGACACACTGAGGAGCACTGAGATCCAACCACTCAGACCACATTCAGAGTTAGTCTGAGAATGATGAATGTATTTCTGTCATAGGTAATACATGTTTAAGCAATAAAGCTGAAAATAAATAGTTTAAAAATGTAAAAGGAGCTGCTGTTGCAACACCAACCCTTTTGTAAATTTGGCAGAAAGTTATACAGGTCTTTGTGTGAAAAACATTTGTGTTCGTCTCAAAGAGTTGGTTACTACTATTGGGCCACCAGTTATAAACAGCAGCACATGCTTTTTGTAAACTATGAGATGTACGTGTTTATTTGTACATAGAGCTGGCAAGTAAGGACACAAGTTGTCATTTGAGATGCATGTGGAGACATATTGTGATGCCAGGTGTGAACTAGCATACTTAGACCGGTCCATTTGTGATGTTAATACCAGGTAGGCTCACAGTGTCCTTTTTGTAATTTCATCCACATGCAACAGCATCCACCTTCTCTATAGAAATACAGGCTTTTGGAAGGAGGTACAATACCAACGGCAGTTACTGATCAAGTTTCAAATAACCTGAAATTTGTAAAGCACATGCCACCAAGGTATAGATCTGTACACCACCATCAAGTGTAATCACAGTTTTATCCATAGGTGAAAGCTAAATATGAGTCCTATAAGCTTCCTGTTCCAGATCTTTGAATCATTGCCCACGTGTTTGTTATTTGTAGTAGTCAAATAGGCCTGGTGATGCCTTTACTGATGGCTGTTCCCTTGGTTGGATGATCTATTGACTAATCAGACTTTTGCAGACAGGATTAAAAATATCATCTTTTGACATAGCTAGCTAGCCTACCAATGACAAACAGTTACACACTGATAATGCAACACCTTCATGTATACCTTCAATCAAAGTATACAGTACCATTGCTGCCCTGATTTAATTGATTCCGTTTGTTATGGAACAATGGAGGCTCAATCTTTTATGTAAAAGATATTCATGAATATTTTGTTTACTCATCTGTACTCCTTGTGAAGTGCTTTCATGTGCTTTCATTTTGCTTTATTTTGAAAAGGTACAGGAAACTGAAAATCATGACATTCTTTCTCCAATACAGACTCTAAATACAGAAGTGTATTTGGTATGATGCATAAGCCGTCTCCTTCCTCAGTGAAGTGGACTTTCATTTGGTGGAGCTGCTCTGTTGCATTTTTTCACTTCTGATCATTAGGGTTCATCTGGCTTAAATACAGTTTACAGCTGCAACATTCCTCCGCTTCATATACAATGTGTGCCATGGTTGTGGGTTGCCATAGCAACTGACATGGCAGTTGCATCTTGTAGAAACATCCACCCTGATGGTATTAGTCAGAATAAACTCTGCCGATTTTTAGCTGCTCTTTGATGCTTTGTGTGACTTCAAGTGCTTTGAAAGATCAGATTTCCTGTGTCTTCGATATTTTAATGTACAAAAAAAACACTGAAAGGCCTTTAAAAATTCATAAACATGACTGGTGTTGGAAGAGTTTTGGCTTTCTAATTTGAATGTGAAAATAGGTGGAGGACTCCGCCTATACCTGATTTTACTATTTGTCCCACGGAGAATATGCTATCCACATCTGTGTCTGTAACATAGAGGCGTATGTTAGTGGCTCTTTATACATTTGTTCACCTCAGTAGAAAGAAAACACAAAAAACACCATACAACTTCATGCACTTCTAGTACAAGAATAAATAAATGTGTGTCTGTATTTGATTGTCTGGCAATGCTTATTCTTTATATACAGTAAAAGTATAAAGAAGAAGTGTTTTCTTAGCTCTACTAAAACACCATTTTCTAATCAAGCCAAGACACAGGGTAGCAGAGCCTGGCCCACTCTCTAGCCTTAACTCTAAACCCTAACCCTAATCCCTAGTAAGCAGTGCACAGACATTCAGTCCAACCATCTTTCAGATTAAATCTGATGTAAATGATATATCTTTATTTAAATAAGTGTTCAATACTTTACATTTTAATGATTACACTGTGATGCCCTAGATCTCATCTGTTCCATGTTCATATAAAAAATAACAGGCCACCTCCCAGTATCAACATCAGCACCTCAGAACCATTTAATTGTTTCTAAGTAGATGGACTGGCTCCCCCATCTGGTAAAAAGTGATATTTCTGCAGGTAGAAAGTCCTCTCCCTTAAACAAACATCCCTATACTTGCTTTTGATATTTCAGATTTATGTTTTCCATTTCAACCAATATCAGAGTCTGTGTAAATGTAAATGTTATTGTCAAGATAACTTTACAGTCTGCACAGCAAACATATGATGGTGACTTTTGTTCAGACATTTAGCTTTTTATCAAGTCAACATCATGGCTTTTGACATTTAAAATCAAGAAATCATTAAGCATAGTTGAATCAGTTTGTTCGTTGGTTTCTGCTTTAATGGTGAGTTGTGGCTCAAACAAGGGCAGCTGAATGTAAGAACTCTCAGTTCACCTGACTGAAGGACTGCATAATAATACATATTTCCATGTGGTCATTTTTTTTTTTGATTGACTGTAAAATAATAAATCAATAATTCATAACTAAAACTGAGAACAGTTCACTGAATGTTATAAGGACTGATTTACATTTGTTATGTTTTATTAATTCTAAATCAGGAGGGAGGGAATTACACATTAAAATGCCTACTTGATTTGTGTAATTCAGACTGATACACCTCATGAGCTTCAGCAATTTTTACCCAGGAAACAGGAGTCTGGATCACCATCTCTTACACTGAAATTGAGTTACTGTAGGAAGTAGGGCTGCACGAGATATCATTTCAATATTACCTCGTGATGTGTACATGTGCAATAGGAACAGTCAGCAAATTAACTCAAACACATCCTGTTGCAGGCTTTCTGCTGCTTGATAGTTGGAAAAACTTACACATCATGACATGATACAACATTCAATTGACACTGATTTAAGGGTTTTTGGATACACAGTTTGTTGCTTATGGGTCACATGTAGGCTCTGAATGCATGGTGAGTGTCTCTGAGTCGCCTGTGTTGTTTGGTCAGTGGAGGAGCGATATGCAGGTTTACCCACATTGGATTGTGTTGAAAAGTCTGTCACTGTGGACAGTTGAAACATAAGCCTCGTCTCCCATGTCTGTGTCAGGATGAGGAATAACCTGGTGGATGTGTAGTGCTTGAAGTGGGAAAAAATTTTCCACACAAAAGTGCCACTCCTCATATTCTCATGTAGGCAAAACAAACAGACGACAGAGAAGAGCAGGCAGGCGAGAACAGAAATGTAATCGTCACGTAGCATGAGAAGCCGTTTAGGCCAAAAGTACATACTTCACTTGCACATGCATATATACTGGTACTGACAATTGTACATACATGCATACTCCCAGTAGTGTATATGAGGATAGTATATGTGAGGATGCATAAATGTGCGACTTTGTATGTACAAATATGTAAGAGTATGTATGTATGTAAAAGTGAGTATGTACAGAAGAGTTAGTATATATGTAAAGGAGAGTATGCATATGTAAAAGTGAGTATGTATGTAAGAGTAAGTATTAATGTATGTAAAAGTGGCTGTATGTAAAAGAGAGTATGTATGTACATAAAAGTGAGTAATTATGTATGTAAGTGTGAGTATGTAATAATGTAAAAGTGAGTATGTATGTACATAAAAGTTAGTATGTACGTATGTATGTATGTAAGAGTTAAGCATCAACATTGTTACAGGCCTAGATTTAATCATGCAGGGAGTCAAAGGGAAAGCTTAGCGCCTCAGGACAGAAGTCACCAATCTCGTGAGCAACTTAAATCATGGTGCAAGTCATCTTTTTCTATAACATTAACTTTTTATTAAGTCCATTCTAACATTTAAGAAGAACGACAACGCTGAATTCTGCATAAAAGGGAACATCTAGATCACTCTGAAACAGTTATCTCTGGCTTTCGGCCCAAAATGCATTGCCTCAAGGAATGCTGTGGACACACCGCCAACCTATTCACCAACTAAGCGGAGTCTCAATGTAACCAGATGTATGATGATGGTGACGTATGAGGTCATTAACCAGAACCGGAAGTTGCTGACACAACATGGCACTGTGGGGGTTTCATTTACTCACGAAGGAGCAGACACTAGCAGCGTCTTGGCGCAAACATGGAGAATGGGCATGTCATTTTAATAGTGTGATTAGCCTACAAGTCTATCCCTTAAATGGCAACAGAGGCGTTATTACATTTGATAGCGTTCTGAACGGAAAACGAAGCCAGCACTGTGCTGCTGCGTTCCTGTGGTCCAGCCACCAGCAGCACAGCTGCTTCATCAGGACAGGTCCCCGTCAAGAAGTGGCTGGTAACGTGAGCTGTGCACCGTAAGTCTTGTTTTCCAATGCTTGCCAACCTCTAGATTATTTAGGAGAATGATTTCAATAATTAGACGCTACGTGTAGGAAGCATTTATCATTAACGGCTGCGTAGCTATCTTGTAAAATCCACTAGCTAATAAAGAACAATGCCTAACATAAGCTAGTGTTAGCATCCTGTTTTTTCTTTTTTTATCTAACCACATGCAAATGCATAAGGCAGCCTCAGTTTGCAAGCATTAGAACCATGAAGTGTAGTTATTAGCTGTGTCTGTTCTATAGCCAACAAAGCCACTGCATTTACCTAATCTAAACCAGACACACCTCAGTATGATTCTGTCCACTAAAACTCAACACTGTGACTGTGAACTCCGTAATTGACGTATAATGAAATTAACATATCCAGGAGTGACTATCCACAAAACCTGAGCATTACAAGCTTCATACAGATGGTTGTGTGGCAGGGCAGTCGGTGGCTCCATTTTGGTTTTCTGTTGTTAGAATTACATTTTAATTTAAGACATGTGTTTCTGTTTGTGTCCACAAAGAAAGCTTTTGATACTGCTGCAAAGGATGCCAGGATCGTCTTTGCTCCCCTGCAGGACAAGCTCTCCCAGCTGAGTGTGCCTGACTTAAGTGTCTGCAGGTAGATCACTGAACACTCATCTGACAGGAGGCAGCATGCAAAGCCTCAGAAACATGTATCTAACTCCTGAGCCATCAGCAAATGGTCCCCCCTAAAGCTGCAGCCTTTCTCCTCTCTCCTCTGCTCTTCTCCCTGTACACCAACAACAGCACCTGTAGTCACCAGTCTGTCAAGGTTCTGTCAAAACTGAACCTTAAATGGGACCTGAACATCAGCTGAATTACCAAAATAGCCCTGCAGAGAATGTACTTCCTGCGACAGCTTAAGAAGTACTTCCCACCAAAGACAGTGATGGTACACTTCCACACTGGAATGAAAAGGTAATGTTTGCACACTAACTCCATGCTTCAAAATAAATTCTTTTCATTCTACAAATTTACCTGACAGCCTTTATCCAGTAAGTGATTGAAAATAGCCAGTGGTCTTGTCTTAAGTGCACTCCAACCAAAACGTTTTTCCAGAAAATATCCTCGGTTGTGCCAAAAATAAAGAAGATGCAACACAGCAAAAAGTAGAGTAAAGTTAATTACAGGGAATTAGTTTGAGCAAAATTTTGATTAGAACATTTTTGAAATTCTCCAGCTTTGTCTTGTATGAATCTTAATTGTATGTGCTCTTTCGGCCCAACTGCCATTTTCAAGAAAAGGAGTAAAAAACACATGGCATTTAACAAATCAGGAAAACCTTTTTCTTTTGCAGGTCTGCTGTATTGGACAGCCTTTGTTTTAGCTTGTGTTCCTAATTTACTGTACCATATAATTTATTTGAATATTTTCATCCATAAATGACTAATCGCACATTGTTGTCTGTACTTCTACTGTATGATCTGCATTTTGTATGTGCTTTAATTGGCAGTACTGCATTTCAACAATAAAGGCAGCTGAGAAGATGCTCTGATGGATCGGTGTACAGTCCCTGACAAAAGTCTTGTCGCTTATCCAAGTTGTAGAAACAACAAATAATAACTTGACTTGTAGTTGATCAATTGGAATCAGAAATGGCTTATATGAAAGGCAAAGGCCTCTAGATTATGCTTATTATACCAAAATAAAGTTGTGTATCATTCATTGAGTTTTATCATTTAATTAGGACAGAATTTTTTTAGGTCAGATTTTGCTTGGACAAAAGTCTTGTCGCATACAAAAATAATGTATGATAGAAATTATATTTTATTTTGAATACACAAACATGCAACAATAACATCTGAACATAAAGTCATGGTGCCTTGGGAAAAATAATTAATATCGTGTATGACTCCCATGAGCTTGGAGGACTGCATCCATACGCCTCGGCAATGACTCAAATAAGTTATGGATGAAGTCATCTGGAATGGCAAAGAAAGTAGTCTTGCAGGACTCCCAGAGTTCATCAAGATTCTTTGGTTTCAACTTCCAAGCCTCCTCCTTATTCTTACCCCAGACATGCTCAATAATGTTCATGTCTGGTGACTGGGCTGGCCAATCCTGGAGCACCTTGACCTTCTTCGCTTTCAGGAACTTTGATGTGGAGGCTGAAGTATGAGAAGGAGCGCCATCCTGTTGAAGAATTTGCCCTCTCTTGTGGTTTGGAAAGTAATTGGTTGCAAGAATCTCTCGATACTTCAGGCTGTTGATGTTGCCATCCACTCTGCAGATCTCTCGCACACCCCCATACTGGATGTAACCCCAAACCATGATTTTTCCTCTACCAAACTTGACTGTTTTCTGGGTGAATCTTGGGTCCATGTGGGTTCCAACAGGTCTTCTGCAGTATTTGCGGTGATTGGGATGCAGTTCAATGGATGATTAATCAGAAAAATCAACCTTCTGCCACTTTTCCACTGTCCATCCTTTCCACAAACTGTGGGCCTTGGCAAATGCAACACAATTCTTTTGTTGTCTTCTGTTTAATGCTGGCTTGTGAGCAGTAATTCGGCCATGGAGACCACTGCGTGAGAGAATTCGACAAACTGTTCTTGTAGATACAGGGGTTTCTGGTGACCAGTTCCCATGTAGCTCTGCTGCAGTTGAAAAAGGGCTGGCCCTGGACTGCCGAAGCAACAAACGGGCTTCTCGAACAGTTGTCTTGCGGGGTCTGCCTGACCTTGGCTTGTCATGAATGTCACCAGTTTCTTCAAATCTTTTTTTTATCCTCTCCACTTGACGTTTGGATACATTAAAGATGTCTGCCACCTGAGCAGCAGACTTGGTCTTCAGGTTCTTGATGATCAGCACTTTGGTCTGTGGTTGAATCTTTGGCATGTTGTCAGAGGTCAGGTTGCACTTCACATGAAGGTCTGGTGTGCTGGGGTTCTTTTTATACACACCTGGGAATGTGTTAGTTACAGTATTTGTCACAGGTGGACCTCTAATCTGTGATTGGTTGACTCATTTAAAGACACGACAAGACTTTTGTCCAAGCAAAATCTGACCTTTCTGTCCTAATTAAATGATAAAACTCAATGAATGATACACAACTTTATTTTGTTATAATAAGCATAATCTAGAGGCCTTTGCCTTTCATATAAGCCATTTCTGATTCCAATTGATCAACTACAAGTCAAGTTATTATTTGTTGTTTCTACAACTTGGATAAGCGACAAGACTTTTGTCAGGGACTGTATATGATTGTTTTTTTATTCTCTGTTCCCAAGCATATGTGTTAGCCCTCGTGGAGTCTCTGAGAGGGGTACTGCAGGTCACCAAAGACTCTGTGGGAAGTGCTGTCTAGTCCGCCACTGCACTGCCCCTGTTTCCAGATCCTGCATGAAGATCACTAAGGATGAGACAGTAGCCTGCATCACGCCGCCATTCACAGTGTGAAACAGGACCCTATTGTGAAATCTGGGGTGTACTACAGAAAGGGGTTTTTTGTGAAAACTCTTGAGTTTGTTAGTCCAGACATGAGGGAAACTCTGGGATCACACCTACAGAAAGAGAGGTAACTTAAAGTCTGAGTCAGGTACACACTGAACATAATCTGTTTGCGGGGAGCTTTTCTTCCACAAACTCATAGTTCCCCTCTTTCCTTATTTGTTTGGCCAAGATCATTTATTCAGTCCATATGTAAGCACATAAATTCTTGGTTGTTTAGCGTCTGTCAGAATTGAAATCCTGGTTTGGATATTGGTTGGTTTGCTAAACATTACACAGTATCAAGTGACCTTCAGAATAAACTCTGCATCTCCATTTTGCAAGTGGAAGTTCCGTTTTTTTTTATAATGCTGTGACTCTGTGTGCTCCAGACAGCTGTCAGTTTGCTGGAGCAGTTCTCAAAAAATGTTTGTTGCACATTTTGTATAATTGCAGTTTATATACTGAAAAAAAATGGTATTAAGCTTTAGACAGGTAGGATCAGTGAAAAATTATCTGTCACTCAGGATGTGACTGGTCACACTGATGGAACCTAATTCCTACCAGGGCTGCGCGCAATTATTATTTTTGTTGTCCGTTAATCTGTTGAGTATTTAGTCAAGTAATGGATCAGTTGACTGATTTAGTAATGGATCAGTTGATTGTTGTTAAAATGTCAGGAAATTTGAAAAATTTTGATCAGTGTTAACCAAAGCCCAAGTCTGGTTTTGGCCACAAACCAAAGACATTCAGTTTACTGTCATATAGGACAAAAGAAGCAAGAATTTATTCACATTTAACAAGCTGGAATCAGATAATTTTGACTTTGGCTATTCGTGTAACAGCTGACAAGTTATAGATTAATCACTGCAGCTCCAATTTCCATAATACTGGAGATTTTATGTTAATATTTGAATCAGTAAGATCTAGGTGCAGCTGGAGAATGTAGTTTGAAAGTTAGCATTTCAGCGACTGTTTAATTGCAGCTGCTGAGGCTGTTAAGCCAAGAGCCAGAAAGATGTCTAAAAATGTAAGATCTACAGTATTTTAACTTTGACGTCTTTTCACCTGCAAATCAACAACCACATTATTCTTGGTTCAGATTTTGAGCTGATATATATATTCTTATCTTTAAAATGTTTTTTTTTTTATCTCCAGCACTGGCCCCAATATTGTGTCCCTGTCAGCGGAACAGATGTATTTAAAATATAATGTAGGCCACAGCATATACAATGAGAAATCACCTCGTCATCATCCATTATCTTGTTGATTCATTTTTCTCTCTGCGGCTCTTTTCTTCAAGTTTAACATGCACATTCTGTATCATAAAGAAATATATCCAAGTCCAATGGATTAAAATGGAGGCTCTGCCTTTTAGTTGCCTGTTGTCATGGGGAATAATGGTGTCAAAGTTTAAGTTGAAATATAAAGGTCAAATCAAAAGTAGTCAAAAACAGCACCTCAGAGGGTTAACTGACGATGGATAAACATTTGGTATATCCACATCATTTTTTTAAAATGCTCCTATTCTGTAATTTGGTGGTAGGGTTGACTCTTGCGCATTTTAGGTTTGTACTGCATGGGCCTTACTGTACTAAATACAATTCAGATTTTTTTTTAAAGTATATTTTTTTGGCCTTTATATGGCTTTATTGACAGAACAGCTGAAGATATGACAGGAAACTGGATGAGAGAGAGGGGGATCGACACGCAGCAAAGGGCCCCAGGCCGGGACTCGAAGCTGGGGCCGCTGCCGCGAGGACAAGGCCTCTGTACATGGGACGCCCGCTCTACTAACTGAGCTAAACAGTGCCCCTATAATTCAGAATTAAAGCTGCAAGCAATGATGAACGGGCCCAAGCAGTCCACTTGCGTCGCGGCACGCTGCTGTCGGGGTGTGCCGCGTACCCGGCCCCATTGCCCCGATTATTGGGTACGCATCTCTTAACTGTCCATGTTTTGGACAGTGCAGGAAGGGGTTAAATGTAATTTCCTGTGACCGATATGTGGCACTGTGATTATGAATGTATATTGGCACTTATATGTGTTCAGGGCTGGACTCTTATCAAACATGTGAAGTTTGGTCCAGATAGGAATGAGGAAGTTGGTCCTTTATAATTTCGTGGCCTGCTCCTGCCAGTATTAAATAATGTATGCTGAAGTTAGAAGAACTCCCTGCAATTTACATATACAAAATGGACTACAGGTGAAAAATCCCTCAAACTAATTTGTGGTCAGTTATGTTTTGATTATTGATTCACAGTCCATTCACGTCGGGCGGCGGCGCTGTCAGAGGGTGCGTTCACCTTTTAGTTGCATGTAATCTTGTAGTGGATGATATGGAGGAAAAAACCTATAAATGTCATGTAAATAGGATGATGTTTGTCTGAATTCCTGTGTCCAGTAGGTGGCGCTATGGATATGACACAGTATTGATGCATGGAGGTATTCAGGGCAACATCATATACATGTGTGATGAATTTGGTGTACATGGGAAATTGTATGTTGAAGTTATAAGGACGTGATGCTTTATGGCAAAGCATGAAAATGGACCACACCATGACACTAACTATGTTTGATGTAGGCGAAAACTTTTGATAACTTTCATCTTCAAGGTTTGAGGATGATACTGAGTGAATTGGAAGTCTGTGGTGTTCAATCTGTAGGAGGAGTTTGTTAAAGTATGAGGCATGGAAATGGATAAAAATGGGGATGAAATCGAACTTTGAATCAAAATGGCCAACTTCCTGTTGGAGTGACAGTTTGATATAAGGTTTTTGAATGTGCGATAAAGTATATGGGAGTTATAAGCTAAAACAGTTTCCTTGATTATAGCGCCACCTAGTGGTGGAAATTCGAGACGACAACAGATTATGACATTTTTCGCCAGGTGTGACGTATATTCCAAGTTTGGTGAGTTTTGAGGTATGTTCAGGCAGTGAAAAATGCGATAATTTGGGACAAAAAAGTCATCATGACAAAAACAATGCAGGTTACCCTGCTCGGGCCAAGTCCCGGCCTGGGGTCCTTTACTGTGTGTCACTCCCCCTTTCTCTCATCCCGTTTCCTGTCATGTCTTGAGCCTGTACTGTCAATGAAGCCATGGATAGGCCAAAAACAAACAGTGTGATAGTGTTTACGAAATATCAGGGGGAACCCTAAGGCCCAAACATGCCAGCTTTTCCAATTAATTTCTTTCAATTAATAATTATTCTCTCTAAATATAATTTGGCCTAATTTTCCATTAAACTTGCTTCAAAAAATAAAAGGGTTGCCGTCCTGGAAACAATGAAATGTAGTTATCCAATAAATGTATTTGATGTTGTTGTCCCTTGCCAGAAAAAAAAGGTTCAAGCTGGCTCACTCAATGGTTAGGCCTTCGACACTGGGACAGGGGGCCATAGCAGAATGTGTTTTCGGAATTGTGGAGACTGAAATTGCGTTTATCCTATCAAAAAAAAAATCAGTTCTTTACTTAAGCAACTTCCAAAAGTGCTGCACAGTATAGAGCTTTGTTGCTAGACAGAAACATTACTGGAGATAAATGTACATGTGACTGTGTTTGTGATAACTGTTCCTACTGAAAAAGAAATGAACCCTTCTTTTCCTCACTCAAAACTTTTCTTTTCAACTCCTTTGGCATGGTCAGTTGTTCTTTTTTTGATTTCAATTACTTTTAAGGTACTACTAGCACTGTTTCTGCCATCCAGCTGGTCCTATTGCAAGAGTATAGTATAATAATAATTAGGGGTGTAACGATACACAAAAATCACGGTTCGATACGTACCTCGGTTTTGAGGTCACGGTTCGGTTAATTTTCGGTACAGTACGGGAACAAAATGCAAACATGAATTTGCTTGTTGTTTATTTGGAACTTTTGTAAACCAACAATTTATTGTAACATGATACAAAATGTGAAAATAAAATTTAAAAAAATAGAATATTGTTTTAAAGTGCTGCAAGATAAGTTAAATAAATGATTCTCAAATAAACTAAATATATATAAAATAAGCTTTCCAATAAATAAAACATTTTCAAACAAAAAATATATGGAACATTATAAAAATAAATTCCTCACAGCTTGTTAAAGGCTTTTAACAAAACTTTTCCACAAGTAAAGTGCAGCACTAACAGTTCCAGCATGTAGCCCTGTTCAGTTTTACTTAACCTTCATAATTTTTGGCAGAAAGATTAACTTGTCCACATTGACTCCACCCATGAGTTATTTGTGAGTACAGGCTTTCATTACGAAGATATAAGGACGACAACATGCACTTTTGGACGATCTATTGACAGTCGCGTTTTTTTGGACAGGCATCGACACAGTCACCTACACTGTCACTGTGTGCTGTGTAGCGCTCGTCGAACAGTGGTTTGCAGGTCGCAGACCCCGACATCTCCGTGTAAAATAGTAGTGTTCAAGCCACGTCAAAATGAAAATACATACATGACTTGGATCGATGAGTAGGGTGATCGGAATGTTTTTCCTGGTTAGCGGACATGGCCGAGGACCCCTCTGGAGACGGGATTCTCAAACCACACCTCCAGCACACCTGGGACCCTCACCAGTTAAAATTAACTGGTAAACTGTCACACCGGACACATACCTGATCTCAGCTGAACAATGTCGGCACACTGCCCTCGTTTTATCCATTTGTCTTTCTCCGTCGCATTATTTAACTAGGAAGCTGAAGTGTTCCCAAGCAGGAGACTTTAGCGACAAGTGAGGGTCTTTAAGCTCTGCTGGTTTCTCGCTAGCGTTAGCCATGACGTAAACGGGCTGCACATGTAGCTGCAGGCGGAAAATAAACACACGCAACTTCTGTTCCGTGAACTCACCCGTGCACATCCCTGTACCGAACCGAACGTCCTGTACCGAAGCTGTTCAATACAAATACATGTATCGTTACACCCCTAATAATACTTTTCCTCGTTAAATGAGATAAGATACAATTTTTTTATAAATTAAAATTAAAATAAATATAAATAATTTCCCGTGTCAACAAAAAGCTTCCACATTGGCACAGTCAACTAATATCGCAATTCAACTATTGCACAGTCCCCACATTTGAATCAGTGTGATATTGAAGTAGCCTAGTAGTTGTATCAACGTCTGCATGCAATCAATAGCCGACTGTAAAATCAAATAAAGAAAGAACATTTCAACAATATTTATTGTCACTTAACATTTAATCATACAGATATATAATACTGTAGATATGTTTTATTTTCTTCTCTCGTTAAGGAAAAGAAGGGCTGCATTTAAAAATAAAATAGTGAAAATAAATAAAATAGCTTTTTAAAAATTGTGCATCTTAAAATAAAGGACTTAATTTTTGAAAAATAAAATTTGTGCTTCCGTTTCCCCTCAAATAAGGTTTCAGCTACTGCACTCTGCACTCCTGGACAACCCCTCCATCAGTAAATGGCTTCTTGTATTGATCAAAAATCCAAGCGACTCTGGGGGAACATTCATTAGTTCTTAAAGAGCGCCATGTGTAGTTTTTTCACTTTTCACCTCTTTCATCGGTCTGCAGAGTCGCAATGTTTATCGCCTGGAATGCACAGATTTGATTGGCTGAGTAGCATCACATGGGATGGCTTAACTCGCATGCAATTGGTCAGTGGATTTCCTGATCCACTAAACCAGTACAGTAAAGTCTAGAAAAGCAGCGCCGGTCAAAATAGAAGCGCCCCGTCAAAATTTCAAATACTTCAATAATTTATTGACAATAGGTCTAGGTCCCTATAGGACGGCATCTGGGTCCGGACTCGGACCGCGGTCCGCCTGTTAGTGACCTATGCCCCAGACACTAAAATCTGAAATGACACTACTGAGAGTATGCATGTATGTGTAAATGCTCAATACCAGTGCAAGTGAAGTATGCATGTATGTGCAAGTGAGGTATACAGTTTAGGTCAAAATTATTAGCCCACTTGGAACTTTTTAATATATCCCTAAAATAATGCCCAATGTTTGCAATATTCATAAAATTTCATATAGTAAATCATTCATCAATGATATGGCCCCATTTTGGTACACTTTGGAATGTAAACTAAATATTCAAGATTTCTTTATGAAAAATCTGGTGAAAACTGAGATGGTCAAAATTATTAGCCCCCATGGGATTTTGTGCTTTCAAAACAAATTAACTTGGTTTGAAACCACACCTGAGCAGTTAATCAGGTTTGAAAACACTGAACCTTATTTAAGTGACTCCAAGAAGCAGAGTTAGTATCACTTGACCACTTGAATGAAAGGGATACTCTGGGGTTGCTCTAACATCTTAGTAAGAAGCAATATCATCTTGCCAAAAAGCAAAGAAATCAGTCTGGACCTCAGACAGAAGATAGTGGATCTTCATCTTCAGGGGGAAGGATATACTTGCATTTCATGGTGTCTAGAACAGTTGTGCGTTGCATCATCGCAAAGCACAAAGAAACAAAGTCTGTTAAAAATAAACCTGGCCGTGGTCGAAAACGCAAGATTTCCAAAACTTTGCAGCGAAAAATAATCAGAGATGTCAACAAGATTCCCCGGATCTCTGCAAAGACAATTGTTGCTGAACTGGCTTCCTCTGGACTTGATGTTTCACACAAGACTGTTGTGAGGGCTCTTCATCGTGGTGGACTTCGTGGTCATTGTCCAAGAAAAACTCCTTTGCTCTCACAGCGGCACATCAAAGCCTGACTGAACTTTGCCAGAGACAATTTGAAACATAAGGGTGAGTTTTGGAAGTCTGTCCTTTGGTTTGACGAAACCAAACTTGAGCTGTTTGGGCATATAGATGCTGCTTTTGTTTGGCGAAGGAAGGGCGAGGCCTTCAACCCTAAAAATACTGTCCCCATAGTGAAGCATGGTGGCGGAAGCATAATGCTGTGGGGCTGTTTTGCTGCTTCAGGGACAGGAAACCTTGTTCGGGTGCATGGGACCATGAAAAAGGAGGATTATGTGGATATTTTAAAGAACAACATCAAGACATCAGCTGCAAGTCTAGGGTTAGTTTGTCGCTGGGTCTTCCGACAAGACAATGACCCGAAGCATACATCAAAGTTAGTCAAAACATTTTTGAAAGACACCACAATCAAGGTTCTGGAGTGGCCCTCTCAGAGCCCTGATCTCAATCCTATCGAGAATCTGTGGAGGGAGCTCAAGGTTCGGGTCCATGCTCGGAGACCAAGCAATTTGCATGATCTTGAACAATTTGCCAAGGAAGAATGGGCTAAAATCCCTCAGGAGACATGTGCCAACTTAGTTAGAAACTACCAGAAGAGGTTGTTGTCAGTTTTGGATCAGAAAGGCTACACTATTGACTATTAGTTGTCAGAGGGCTAATCATTTTGACCATTGCATTTTTTGTTCTTTTCCTGTTTCAGTTCAGCCAGCCAATAAAAATGTTCAGTTGACCATATGCAGATACTGTCTTTGTTCTTGTGGGTGCACACAAAATATAAACACTTAAGGTTATGGCCCATGTCATTGTAAGGATAAGGATTTTATTTGATTTCATAAGGGGGGCTAATAATTTTGACCTTAACTGTATATTTTTGGCCTTAACGGCTTCTCATAACATGCCACCTGGTAGTTTATTAAAAACCTTTAGAAATCTGGTATGGAGAGGGCAGAATCAGTACCAGCAGCATCTGAGAATGGCGCAAAAAAGTCATGGCACGCCCAGGTGTAAAAAGGGTCAGTAATGTGCACAGCTGAGTACAGGCCCACTTCATGTACTGGATGTGTGTTTCCCAGTCTGAATTTCCACAGCAATTACCCATCATTGCTACTTGACATTGCCATATGATTTATTGTTTTGTATTTGATTTGTGTTTGATGGGGCTATTTTATTTCTATTTTATCATTTTATAATGCCCGTACTTTTTTGTATCACAATATAAGTCATGGAAAATGCAATGTCAGTTTTTTTCCAATATCACGTAGGCCTTGAAGGAAGTGATCTCTTTGCGACCAGTACGGAGAGGAGTAGTAATTGTGCATATAGGCATGTGACTGTCTAAATAAGCCAGACCTGAAAAAATCTGAACCTATTCTTTGTGTAAAACGATTGTTGACATCATGTTAAGGACAGCCCGACAGTGCTAAACAAGGCTTACAAAACCAACAATTATTTTCAACAAAGTAAATGTTCTTAATGTCTGAACATGTTATAGCTTCTGTAGAGGAATCACATTTCATCACTGTTGATGCAATTCCCACTGGTCACTGACATAAGTTAATAAAGGTCATACATCACATTTTGCCTCACAGACTCACATGATTTGTAGCCCCAACCTCGTAAGCTGATCCTCCCTGACGAGTAATAGAGGAATCCCAGGGCCAACATGGAGCACAGGCCCAGGAGGAAGTTTCGACCAGGTTTCATTCTCATCTCCAGCTAGCGTACATGGCACAGACTGGAGCCTGTGTGAGCAGGAAATACACTGGTCAGCCTGCACTGATATACAGCCAGTGCAAGGATCAATGAAGGATCTTTATTTGTTCTGGTACTACACTGGGTTTCACAATGGAAAAAAAATGGAAGTCCACAATGCTACATAAAGAACATACAGGTAATAGAACAGAAAATACAATAAGATAAAATAAAGCAATATGTACATAAGCCACACCTCATAGTGAGAAACCACATATTGACCTCTCTAAAATAACTACAGACCAGTATTCAACCTTCCCTTCTTCTCTAAAGTCTTGGAAAGAGGTTTGTCCCAGCAACTTTCAAGCTACCAACTAATAATCTTCTGGAACCTCTTAATCAGCTTTTAGAGCCCTCAGTGTTACATTTCCAAGATCGCATTACCACCTACGCAACATAGCTAAAATTAGGTCTCTCTTGTCCACTATCCTTACTCGCCTTTGTTTCATCTAGACTGGATTACTGTGATGCCTTATTTTCAGGTCTGCCACTTGGGATGGTTCAGGTTCAAATGGTTCAGAATGCTGCAGTCTTAACACATAAAAGAACATTTTATCATATTACATCAATGTTGATGAAGGTTCTCAGTCATCGAGGTCATGGTAAATCTAGGTGCTGTATTGTTGGTAAATAGACTTGTTTCAGTTTCTTGAAGACACAGAGTTTAAAAGCCAGCTAACTCCTCTCAAGTTACTCTTGGATGAGAGGTGAGCGTCTTCAAGAAACTGAAACAAGTCCAATTGCCAACGATAAAGCACCTAGATACCACACCAATCCCAGCCTCACTGCATTGGCAGATCGGACTTCCTGATGATGATCAGATAAATCCTGATATATTCTTTCATTCAGTGTTGAAATGTAACTTACAGGTCCATGTATGTTTGTTCTAACGTGTTTCCAATTTTAGATCTTGAATATTGTTTTTTTTTATGACAAGAAACAAAATTTGAAAGCTTTTGATAAAATATTGTTTGTGTAAACATGAAAACTACAAGGCTCAATGACATAAAAAAAATGATATGGAGGTGGTCACGTGACGATGATTGGCTGAAGGCTGTGTCTTCGTGGAGCTCCTGCTCTGGTCCCGATATTTTCTGCCTAAAAGTATCTCACATCAACCTGACGTCGCTCTAACAGTGTTATAATATGGTAACTAAACCTGGCAGTCAGCCTCAGAGAGAAAGACCGGCTAATTTGAGGCAAACAACCCAGTCGAAGATTACGGATCACTCGCCGATGCCTGGTGATGGGAGCTAGCGATATAGACTTGTCTGAGCTGGTGTGGAAAGTTACCGAAAACGTAAGTGAAGTCACGGAGCAGAAGCTTTTGAAACTAACCGACACATTGGACAAAATTGCCGGTAGCCTGGAAGGGCAGGCTACACGCATTACTGAAGCTGAACAGCAGGTCTCCGCCGTTGAGGATCAAGTCGCCACCCTCGAGCTTCACCTCGCACAGGTGGAGTACAGGCAGTTGACCATGGCTAAGCAGATAGACGACGCGGAGAACTGTAGCAGGCGTGACAACATACGGATCCTAAATTTGAAGGAAGGTACAGAAGGCGAAAACCCCCTCGAGTTCTTTGAGTCCTGGCTACCGACGCTGCTCGACTTGTAAAGGGACGCAAAAAGATGGACCGCACGCACCAGACCGCCGGACCGAGGAGTGACCGACCCAGACCGGTGATCATTAAACTCCACAACTCCCGGGACAAGCCTCGGATTCTGGCAGCCGCAAGAAAAGTGGAAAACCTGGAGCATGGAGGGTCGCGCATCTTCATTCATCAGGACCTGTCCAGCGCCGTCAGGCTGAAGCGTCGCTCTTACAATGATGTGGTTTGGAAGCTCATAGACAAGGACATAAGATTCACGATGCGGTTCCCAGCCAGGCTTGTGATACAGCACAACGGGACGGAGCACAGATTCAACGACGCAGAAGAGGCTCGGCGTTTCCTGGCCGCGCTTGGCTGACTGTGATGTCGGTGAGACAGGGACACATACACGCCATAAAATATGGTCCTGCCAGCTATAGATTTTCAGTGGTGTGAGTTTATTAATTATATGCCAGGATTGCATTTAAACCAAGCTTAGCTTAGTTAAAAGTTAAAAAAAGATACTCTGGAGCTCCTTTATTTTGATGATGGTTATTTAATGCTGATCAAGAATCAGTTGAAACTGTCTTACCACTGACTATTTGTACTCAGTGCTCCTCAGTTTTTCCTGTTTACATTCTTGCTGGTCACCTTATCACACACTGAATGGTTAGACAGTTTACATAATCTAATGCACATAGCTCTGTGCCCAGAAGAGGTGCTGACATTTCTGAATTTCATCTTAACCCATTCAGGCCGGGAAAGCATTGCCGCATTTCTACCATTAAAACCGGGGGCGCTGTTGCGTAATTCTACCATTAAAGCCGGGAAAGCGGGTACGTCTTTCTTCAGAAGGCAGCAATTTCGAGGAGTTTCTCGGCTACGAATAAGACAGCCTCAATGACATAATTACTGAGGAGGGCTTTGACCCGATCGACCGGGAGCTATGGTTGAGGCATATGTTTGAGGACAACAACGATGATAACGATGACGAGTTTGAAGGGTTTGAAAGTGAGTGGAAGACTGACAACTACCACAGTAATCAGCGTAGTGTTTTCAATCGCACAGCAGGGGTGAAAGTCGATTTGCCTGCAGACGCCACACCGCTGCAGGCATGTGATCAGATTTTTACGGAGGAACTTTGGGCGCGTCTCGTTACCGAGACTAATAATTACCGTGACCAGGTTCAACAAACTCTAACTCACATTGAGTGCTTCGGGAAGCACTATCGCCGGTACATCTAAGGCAGACTGTTAGTCATTATATTCTGTTCTTGTTCTTTTTTTCTAGTTGATTTTTATTTATTTTCTCCCTGTTTTTTATTTGAAAATAGCGCTGTTCCTGCACTGACACTTTACTTTGACATTGACAATTTGTGTGTTCACTTTATCTAAATAAACTCAAAGTCTGAGGAAAGCCACAGGTGTAAGCTCTCAAATACTTTTTGAATTTTGTTTCTATCTGCTACAGAGGCTGAGAAATCAATCATTTAGTAGCTGTTGAATTTCCAGAAAATCTGCAGGTTTTAGGGGTTTTTCTGAAATCGCCCGCAGGTTTTCCAGGCATTTTTTCCAGGCGTCTTAGGCCTGAATGGGTTAAGTTTATCGAGAATGTCTACCTGGTTATTGGGCTTATCTGTCTAGGTACTATTTAATTGTACTGCCTATTTGGGACTGGGGTGGGAGTTTCTCTTATTTTTTTTCTCTGTGGGAGGATTTTGTGTTCCCTTTTCTCTTGTGCCCTCCCTATAGCGATGGCCCCTTTTAGCATCACGTCCCCCAGAAAAACCTTATGGGTGTTCGAGACCTACGGGTCATACTTGAGTTTGTTTTTTTGTTTTGGGTGGGTCTTGGTTCTTGCTAGTGTGCTAGGGGAAGATAAGAATAGAAACAGAAGAAAAAAAAAAAGAGCTGTCATGTAGAAAACAGTCGTCGTTTGGGGAACGACAACCGTTTTCTACATGACAGCTCTTTTTTTTTTTCCTTTGTTTCTATTCTTATCTTCCCCTTCTGTATAAGTTACTTCTGCTCGCTTTATTTCAGTGGATCAAGCCCAGACCCCATCTGTTAATCAGTGGTATGGAGAGATATTTAAGGTTCTGTCAATGGAGCGTCTGAGTTCAGTTCTGAAGGGTAACGTAAGTTATTTTGATAAGTTGTGGGCTCCCTTTCTGACCCGCCTGCAGAGTGAAGTTGCAGACTTAATACGTAGAGGCCGCTGCGATATTGTCTGGCGCCCCCCTTGCACTCCTGTATCTTCCCAATGATCTTTCTTAGGTGCTGATCTTGTCTCATTGATATGGCTGTACAGTCCCTGTTCCATGTATATTATCTAAAATGTAAACTTTTTTTTCATCTCTTCATGTATGGTCAATCATAGTATTTCTATTCATCATGTATTTGGTTTTATTTCTTAAGTGTCTTGCTTTGTACTTTGCTTATGGTTATTGTTATTATTATTAATATTAGTTATTTTATTTTACTTCATTTCATTTATTTATTTGTTTATTTTATTTTATTTATTTATTTTTTCTATCTACCTTTCTATACCTCTCTTTGTATATGCCATTTGTTTTATGATTTTATCTCAGCTGTCATGTATGTTCTCTGTTCTGTGTCTGTTTTGAAAATTAATAAAATATATTTTTTAAAAATGATATGGAGACTTTAAGGTATTTGTCTCTGGAGGAATGTTGCACAGGAAATCTAAATAATTCTTATATTAAACTGCTGTGGGTGTTGAGAATCATTTTTGACATTAGAAGTAGTGGTTTGACACAAAATGCTTGATACAAAGTGAACTCATTGAGCGTTCAAATGCATCTCACAGTTTTCGCCTGTGGATAGAGTCTGCACAGCTCTCACAGTGGCTGACGGCAACCAAGTAGATGGTTGTGGAGGACAGTGGAATGCAGTTGAAAGCTCTGGGTAAAGCACTTTGTGTTAAAGGATGAGTTCACTCAAAATTGAAAATGTAGTCACCCTTCATTCATTCTTATGCTGATGGAAAGTCATTTTAATAAATTTGGGACACATTTCAAATTCAGGACATTCTCTCCATGCAACAGTGTAAAAGTTGTTGGGATGCCTGACTGTTCAGAGCTGGCTGGAGAGGTCAGGTTCATGGCTTGCACTTCCCCTCATTTCAGCTATGAACCAGAATAACACTGGACACACACACAGCAAGTGAGGATGTATCTGCGACCAGTTTTCATGGCAGTATAGCAATTTGATGGGATGAATTTAAGATTAAACACACTGATAAAAAGTTACACAGAAGAGGGCAGCAATCAGTGAAAGACAGAGTGTGTGTGTGTGTGTGTGTGTGTGTGTGTGTGTGTGTGTGTGCCACCAATGTTAGGTTTCCATTTACACTTTATTTAAGTGAACTATTGTTAAGATGTTTCTGTACTTCTGTGTGGTCAGAGGAACAGTGTCAAAGCAGGAGGGTCCAACAGACTGAAGTGCAGGGATGTTACTGCAGCTAGCAGCTAAGGTAGCTCTGAAGCATGTTTAGCTGTCTGTCACCAACCAAACCACTCAATGACAGCAGATTAGCCATAGCAGCTACCTCAACAACACCGCGAGTCCTCAAGCCACTGGTGAGCCGGCACCGCGCTGCCCCTCAACACACCACATGAACATACGGACAGGAATATCAGCAAACCGATACAACAAGTAGCTAATAAGCATGAGTAGCTAGCTCCGCTGGAGAGAAGCATGGACACACTCTTACCAGACGGATACCGTTAATTTTCAAGTTGACCTCAGCTTCGTTGCTGCTTCCTGCCTCCGCGCTGACCACCACGTCGCTGATATGCATTGGTCGACTTTAACGTTAATGTGAAAACACGCAACAGTCAGAACCAGTTCGGCCTTGTATGGACCCAGTGAAGGGGCAGACTCGGTGTGTCCCCCTCCCCTCCGTCACCGCTCTATGCAGGCAGGCTGAGGGGACCCGGCCGGTACGTCCAGATACGCTCTACGTAGAGAACGTCCCACCAAACTCCATTTAAAAATCTGTGCATTTAATAACCATGATGGCTTACTGACCGCCGGGAAATGTCCAAAGCTGGCAGTGTTTAGTTTTATAGCGTTTAAGTGTCTTGAATCTCAAGAATATAATCGGCATTCTTCCCTCTGCATCAACAAAGATTTCGATTAATTGTCAATTTAAAAAAAAAAAAAGAGAATAGTTTGTGTCACTTATTTCCCAGCCAACATTTATGTGTATTTTGCCGAAGAGAATGTAGGGACAGTCCCACCTGACTCCAGACAGTGAAACCTCTTAACAACTCAATCACAACTCAGATGGGCCAAGAAAATGTCTGTTTCATATTCAGCACACATGACCTCCCTATTATACTACAGAAAGGCAGAGGGGAGACGATGCAGTCGCATGCAGATCCCCTGTAGGTTGAATGGAGCAGAGGACATCGCTGCTGTGAACCAGTTGGGGCAGCTGTGTGACAGACAGTCAGCTGGGATGTGAGGGAATGATTCTGGGGATCTTCTTTAAACTCAGACTGCTCCTAAGAGTTTTAGTACTGAACGGCTCTGCGCTGGCTTCCTACAGATGATGAGGTGGTCGTCAAACGTCCTCCTCCATGTAGGGGAGAGTGGGGTAAGTAGTGCCAATTTTTACTTAAAGTGCCTTTAAAGCAAGGGGATTACAGTAATGCCTCCAACTAAAATATGTAAATATATTTTAGGATGTTGTTCATCCCTGGGAACAATCACTTTGGATCTTAAATTAACTGTTTGAGAAATACAGTTTATAAAAAAAAGTGGTTTCGTGGCACAACTTGCCCCCGGTGCCAATAGAGAGAATACACTGGGGTAAATTGTGCCATTGATGATTGAAGTAAAACAGATCATTTTAATCTCACAAACGATAATGCTATATAAAAGCAAGACAAATTCAATACAAAATGACTTATTTAACGTTTATTTAAAGTTTTAACAACTTCAAAGGCCACTTTTCTATACCAAGGCCTATAGCGTCACATGAACACCTCACTGACTCTGACTCTTCACAGATCCAGCCTGCTAGGCCTCCAACTTAACATCCTACTTGTCAGTGCTGCAGGGAAATATGAACTTCTGCTCCCTTCTGGCTGTACCACCATGTTTTGTGGTGTATGTATGGTCTTCCCCTGTTGCACCTCTTTCACTGCTCTTTCTAACTCCTCAAGAGGAGTCTGGCTGTATTTGCGTTGCCTAATGGATTTTGGTTTAAAATTAAGAATGTCACATAGTTTTAGTGATCAAATGTAAGAATATAATGTATAATAACAATAAAACACAATAAAGTAATATATAGTAAATAATCATAAGTTGGGGTAAGTTGTGGCACTGGCACAACTTACCCCAGGCCCTTTGGCACAAATTACCCCAAGCCCACCATTTTGAAAAAAATGCATCCCCCAGCTGTTTTGAGCTAGCATCATGTTAACTGTATAGCCTCATGGTGTAGCTTACTAAAGCACTAAAACATGTGTGAACGGTTTTCAAAGTTGTCTATAATTGTTCAAACACAGCAATCAAAAAACCTTGATCATAGAAATTTTACTTTGGAGGGCAAAAAATTGTTTTTTGAATTTAAATGTGCTTACCTCTCTAGCCATGTGTCTCCCTTCTTTACAGGATGAGTGAAATGGATGCCTCTTCAAAAATATGTGGTCACATGACCAACTTCTAATATGGTTTTCTAGATAACAGGGATGGCACTACTTGCCTCTTGGCACAAATTACCCCACTCTCCCCTACATTAACAGTGTATTTAAAAAGTCAAACTGGTTCAAATATTTCCAACAATGGACATTACTCTGAAAGATGACTCAGCAAGGTGTTGCAGTGTGTGTGTGTGTGTTCTGAGCTTGTCCCAGGTGTAAATAAAGCCATGTGGGTGTCCTTTCTTACATTTCCTGTCTTCTCTTTTCTGACTTGAACTATTAAAGGTCATTAATCAAATATGTCATTGTGTAGTGAGCTGAACATTTACAACTGCACATGACTCATGAACTTTTTCTGGTGGCTGATTAGATGTGAAACCCTGTTGACATGAATGACTGTACCAACTGCAGTCTTGCCGGCTCATTAAAGCACAGGAGTATTTCTGAATGACTTGACTCTTAGTGCCCCAATAGTGGCACAGATCGCCTTAGCCTGGTCTTATTAATGGACTGCAGTGGTGTGTCTAAACGTTCCATGTCTGGGGCAACACATGTGGGACCCTGACTTATGCAGGGCTGGTCAGTGTCCCCCCTTAGGACCCTGACACACCCAGCCGACAGTTGGCCATTGGCCTGTGTCAGGGCCGTCGGAGAGCATTTATGGCCCCAGCTGGTACAGTGTTTCCTACACTGTGGCACTAGTCGGCCATTGCTGGTTGAAGGGCTTATTGGCTGATTGAGCCATTACAATTTTCAGCGGAGCTCGTCAGTGCGAGAAATCATTCTGATTGGCTGTTCAGCTCAGTGAATCAGTTTACGAGAAGAGAGATGTAAAAAGAAAAGGGGAGCCCCTTGAGCCTGTCACTGTCACATGATTTCACCCATTTAGTGCAGTTTCATCTTATTTTTCTCCTCCTCCTCTTCCGCAGTGACATTTGAAACTCTTTATCACACATGCTCTCCATTGGAAGTGACTACATTAGTGAGAGTGTCAAGCATAACAACAGTTTGTGTATCTGCAGTTCAGAGTTGGTTAGGCTAGGTTACCAACTCAGAGCACCGCTGCTACAAAAAATCTAGGGGAAACACTGTAGCCACAATATGCTAGCCTCGGCTAATCCCTCGGTGAGTGCATCACCTGTTGCTGCAGAGAGTGCACAAGACACCGGCAACCCTGCTAATATTACCTGGAGCTCGGATCCTGCGTGCTGGGAGAAAATGTGAATGAGAAAATAAATGTGTGCTGACTGGAGTGTGTGTGGATCATGTTTGACAAATACTCTCCTGCACTGTTACAGTACACATGGTGCAAAATAAAACATTTTCTGGGAGAGCATGATGCATAAGGGGGGGCCCACATAAAAAAATAGCCTAGGGGCCCATGACTACCTTAATCCTCCTCTGATCGTAACTACTGTACCTTTGATTGCGTGCCAGCTGTTGCACGGCCCTGGAATGGTCTCATTTATGGTGTTCACGGCCAAGGCACTGAAGACACTGACCGCCTGATCTGAATGTCTTCTAGGCTCCTGCTCCTTACAAGTGGCTGAAACGTCATTGTCCAATCATCAGTTTACTTGATGATACTTCAATTACTTCAATTTACTTGTAAAGCATCATACAACTGCATGTAACTTCTGTTGTCTTGCAGTTGCTCCTACCATTTTTGTTAACACTATGAACTGTGGGTCATTTTCTCAGGCAAGGTCTGCATAAATGCCAACCTACAGAAAGTGTGTATGAAGCAGAGGTCGACCAATAGTGGAGTTTTAACTTTAGTAAATAGTTCTGGAACAGTACAACACACTTACCTTTAAAAATGTTTGTGCTTTTATTTTCCCTCAAAGTCAGTTATTCCAGATGAAAAGCCTGGTGTTCTAATGAAGGAAACACAGCTGGTCAACATTCTCTCCAGAAAGGTGGCTCGTCTGCTTGTAGCTTAGGATCTCAACCTCATTGAATGTTCACTCCCTTCACTTCAGCCAGCCATCAGCCAGTATCTGAGCCAAGGTACGCCGATACTGATCAACTTTTACCAGCACTGATTAGTTATCCAAACCAATTCATCTGTGGACCTCAAGTCCAATAGTCTGTGAGAGGCCTTGTGTGCTTTACATTTTCATAGTGGGAGTGCCGTGCCATAAGCCCTCTGTGTGGACTGTGGGATTCAACAAACAGTTGATTGGGACTAAAGTCCCGTGTCTGACCATGCAGATAGTCTGTTACAGTTCAGGATAATGGGGGCCTGGCTATTGATACAGTCATTAACTCCTCACCCCCATGTCAATTTTAAAGTTTCCACACAGTCCACATATCATTTCTGGAGATTTACAGCAAAACAGCATTGCAGTATTCTCCTAAACAACTGAAGCAGCTGGAGACTTTTAAAATATTAAAAACAACTGGAAAAAACAAAAAAACAAAAACATGGCGAGTCCGTCCATCGTTATCCAAGCTCTGGAAGTGTGGGATCTTGAATTTATTTTAAAAATAAAATCTTATCTAAAAGCATGGGCCCACATGGTGAGTAGCTGTTTGCTGTGAAGTGACAGAAATGTTTTTTTATTTTTTTTCCTTTCAGAGAAAAACTGATGCAAAGAAATAACTAGAATTACCACCTTGCAGATGAATACCACTGGGCCTTCCTGAGCTATGGCACAGAAGATTTCTAGCAGAATATTATCATGTCACAGTTCTTTTTTTTGGCCATAATTCAAGAATTCATTGGATACTTCACTTGGATACTTAAAAAAAATTCACACAAATGACACTTCAAGCTGTTCTTGAGACATAGTTTTAATGAGAACAGGACGAACAGACAACCTGAAAACATAATTCCAGCAGCCACAGCTGTTGCCGGCACAGAGGCATTAAAAGAATCTGTTGAGCGAAGACAGACAAAGAGTGCTGAAGCAAATTTCTTTACTGAAACAAACAAATTAATTTTACAAAATGCTTGAATGATAATCTGGAAGTTCAGTAATTTGTCTTCAGGAAGTGACAACAAGAACAGACAGCTCATCTCCTGGGTCAACAGGTAACATCTTAAAATAGACTACATGACATTTACACTTCACAGGTTTCTGTGAAAATACACATAGAACATGTTTTACAAAACAACAAAATAAAATAGAATAAAAAATCCCCCCTTCCCATGTACAACTCTATTGATACTTTATGAATAAAATAAATTCAATCTCCATTGGACTGATGAGAGCAGGGTCTCTGAACTGTAACTATGAACAAGGAAACTAATATCCCTCTGCCTGCACTCTCACAGACAGGTGACCACACCTGGCCACCTTGTTCCAGTAACAAGAGGGAGGGGCGCACAATCCATTGGACATTTTATTTTATAAACATTCTAAAACAGTTTTATAACAAATTAGCAATGGCAGCACACACCTATTCAAATTTCCTTGCAAACTGGATTTCAATAAAAGTGCAATGCAAACTTTCAGTAGAAGAGTTAGAAAACAACTGGGCTGACAAAGCACATCAAAATTCTGATTGGGTTCTTTAAAATTCATCTATATACTGTAGAAAAAATAGAACATTAATCATCAACCTCAACACCGCCAGTATTACTGCAGACTTCTGTCTGTAAAGCAGAGGTGACTTTCTAAAAGCACCTGAATAAATAGGCTGGTAAAAACAAGTCAGCATGTAAAAGCTCTCGTCACTTGTACAACATTACATGGAAAGGAATGCAGCTGATAGTTACAGTTGGAGAGGAGGCTTCATCAGTGCTTTAAATTGTATTGCTCCCACCTAAAGAAGTACTGCATCCATATTATTATTTTTGTATCTACACGTCTCCCCAGGAAGTCTGGAGTGACAGCAAATGTTTTTACTGGTAAGTGTGAAAAAATGAGTTTGCGGTTTGTCCAAAACTACTTTTCAAACTAAATGTTTACACAGTAAGTGGACCTTCTTACAATTAGACAATAAGATAATTCTGTGAATGCCATGCTTAACAATGTGTCCAATTACTGAAATACAGAATGGACTAAATACCTCAGATTTTTAATCTTGGTCTAGCCTTACTCTTTGCTGGCAGAGGTTCTGATTACAATACACAGTTTTCCAATTTTAGATGATCTGATGAGTTGGTTTGTGTACAGCTGCTGTTTGGACGACATATACCGTGTTTTGTCTGTGTGTCTGTTTGCTATTAAAAACAATCAACCTATAACTTCAGTGGTTCAAGACATGGCTGCCACTTTTGCTAATGAACCATCACAATTACCAACATTTTGTGCATCACTCCAGGCTACCAGAGGCAAACCTTTTGGCCAGAGTAGTCCTTCAATTAGAGGACAATACCAGTGCAATTTTGATTTCTGACGTATGCCTGGAAAGACACCAAAGCGCTGCTACCTGTCCCATTGGGCACCTTTCAGGTTGGATACAGGACTGTTTTCATTGTGTTCAGATAGGACTTGTGTTGATTTGGTTACTTTCAAATGTAATTTACTTTACTTTAAGAAATGCCTTTCTCTGACCTTGTGAATTTCTTTTAAATCAGCTATGTTCCTCTGTTGTAAGTAGATAAGCAATTCCCTGTGGGACACTGCAAAGTAAACAGGAGACAGCTAAAGCTTACCAATGAAATGAACAACAAGTTCTCTACAGAGTTAGGATCCTGCATTATTTTGTAATGTAGTGGCCCTCTTCAGAATATGGAGCGTGGCAGGTATCAGGGGCAGTGCTGTTTCACCATGAAAGAAAACTAATCAACATGAACCTTTTCATTTTCCCCAAGAACACACTGCCAAAACATATCTTCAACAATGTGACAACAATGTGAAGCATGCTGCCTTTATGTTTTCATATTAACTAAACAACAACTGATTAATGACACCGGTCAAAAGAACTTGAACATGTTCATTTTAGCTGACAACATTTTCCACTAAATAGTGTCACACTGTTTCACTCTGTGATTCCCTCATCTCGAAGTCTATGGGTTTTTGAACCCGTATGTCTGTTTATAGCCTAACATTAGCATTTTACTGCTACACATTTAATTTACGCTTCAAACATCACAAAGTGGTGTTCATCTGTGGAGATTATCTTGATGAACAAAACCTGGAAGTATCATAAACTTGTGTTTGACACAGATTATTTTCTGCAATATTTCTAAACTCCAATTAAAAAATCCCATAGTCTTTTTGTGGAGGGAACCAAGGTGATACTAACTTCAGGGTTAGCTAAATAAATACTTAATTCCTGCATTTTTCTTTTTCTGACATTGTGTGTTCAGTCTGAGTTTGAGAGAATGGCAGATTAATTGATAAAGACAATATTGTTAGTTGAAGTTCCAAATATTTTTGATTTTTCCAGGACACAATTTAAATCAGACATGCAACTCAATAATGAAACTGTGAAGAGTAGAGTAGTCAGGAACTAAAGGAAGAGTAGCAATAAGCCTGTTAATTACAAAGAAATAATTAAGCCATTTTAGGGCTCAAATTACTAATTAAATATTCTAAATGAGGGTACAAATGAAACTAAACTTTGACCTTTGATATCTGTCACACTCTGTATCATAGGCACTGATGGCAGCATATCCTTTAAACCTAGGTAAACAGGTAGGTAAAGTTCATTGAAATGTTTCGCAAAGAGCAATACATGTAACGTTGCTGTACTTTAACTCCAGCCATGTCTTTTCTAAAAGACCGTCCTATCAGAAAGGTGAACAAAAGCCTTTTTTATAGTCTCTATAGTTTCCTATAGTTTCCTGTCAGGGCTGGACATCAGCCTCCTGTACTATGTGAGGAATCCTGTGGAAAAAGTCAAAAATAAAAACACTGATGTTTCCTTGATCACAGATAGATGAACGAGAAGTAAAAAAACAGTCCAAAGTGGGTCCTGAAGGAAGTCATCTGGAGCTACACTCTGTCAGTGGCTAGCTGCTAGGTTAAGGTACAGTGAGCACAGTTCAGTCAGTGCTGCTGGTGTGTGAGTGAGGGAATGAGGGTTACTCCATGATGGCTCTGTAAATCACAGGCTCGATGTAGTCCCCTCTGTAACGCGAGTTGATCACTCTCTGTCTCTTTGACTCCTGGATGATCTCCCTTTCTTCAAAGATCCCATCAAATCTCATGTCCGATGCTTTAGACTACAGAGACAAACACAAGGCTGCACGTCAACACTGCCACATGTTTTCAACATCTTTCACTGGTTTTACAAACTCTGACTTTCGACTCATTCTTTGACTCCTTCCTACACCGAGTAAGTTCATTTAACAATGTATGTGGGGTTTGGGTGGCACTCACCAGTCTGGATTTGACTCTCTTGGGGAGTTCCTCATCCAGTGTGTAGACATCATCTCTCTTGGCTGTTAGCTGCGATCCATCCTCGAACTCCACCTGCATTCCAGAAATACAGTCAGCGCACAAATACAGCTCAACAGTTTATTCCCTGTGGGCAAAATAATTCCAACTCATACTTTTCAAACACACACTTACAAAATGCTTGATAATAACAAAAAATCAGGATAGACATAAAAAAAAAAGACAGCAACAAACATCCAATAACAACTTAAGAACACCGGTGGAAAGAACATTTCCCTCTCAACCAAAAGCCTTTCAGCTGCCAGCCGACTCCCAGCCGGTTCCCAGTCGATTTCCAGTCACTTGGAGTCCCCCCTCCTCCTGGTGGTGTGCCTGCATTCCACTGTAAATTATTATTATATTTTTTTTATAACTTACTAATGGGTAATGTGCCTCTTTTGGTTGAGACAAAGTATGCAAACTGAGAGAGAACTCCACCCCACCTTGTTTCACTCTACTTTGACATTCTTGGGCAATTTTTTGCTAAGCGCTAAAAGTGACACCTAAATTAACAATATCTGACTTCCTGTTGGGTTTGGGTTACTGGTCCAATAGGATTTTTTGTACATCTGGTCATGATATACGATACGTGCACATTGATTTTGTCCAGATTGGGGAAACATGCCTCGAAGTGTTTTTTTGGTTACTTTGCGATATAAGCGCCCCCTTGAGGCCGAGTTACACAAAAGTTTGGACAGAGCCTTAAGGAGTCATGGGGAAGGAGGAAGCTGAGTTTCACGCCATTCGGACACACCAATGTGAAGATGTACAACACTTCCTTTTGTGACCAAACGCTACAGGAAGTTGTTATGTAATAACTTGAGTATTCTTTGGAATATCAAAATTCTGTTCGGTATTTTTTGTCAGGTGCTATGTGCAAATTTTTGTGTGCATCGTTCAAACGGTCTATGAGGAGTTAAAAGAAATTGGTGCTCCACATTTTGCGGAAAAAAAATATCAGCGGAAATGGGCATGGCCGAAATCAGCTGACTTGGCTACATTCAGTGAACGCGTGGATATAAGGTTTATGAATATGCGAGATAGTATGTGGGAGTTATTGGCCAAAACACGTTTGCCCTGATTATAGCGCCTCCTGCTGGTGGACACATGTCATTTTTGTGAGCTAGTGGCACAAGTCTGTACCACCCATATGAATAAAATTTCGGTTAAGTGTTACGGTTTGGGTCACTGTGTCAAAAATTTACTTTGACTGCCACCAGAGCGCCACCTGGGGGCAGATTGGTGACACCTTCTTTAGCTAACCTCAGGGGACCATGGGCAAGGACTGTACCAACTTTCGTCTTCATCGACCAAGCCGATGTTCAGATATAAAAATCTTGAGGTGTAAGAGCGACATCTCATGGTCACATCCCCAAATTTAGCACGGTGCCTAAAGGGAACGTGTCAAAGTACTGCCCCAAGGTTCATGGCAATCGGACTCACCAATGTGGAAATATGTAACACTTCCCGTTTTTGCAATTTTAGGCGAAAAATTATTAATACATACTCACTCTGGTATCGTTTGGAATACGGACTTTCTGTGCACAACATAGTGTCAGGGACAGTCCACAGATGCTACTTGCCAATTTTTGTGAGCATCGCCTAAACGGCCTATGAGCACGGCGAAAATGTTGATTTTCCATATTTCGCGATTTTGCCGTAAAAAATTATAGGCGGAAATGGGCGTGGCCTATGTCAGCCGACTCAGCTCAATTCAGGGAACGCGTGGATATAAGGTTTTCGAATGTGCGACAAACTATGTGAGACTTAGGGCAAAAATACACGTCAAATTTTTGTAGCGCCACCTACTGGTGGCCGTGCGATGGAAGTTTAATTGGCCCCTAGAATATAAATTTTTCTGGACGTGTTTCCGTTCTTGAAGACGTTTCACCTCTCGTCCAAGATGCTTCTTCAGTTCTAACTAACTGGAGGGGAGTTGCAAGCTTTTAAACAATGTATGGGAGTGTCCTTACAGAGTCCTTATGGCGACTTGTGGGTCATCAACCCAACCTGCCTTCATGTGGGTTGTTAGGGCTAGGTGAGTCCCGGTGTGAATGGAATGTGAATGTCTGTCTGGGAAGGGAACTCTACTGCATTGTAGGTGGCTGATAAGTAATGTCGTAGGCCGCCACCTCTGTTTAAAGACGGTCGCTTCAGTTTGACATAGATGGATTATTTTACTCCTCTTTCAAACAATCTCTTCTCTGGCCAACATTGTTGTCCTCAAAGGAAGGATTTTTCTCCTTTAGATGTAAGTGGACAACAGAGACTTGACCTGAGCAGTTGGCCCTCCTGTGTTGTGCCATTAATCTATTGACAGGTTGTTTTGTCTCCCCAATGTACAAATCTGTGCAGTCCTGCTGTATTGAACAGCATAAACTACATTACTCTGTTTATGCCTGGGTGTTCTGTCCTTAGGATGGACAAGTTTCTGCCTCAGTGTGTTGGTAGGTTTGAAGTGAACCAGGATGTGATGTTTATTGAAGATCCTCCTGAGTTTCTCAGATGTTCCTGTGACATAAGGAATGACGATGTTGTTGCGTTTTCTCGTCGCCTCCTCTCTGTCTGCTCTGGATCTTTTAGCGGTTTTGACAAAGGTCCAGATTGGGTAACCACAGGTTTTAAGTGCTCCCCTGCTGTGTTTCTGTTCTTCTCCTTCCCCTCTGACTAAGTGGGCATGGTCTCAGCCCGATGGTTTTAAGGTTCTGATGACCCCCAGCTTGTGCTCCAGTAGGTGATGAGAGCCAAACAGCGAGTATTGATCTGTGTCTGTACACCTCAATGTTGAGGCTTCTATCTTCCTCACTGTGTACTGTACAGTCCAAGAAGACCAGACTGTCTCCTCTCACATTTTTCCATATGAACTTGATGTTACTGTCCACAGTATGTTCTGTGAAGCCTTCCACTTCCCTTGCTCTGATTTTGACCCTGGTGTCATCCACATACCTGAACTAGTGGCTAGGAGCAGTTCCTGGGAAGGTAATCAAGGCTCTGCTCTCAACTTCTTTCACGTAGAGGTTAGCCACTATTGGGGACACCAGTGAGCCCATGGCACAGCCATGCTTCTGTCTGTCGAAACTTTCACTGTACTGGAAGTAGGTGGTCGTCAGTCAGAGGTCAAGTAAGGCACAAATATGGTCTGGGGGGAAGTTGTTTCTGCTTCACCCACCTACAATGCAGTACTGAGTTCCCTCCCCAGACAGTTTAACAACCACTCACACCTGGGCTCACCTAGCCCTAACAACCCACATGGCAGGTTGGGCTGACAACCCACAAGTGGCCCTAACGTCTCTGAAACTCAGAGCTCACATGTGTCCTTAACGACTCTATAAGGACATTCCCACACAGAGTTTAAAAGCCTGCAACTCCTCTCCAGTTAGTTAGAACTGAAGAAGCATCTTGGATGAGACGTGAAACGTCCTCAAGTAACTATCGTACTTCACTGAATCGCACAGAATGGTCCTGTGTTAAAGGTCCCCATATTATAAAGCTTTTTCAACAAGTTAACATATGTCTATGAGTTCCAGAAAACATGTTTTTGAAGTTGTTTGCTGGAAATAGCTTTTAGGAAAAGATTGTCTACCTCAATTACACTGGGGCGTTAAGCCTGGGTGCCGGCATTGTAAAATCATTCCAGGCAAACAAGCACGGAACTGCACCGTTTTTTAGACATCTCTGTCCTTCATTAGATGAGCTTAAAAAACCAACAGGGAAAAAATTAACACTGCAAACAAGCATACCATTTATGGGAGAGAACTTCTCCTGCCGGATCTTAGCTACCCACACAGACTTCGCCTCAGGATCCGCAGGGAAACGGTGAAAGCTAAGTTGAGAATTCTATTTAGACGAATTACTACACCGCAGGACACAGCAATGTAGAGATGATTTCTTTATTTGATGCTGTAAAGTTAAACGCTTCTCTTTCACACGCAAGAGACTCATGTCACAAGGCTACTACAGGCTAGCTAATACAATAACACAGAATAAACCGGAAATGATCCGGCTGACCAGAGACCACCCGGAAATTCTATACCCATTGCTGTGCACCTAGCGAATGTAGGCGTCAGTCACTACTACTAATTGACACAGCTTTCCAACACAGAAGCCTGAGAAATGGACAGCCATTACCTCACTCTCGAAACAATCATCCTGTCGACTCCCAAAGCAGATGGGTAATTTCAGGCTGACTCCACAGGCCTTCCATACTGCTCTGCTAGTAGCAACATGAATTCTGCTCAGCTGCACTGATGCACTCCTTTTTTTTTTTTTTATAAATCTGCTTATTTGAAACACATCACATCATGTTACGTGATCTTTACAAATACATGCGTGATTTTTCTCAAATAAACAAACATACAAACAAACAAACAAACAAACAAACAAACAAACAAGTAGAAAACATACAAAACATTATCCCACCCCCCACCCCAGTTGGTCTTCCCTTTCCAAACAGAATATCTCATCAACCACCTTACATTTGTACATTCATATTGATGTAAGAGCCCAGCTGGACAAAAAATACAGAAAGTGTTGTTTACTCCTACACCGTAGGAGTTGTAGCTACATTATCGAAATATGAGATAAGAGGCTGCCATGTAGTATAGAATTTCTCAGTTGACCCTCGGAGTGAAAATTTGATTTTTTCTAATTTAAGGAATGACATGAGGTCAGTCTGCCAAGATTGTTCTGCTGGGGGTTTAGGCAACCCCCAGTGTAGAAGGATATGCCTGCGGACAATCAGAGAGGTAAAAGCTAAAACATTTAATGTCTGCTTACTGAATTCTGAATAATTTGAGGGAACTCCAAAAATAGCAATGAGCAGACAGGAGTGATAGCCACACCTAGACCCTCTGACATGATCTTGAAAAAGCTCTTCCAGAAACCCGTCAGCTTCGAGCATGACCAGAAAGTATGGACACTCAGCTGGGACACAGGCACATCTATTGCAAGCTTCACTACTCTGATGCACTTCTGTCTCTCTGGACATGAACTCATTTTGCATCGAGCTGCAAGCGGCACAAAAGACACTGCAATCTGATGTGAGTGTCTGTACCAGACACATCCACAGAAATCTTAATTGAATCACATTTCAAACCGAGGCAAAATGTGGTTTCGATCTGATTTGCAAAAATCACATTTTAATGCTGTTTATTGCTGTCCAGACTTCCTAAAATCCACGTGGATACAATCTGGATATGGCAAAAACAGATTTGGGCTGGCAGTCCTAACAGTCACTCAGAACGATTTCAGCACTAAAAACTGGCAGTCGTTGGTAGAGCAGGCGTCCCATGTACAGAGGCTAAGTCCTCGCTGCAACGGCCCCGGGTTCGAGTCCCGGCCTGGGGCCCTTTGCTGCGTGTCACTCCCCCTCTCTCTCATCCTGTTTCCTGTCATGTCTTCAGCTAGACTGACTATCAATAAAGACATGGAAAGGCCAAAAAAATATATACTTTGAAACTGGCAGAGCAGAGGACTGAGACCTGCTTACAATGCATGGTAAAGCACCTTGTATGAAACTTCCTGTATGAAGTTTTAGTCCACAAGGACTACATGCCAAGTCTGTGTCCAAGGCTGGATGCAACTCTGGATGGATATACATGCCATGTTGAGACAGACCACAGCCCAAACAGTGGACTCTGTCCAAAAACAATACAAAGGGACATTTGGCAAAACTGGGCAAGGTGGTGGATTACTTTATTAGATGGACACTGTATTTTTTTCACGATCATCCAGATGAAAGATAAAATAGTTGCCACTGTTAGAACTTGTTGATTAGTATATCCTTAAGGATATGAATTGTAAGCCTATTTCACACTTTGTTACATGACACAAACAAACAAAACAAACATATCTTACCAGGTACATGTGGACGGCATGCGCTGCCACAAATTTGGCCCCATACACCAGGCCGTCCGTCCATCGCACCTGAACCACTTCACCCTGGGGTGGGGGTCCAAGCTGAGCACAGTCTTGACTCTGAAGGACAAAACACACATTGCAGAGTTGTAAATTGTAATGTATATACTATACTGTACTACATGAATTGTGAAGTGTATTGTGTTAAAATGGCTAGAAACATTCACAGAGACATAACTTCTTCTCTTGTGCTTGTAGAAGGAAAACTAAAATAAATATTAATGCTTCTTATGCTTGAGGCAAATTTGAAACACTTTTGGAGAAATGCAGCCTGATGTCACGTTGCGGTGGCCAATCAAATAAGCTGGACATAAGAATGGGTCGATAGCGGGGCGTGCTATTTATAGCATGGATAAATGCTACAGAGGGAAAACAATGGACATTTCTCTGTGTAGCATGATGTCTCACTTGTGATCACTCAATTTGGTCTGTTCCCAATTTTAAAACACGCAGTAATGATCTGCCTCATGTCCTGATTGATTGCAATTATTTTCAATCGGTCAATGTGGACAAATGATCACAGGTAGGACCAGGATGCTTGGAGCATTACAACATTGCAGCTTTGCCTTTCGGCAATTTGAACGGAGGGCTGGTTAATGTTTACAGCATGTCACATCCTCAGTGGTGATAATTCGTACATGCCAAATTATAGTCTGAAGTTGTCTGAACTGTTTGATTAGTGGTACAAAAGTTAAAATAGATGTGTAAATGAAATGGCAAAAAAAGAAGGTCTGACTGAAAAAAAGCACCTCTACCACATACGTAAATTATGAGAATTTAGGGTATTACCAATATAAAGCAACAAAGTAGTGTGTGTGTGATATATATATATATATATATATATATATATATATATATATATATATATATATATATATATATATATATCACACACACATATATATATACATATATATACACACACATATATATACATATATATATATATATATATATATATATATATATATATATATATATATATATATATATATATATATATATATATATATATATATATATACACGTATATATATATACATATACACATGTGGAAGGAAGTCTGTTAGTTCGGCCTTTTTGACTCCGGAACCGTCTTCCTGATGGCTGCAGCAGTGACACCGACAGTGCAAGATGCAATAACAAAACTTAACAGGTGTGTAGTTGAGACCAAAATGAAGGCAGAGTTCGAAGATTAATGTGGTCTGTGCAAGGGCGCCAGAAGTAGGGGGCAATGGGAGGGGCCATTGGCCCCCCACTTTACGCCGCTGGCACACATTTCTTTCGATGCAGTCACAAAATTTTATGGGTGTGTAGTTGTACTTCCATGCCGGTTGCTCAGACCACACCAATGGTGTAACGTTTTGTTATTGCATCTTGCATGGTTGTCAGGTCAGGGCTCGCAGCCTAAATTTGTAAAGGTGCGCCTAAAATTATTCCTATGTCGCACTGGTGCACCCAACGTTTTCAATGCGAACGCCTAAACTTCCATCGCATCTGTTGCCTCTCTGCGAACGAAGCGTTTGATCTCCTTTGACCAAACTAACAGTAGGCTCATATCGTGTTCTAAACCAATCAGAGACAGAGATGGGGCGGGTCTTTGCTTCTGACTGGCATCAAGAAAAGTAAGCCTACTGTTCCGTCCAGTATGAGTAGGCCTACAGTCATTCCCAGTCCATGCCCAGACAAGGACGTAATTCAGCCACCGGTCCCCTCAGTCCCTAAGGTGCCGGCATCTGATGAGACAGAGATGGAGTGTAGGCCTATCGAGTCTGAGATCATAGAGCCCGAGAGTAGTCAGACTAAAAAGCCAAAAATTTATATTTTCAGGAAGGACTGGCTAGAACAATTTCCCTGGCTGAGATACAATAGATAACTCGATGCACTGCATTTATTGTAAGGAGTGCGGTCCAAACATGGCTGGTAACAGTGCCTTCGTAAGCAGCTCGACAACGTTTTGTATCGAAACGTTGAAGAAACATAACTTCTCGCAAAAACACACTTCATGTCGGGACGAGTGTGTTAATAAAGTGGCTCTTCTCCCGGCTGCATTTCAGCGGCAGGCAGCAACCCTCAGTCCTCTGAGCAATCAGAAATGTTAATTAAATTCAATGTTGCCTACAACATCGCAAAATAGGACTGCCCTTCACTAAATTTAAATCCGAGGTTATACTAATGAAGAAAAATGGATTAGACGTCAACCCGACATACAGTAATGACGTTCTGTGTGTCCAATTTATTGGAGTTATAGCCGACAAGTTGAAGAGAAAGACAGCTGTTGAAATCGGGAATTGCACGTACATGTCTTTTCTGATCGACGGTGACGGTGATCGTCTACAGTCGGATATTGCGGAATGGGAGGCCCGTCAATATTTTAATCGGACACATCGAGGTGGAGCATGGTCATGCACAAGGTAAGTGTTAAGGCCTATCCACAATACAGCAGTAGATAGCCTATATAAAATAGACATTTTAATCGAATTGTATATTCCCTAAATATTATATAAAAAATAAAAGATAAGTAGGCTAAGATCACATTAAATGTATTGACCTTGCAACCTATAGGCTATGACCTGCATTATCTTTTGTCTTTGTTTAATTAGGAATCTATGCTGCCACAAAGAAAGCATTTGCTGCTCTTGGGGATCAGTGTGGAGACTGGCTTGAAAAAACGGTTGCTCTGGGGGCTGATGGTGCTGCCGTTAATCTTGGCTGGAAAGGGGGAGTTGAAGCCCTTTTACAGAAATACGCAGGGGATTTCATTGTGCCTTTTCACTGTATGCCTCACAGGTAGATTTAAATGCCTGACACCCCAATGCACATAGGCTTTTGTGCAGTTTCTTGTTAGGAGGTAACTATTTGTAAATTAATTGTGATTTATCTTTACAGATGGGAATTGGCAATGTTATTGGTCCAGAGGTACAATGCAATGATCAGTCAAGTATATGATATGCTACATTTGGTGTGGAAGACCTATCATTTTAGTCCCAAATCGATGAGGGAGCTGAAGGCCATTGGAGCAGAGCTGGGAGTGGATGTGTTAGTCCCCAGTGGGGTTAAAGGAACTCGGTGGCTTCCACATGTCTCCAGGGCCCTGGAGACGTTACTCAGGCCCGGACAGAATGGCCATGGCCAGTTCACTGCAGTCTACTGTCATATGGACCGTTTGGCAGGGTCCTCTGCTAATGCAGATGTTGAGCCAGAAAGGTCAGTGGATTTCTACACTGAATTTATTAAATTAGTGCCACCTTAACTTCAGACATTATTTAGTTTAATCATGTTGTAAGCTATCTGAATAGTCCCTGTGGTTGTGTGATACAGGTCAAGAATTCAATGAAGATGGCACTTTTGTGGCTTTTTGTCACTTTCTGGCTGATGCTTTCGCTGGAATAACCAGGTTTAGTCTCCTACTTCAGAGAAATGAGACTATCCTGCCTCAGGTGAGGGAAATGAAATTGGACATCATTTTCCAATTATATTTGTTATGAACTTCAGCTGTATTTGTTAACGTGCTTGATATGTCTAAACAGGCAGTTTGTGCTCTTGAAAATCTGCTGGTGACCACAGAGGTGATGGCTGCATGAGCTAAGACTGGGGGCAGACTGTCACAGTTGCTGGCTGACCTTAGGCTACAGAGAAGGCAGCAGGATAAGCAGGGTGAAATGCCAATCTACAAATTCCAGGTAGATTTATGGTTTTGTTTCTGATATAGGAAAAATCTAAAAAAAAAAAAAAAAAACTGAAATATGTATAATATCTAACTCACAATCTGTGTTTATGCTTTATGTCGCACACAGACAGTCACACTGACAGGGGAAATGTCTAAGCTGGCAGAAGGTGGTGCTGCTACCACTAAAAAAAAAGAGCAATGGAGGCAACAATCAAATCCACTGTCAAACATTTGAAAGCAAGATTCTGCAGCCTCCTGTGTACTCCTCTGTCATATTACACATTGATAGATAAGAAATGTTGTTAATCATTTATTCAAAGGAGACAAATAATTTATTAAAATGTCCTTATCCTTCCAATAGGAGAGGATGCTACCGAATCTGCCACAGCCAAAGCTGTCAAATGCTTCAACATCTTCAATCATGACAGCTGGCCAGAAGACCGAGAGGAGTTAGTGGACCATGGTGCTGATGACCTTGCATTCCTCTTGGATCACACCTGTCCTCACAAGGTAGCATGGTGGACTACTACACAACATTATTTGTGCTGGTAGCAATCCTGTTAATCTAAACACTGATTGGCTGTTTAATCCATATCAATTTCAGAAATGGTGTTAACACTGAGCTAGCAAAAGAAGAGTTTGTGGGCCTGAAGCTGTTAATCGCCAGGATGTTCAAGGACAAGACCTCCCTCAGCCTTTGGGAGCTGATGTTAACCAGAGAGCCATACTGTTCAGAGTACAAGGTTTACTGTTTTGATTTTTTTTTTAATAACATTTTGATGTCAATGTCAACTTTGACAGCTTGTACATCAGAAGTTTGAATGTGTTTTGTATGTTTTTCAGAACATACTGCACCTTGTCTGCATTCTGCTGGTCCTCCTGTGTCATCTGCTGTTTGTGAGAGAGGCTTCTCTACACAGAAGACAATCAAATCAGATACTAGAGCGTCCCTTCACACAGACACGGTGGAAGATCTGATTAGAATCAGTATGGAGGGGCCCAGTTTAGAGGATTTTGATGCTAAGTAGAGTATGGCAAGCTAGTTTAGCCAAGGCAAAAGGGTAAGAAGGCCAAATTACATGTGTTGGCCATCTGAGGGGCATGTGACAGCAAGAGGCTATAAGACTTTGAGACATGACATGTTAGGTCTCAGTTCAGTGAAGCACTTTAAACACTAGCACTTTTTATTTGGAAATGTTTTATTTTGTTCAATTTCAGCTCAGTGTAGCACTAGACTTTCCGCCGATCGGATCGGCTTGATCGGATCGGCCGATATTTCACATTTTTTTAAATTTTTGTGATCGGCCCTAAAGTCTTCATTCGCCGATCCGATCAATGACGTCATGATGACATTAAAAAAACCAGACAAACTTTATTACAATATTTAAAACATTATAGAGACATGACATTTGTAAAGATTACAGCTGGCTTGTCTCGTTGTCATCATCATTACTGCACTGTGACTGCAGCACCGACGTGTGTGTTTTGAGCTCTGTGAGGGACAATAAAGTTTTATAAACTTGAATACGCCGCGCCGCGCACGTAAATATGATACAAAAAAAGCTGTCTGCTCCCTGTGTAAGTTTCAGTAAATCTGCAAAAGCTTATAACACAACGAATTTAATTAGGCACTTAGAGAAAGAACATAACGAGGAGCATGCGGATTTCAAAAAGCGGAGTGCAGAAACGGAAAAAGAGACACCCAAACGGCTACAGCAAACGACTCTGGACCGTGCCCAGCCGTACAGCCGTGACAGCGAGAAGGCAAGGGTGGGTACAAGAAAACTGATGGAGTTTATTGTGCTGGCCGACTTGCCATTTAATATTGTCGAGAACCCCGCATTCCAACGCTTGCTGGCGCATTTTGATCCGCGTTATCGCCTCCCAGGACACACATACTGTGGTGATACCGGACTTAACGAGCTGCACCGGGTTGTTTATTCTCACGCCTTCTGAGAGAAGACAGTCCCTCGACTAGTTTGACCACAGACATTTACGTGGAAATAATTTGTTTTTGGTCAAATCATAGTGAAATTAATTTTACTGATTGGATATTATCTGTGATAAAGACCAATAGACTTTTATTGTCTAGATCGGATCGGTTTTTTAAAACAGTCTGATCGGTGATTGGTGATCGGCCCCAAAAATCCTGATCGTGTAAAGCCTATGTAGCACTTTAAACACGTTTTTTCTTTTTATATATAATTGCGCTTCAAATAAATACTAGCATTTACTTACACCTTATTCTTGTTTAACACAACACGATGAAAAATTTTGTGCTGGTGCACCTAAATAAAAAAGTTAGGTGCATAAGTGCAACCGATGCAAAAAGTTAGTCTGGAGCCCTGCAGGTTATCAGGTAACATTTACCTACACCTGTAAAAGTACTGAAAACTGTTTACTACAGTAGCTGCCTTCAGGATAGGGCTGGGTAAAATGTCTTGGCATGTGATACCAAATTTCAGTAGCTAAAGCATTAATCTCATTAGCATCAGTGAACCAATAAGCATTCAGTATGCTTGTTGTGCCAAGATCTAATAATGTTGGTGATTTGCTGTCTCGAGGCATACTGAAAAAACACTAGGTTACATCCAGAGACTCAGAGAGCTCACCATGTGTATGTGAAATGTAGTCTTTCATCATTTCATAAAATTGTTATCAAAAAGCAGCTCCTTTTTCAGGAACCAGTATCCAAGTCAAGGCATTGGTACCAGTAGCGAAAAATGATATCAAGCCCTATTCAGGACCACATTTGACCATGATGACACACACTACAGACTCACAGAGAGTTAGCAGGCCATGCTGTCCAGGCTGGTAATAATGCAGTAATGCCTACTGAGTATTAATGTATCATCACGTCGCAGCTGGTGTGATTGCAGCGCAAGATGGCAAGATTTCCAATGACAAGATTGTGATGAGCTGAGTCCTACCACAATGTCTTCGGGGAATAGATTGTCGCTGAAGGAGCCATCATCAAAGTTGACTTCATAGAACGTCTCTTTAGACAGCTGCACCACATCACACTGGTAGTAGCGGCCATTCTTGTGCTTGCATATCACCTTCTGTCCAACAGTCAGCTCATGCATGGCTGCTTTATTGCGCTGTCAGAAGAGAATGAGATATCACACAAGTGTAAATAGTGCATCTGCAGTTCAGTTGGTCCTTAAAGAAGAGGTGACAAGATCCTCAGCTGCTCCTTACCTCAATCTGAGTAGGGCCTTTGTGCCGACAGCAGGTAACATGGACTACAAACGGCCATTCATCTGGCTGCATGAGTACTCCAGCAGCCTGGGCACATGTGGGGTGGTAGGCAGTGGGACAGCGGCCATGAGAGCACTGCACACAGCAGCCAGACGCCTTCTTCATCCGCTTCTTACAGTAGTAACATTTCTGTTAGAGAGTAAAACAAAGAAGCCGGGGTTCACTAAAGTGCAGTGGCTTTGAACTCAATGAAGGTGAAGCTAACACACGCAGACCAACATTAGTCTGAGATGATTGAAATGATTCTTAGAACTGAAAACTGATTCAGCAAAATACACCAATTCCCTTCTTCCTATTGATAAACATGTAAAATAACCTCTCATATTTACATTTTTAAAATGACATCAACACATGAATGTGGCAGGTCATATTAGCTGCTGCTGTCTCTTTTTACTTGAATTTTGAATGGTTGTTTGAATATGGGGAAAAGTTAATACTTAAATTGTAATGACCTTTTTGAATTTGAAATGTACAGTTAACACTTTAAGATCAAAACACCGTTTCAAGTAGTTTGAAATGTGGTTCAGCAGAGAGCACTCTAAAAATTAACTATCAGCTTGACCTACTGCATGCCTGATTGGCCTACCAGCACACTTTGCTAGTGTTGTCATGTTGTTTGCTGGAAAGATGGAGGACAGCGAGCACAGCTGTCCCAAGTGAACAATCACAACACCAAAGCATCTGAGATGCAATGGATTTTGGGTTCTACACCGTAGAGGGCAAAGTAACCAACAAAGACAAGACTTTTTGTTGATTCAAAGAAGTGAAAAAGATGAGTAGCCAGTTACCTGGAGAAAGCATGGGAGATGAGGGAAAATATATTTTATCAAGATAAACTGTAGATTTGCTTTTCACTGTACAATTCATTTGAAATTTGCCAATTGATATGTGTTTTTTTCTTTTTTCCCCTGCAAGAATGGTGATACAGTATTTTGTAATTTAATTTATTTTTTGTATGAATTTATTTTTGTTGATATTTTTAAAACCGGAAGATGACATATGTTCTGTAACCCCATGTGTGACAGATACTGGCATGAAATAACAATAGGAAAAAAAAGTCAACTAACTAACTACATACTGAATCAACATAAAGGTAATTAGGGACAAAAAACAATACTTGTGTTCTAAAGAGAGAGACCTAACTCCATAAAAGTTAACATGATCTTAAATCTATTGTGTAAACTACCAGAGTGCAGATTATTTTACTTCCTGTCACCTTTATTTATTCATGTTGGTTGAACTTTGTCATTATTTGAGCACCAGCTTTCAATCAAGAATAGGACGGTAGCTGACCCATAAAAGCATGACTGTTAGTGGAACTCACCAGTTTAAATCTCTGCAAAGGGATTCCACTTAAATCCACAGGACTTCTTTCAGTGATGTTGACAAAGCGTGCCTCCAGCACAGCCACTGCACACAGCACATGTACCCACCTGCAACACACACACACACACACAGACACACAGACACAGACACACACACAGACACACACACACACACACACACACACACACACAGACACAGACACAGACACACAGACACAGACACACACACACACACACACACACACACACACACACACAGACACACAGACACAGACACACACACACACACAGACACACACACAGACACACAGACACACACACAGACACACACACACAGACACACAGACACACACACACACACAGACACACAGACACACAGACACACACACACACACAGACACACAGACACAGACACAGACACAGACACACACACACACACACACACACACAGACACACAGACACAGACACAGACACAGACACACACACACACACACACACACACACACACACACACACACACACACACACAGTGTTGCTGATATTATTTATCTTTGGTACTGTTTTATATGGTTTATGGAACTAGATGGGCCTCATTCCTGTTCTTTGTTTAGAACATTCACCTCTGAAAATACTCAACCATGTTTTTCATCCTGACTGTTGATAGATTGTGACACTGACAGCTTGTTACATTGACAGCTGATTCCTGTGTGTGTGTGTGTGTGTGTGTGTGTGTGTGTGTGTGAGAAGCTCAGCCCCACTCTTGTGCACTGACAGAGCAGAGGAGAGGAAGGCAGACAGAGCCTGTACGGATCATAATTTACACTATAGCCAAGTCTACAGTCAGTAACATATGGTAATGTGCATTCCCTACATGCAGTCTATAATTGTTAGACCTAGACAATCCTAGTTTTCTGATTTAGAACTCCATGTTGGCTGTTAAGGTGTTTAAAAAAATAAACTGAGCATCTTAGCATTATAAAACAGTTTGTTTTGAATAGGAAAATGTAACCTAATCCTAATAGATGTCCTGTCCTGTTTCTAATGACACTGTAACTACTTACTTGTTGTTGTTAGCTTTCTGTAAGGCTCCGCCTCTCAGTGAACACAAACAGCAATTCTGCAAAAAGAACATGTGATCAAGCATTTGTCCAGACATACAATTGAGAGCAAAATCTTCCCAGGATAGTGTCTATCAAGGCTGGGTGAATCCATGTTGAGTAAACTCAGCCTGGAGAGTTCACTGACCTCAGTCATGGCGTTGGCCTTGCAGCGTGCACATTTCCACTCCTTGCTCACAGTGCCTGGATCAACACCATAACAGCCTGGAATATACAAACACAAAGACTCAGTCTGACACACTAGTACAGTGTCAATCATGTACACACAGGTTGTGTGAAATATTCTGAGGTCAAGAGTGTCTGTACTGACTGGTGTGAACCCAGACGCTGCACTGAGAGCAGCTGATGAGCAGGCTGGTTCCATCTTCCTCTAGATGAGGTGTGACTGGCTGCTCCTCACACTCAGAGTCCTCCTCTGTGGTGGTGGTAAAACACATCTCCGGGATCAGAGGTTTGGTCCGCATCCGCCCACCGGCCACCAGGACAGGTCCATCTACGCTTTTCGCACTTTCAGTCTGACAGCAGCCGCAGCAGACAGAAACATGGAGTTTAGTCAGATCCTATTCTGAAATGGTTTTTCCTCAAACTGAAACTTCAGTTTCAAACTGACTTGTTTTTCCTCCATGACACCTGCTGGTCTCCGGAGTGCATGGTGTATATGCTGGTACAGCTCTATAGATGACTTGTAATAACTGGTGAGTGGAGTGTGTTCTGGTGCAGATTACCTGCTGGTATGTGTGGAACAGCATACAGATGGAGCAGTACGGAGGTTTGGAGCACATGCGCTGGTTGTATTCCCTCTCTTTCTTCAGGTTTGGAGGTCTGTTCTGCCACAGGTGAGCCAGAGGTTTAGCCCAGCTCTCCCCTTCCAGACCACCCTCCTCTACTGGGGGGGTCTCCTGTGGAGCCTCTGGAGCACAGAGAAGCACATCAGCAAAGTTAACAAACACATTTGCATGAAATAACAAATAGAGGGAGGATATTAAAGTTCTACAGCATCCAAGTTGAGTCAATATTAAGTATGATGTTGAGGCATCCCTCTTATGTTGTTGCTGACCTTCGTCACTTATGCCATCATTTATTAGTGGATGGTGGCCTGGCAGCTGCCCGAGATCACTCTCTGCTTCTCTGCTTCCAGCCAGCCCTTCTGCCACCTGCTGGAGGGACAATTTCATATTTGCATGCATAACAACTTCAAACTTGCACCAGACTTGGTGCAATCCATCACAGTGAACACTGATCTTTATTTTGTCTTTAAGTGGGGTTTATTTAAGGTTTCTATGTTAAAAAAGAAATAAAAAAATCACTTGGGGTGTTCTGTCATTTGAGCTAAGAGTTGTCTGGTAAGAGGCATGCAATATATGCAACAAACCAATCTGCATTCATTCGTTTCACAGCATATGTTTGCTGTTTTTTTTTTCTTTTCTGGGTTTGATGGCTCATCAGTGTAATGCTTCTAACTGACATCTGACCATCTTTGAAAGCGAAACCAAACCAAAGCTCAAATCTCAAGCCCCTACGCTATTGTTAACATTTTCCCAACCACTGAGCGGCTGAAACATGCAAAAAGCACTTTTATAGTGCATCAAAATGTGTCAGAACTTTCAAATAGGTGCAACATCTGTTTGCACTCACTGCTTTACTAACATGTGTGTTGTCTTTCTCCATCTCACTATCACTGCCATCACTCTTCTTCTCCTCCTTAGGCGGGGTTTCTCCCTCTCCGTAGTCTCCTTTGGCATAGCTGTGAACATGCAGGACGTCTGCAGGGCTCAGCGTCCTTTGGAATAGTTTGTGTGCCGGACTGCAGCTGCTGCCCAGCTGAGGCTCCTCATTGCTGCCTGCCTCCTCAGAGCACGGAGCCACCACCTGGCTCTCCATAGACTCAGGAGGACACACATCTCCAGTCGACACACCGTTCTTCCCCTTTTTTAAAGGGCTTCGTCTGTTTTTCTTAGTGCTGACTTTGGACTGCGATTTTGTCTTCAGCTTGGTGTCTTTCTCCTTCTTAGGCTCCAGTTTGACTTTCACTGTGTCTGCAAGAACAATTCAGCATCGATAGGAATTATTACACCAACTGATACTACCGGTACAGGAGGTTGGCTCCCTATGTGACTCTCTAGTTTGTTACATCATATTAAACTGCTGAATTTGCTTAACAGACTCTTAGTAGGTTTGCATGTTGGTGTGAGACAGTAATTGTAAAAGTAACACTTTCATCCAGAGATCTGGCTTTGGCTCTTAAGATACAGAGGTCTGTTTGATCTGAATGCTTGCAATCCAGTACCTGGAAACTATTTCTCGTGACCACTGACATAAAGGCAAATTCAGTTTTTAGCGTATATGCAGAGCCTTCAAATTGCTATTGGTTAACCTCACCGATAACGAGGCAGAGGGCAGAGCAAGCGTGAAACATGAGGTTGATGTTCAGAGTGACTCAGCAGTGTTTCCCACACATTCATTTATTCGTGGCGGTCGGCCACAATATCAACATCAGCCGCCACATATTGATTTTCTATTTTTGGAGCTGTTATATACTCTATACAGTGGATGGCGGTGTGGTATTTAGGCCGCTGGTAAAACCAACGAAGAAGAGGAGGAGGACTTTTTAACACAGTTGGCTTGAATGTAACTTCCTCTGCAAAGAAGACGGCTGGCCTCGTCGTCGACAGCCCCCACAAAGAGCGCCAGGCCTTGAAGCCAACTTTGTCGTGGCCAAGCCGTGTGGGGACTTTTTCCCAAAAGCTAACATTGTGAAAGACATGTCTGTAAAATGGTAATAAAAGCCTCACAACCCTGTGAAATGGCCCGTTTACTGTCAGAATTTGGGCAATTCGGTCAGGTAAAATTTGGAGGGTCTAGAAGAGCCTGATTACATTTTATCCCCATTGAAGTAAGCTCACCACTAAACTGGAAGTTAGCCTACTCGGTCGCGGAAGTCTTGAGTGCACATGCTCTATGGCACCCAGCTGGGAAGCCACCGCAACAGTTAAAGTCTGATTCTGTGGGAAACACTGCTCAGTGTTATTTATGTCTTATTTACCTGTTTTTGAGTGTATACTTGTAAGACTGACTTGGAAATCCAAAACATATCACAACAAAACACACAAAACGGGAAAAAAGCAAAAAGGAAAAAAAGAAATGCTCTCATTTTAGGATTTGACGATCAGTTCCTTTTCATAGGTGGAATGTATTGTTTTACTACATTTATGAACTTTAACAAAAGCTGCGCAGTACCTTTATCTGGCTTGACAGGGACCTTAGTTGGAGACTCCTTCCGCGACAGCTTGGCCCTCTTTGGCTCCACCTCTTCAGTCTCCTTCATGGTCAACTCAGGTTTGATGTCTTCAGAGGGTTCAAGAGCATCAAGCTGACGCTTTGTCCCAGTCTGAGGCTTTGGACTGATGCATGATGGAAGACATGAGTGAAAACACTCAAAGGGAAACACTGTTTCTCACAGACTAGTGAGAGCAAAGCAGCAATTCTGAGTGAAGTACAGTTGTGTGAATTAATCTTTATACACAAAATCTTCAACTGACTGAAGACTATACTGAATCACCATTGTCAGTGATGAGTAGCTATCAGCAGTGCAGCTCCTCACTGGTTACAGAGAGCACCACTGTCAGCTCTGCCATGATTCACACCATGGTACCTTAAACTGTTTCCAATGTTTCAGCACTTTGAACAGTGATACATTCAGGCTACGTTCATCAAATCCAGCGGTGTGCCCCCACTGATCGCTTGTCCACATCCACTGCTTAAAAATGACAGCCATTAACCTGAATGCCAGGCAGATCATTAATGTGTGTTTTAAAACTGGGGCACAAGGCCAAGCCAAGTGATCACAAGTGCAACATCACACTACACAGAGAAATGTTCTGTTGTGTTCCCTCTATATCATTTTTCTTAACCATGCTAAATAAAATGCCCAGCTGCTGACCCATTCTGCTCTGCTGGCCACTCAGCAAGTTGATGTGATTGGCCACCGCAACGTGACACCGGCTGTGTTTCTCCTAGAGGTGAGTCAGTTTAAATCTTTTCACCAAAGCTGGCTGGGTTTTATTTTTCAGCTCCCCCTGCAGCCAGCACCACCGCTACCAAAACACATCACCCTCATTCAAATGAATGGGAAGACCAGGGTTTTCGCCACACTGCCAGATTTGATCTGTTTATAGTCCTACAGCTGTGTACTGAAGTGCATTTGAACAGAGATGTAATGGCTTCTGGTAGCTTAGATAAACGTACATAAAATACATAGGCAATGACCCAGAGTCTTAAAAGTGAACTGAACAAAACAAAACATCAGCATTTCCTACAATTCACCTCCACAATAAGTTAACCAGTGAATGACATAAAAAATGTGTAAGTGCAGACCTTTTGTCCTCCGAGACAGGAGTGGTGGGCTCCTCAGGTTTAGATTCACTTGGACTCTCTAAAGACTTGGCCATGTCTCCTTTCAGAAACTCAGCAGCCTCTGGTGTGGGTTTGGAGTGGTCGATTGGAGTGTTGTCTTTGCCTGCTTTCCACAGCTTATAGCGATCAGGCTGAAACTTGCGTATAAACACATCCATGGAGATCTTCACCATGTCCTGACGGCACGAACACTGGGAGGAAAACACAGATCTAGGTTTACACCACGGCAGTCGTAGCAGCACAAAACAATGCTTTGAGAACAGCTGCATTCACTGTCACGTTTGTGTAATAGTATTCTCTCTTGTAGTTGAAGTTTCTCCGGACCTTTAACCAACAGTTATATGCAGATTTTTTTCCTAGAGAAAATGACTGAGCGCACTCATGCAACCCAAAGGCTGAACCACTCTAATGACCTCTGCAAACCTCAGAATGAACTGGACATTTGTGTGCCTTAGCCACATTACACAACTTTCAAAGTTGTCAGATCACTGTTCATGTTCATGTTCATGCTACACAACTTGTAATACTTGTAATATGGGCTGTCACAGTTGCTGTGCTTGAACAGCATCAGCGGGTCACAAGCGTGAGTTTGACACAGGAATGACTTGGTCTGAACAGTCCAAGTTTTCTGTGTGCCGATTCGAAGCAAAGAAAAACAAAACATGGAAGAAATAAAAAAGAATATGTGTGAGAATATGGATGAGGGGGACGGACAGCAGGGATTATCTTCACACTGAAAACTCGACAATGCCTGCTCATACTGTGGTTCAGCAAGCCCGACACAGTTACAAATACTGAACAGCTGGTGTGTATGTATTCTGATGAAAACTATAAGGAGCCACTCTGCTCGAGCAGTGCATGGTTTTAGAGAGCTTAGCAGAGGAAAGAGGGAAAAAACAAGAAGTGTGTCTGCTCTCATTGGCTGGAGCTTGTTTCTGGTTCCGTGGCGACATGTGGCTTGTGTCTTCGGATCGCATGCCGATCTGCCTCTGATCTGGAGTTTTTTGTCGGTGACCTCCAATAAGCGTCAGTGACGGCAGGACCGCAGCCGCTTTTTTTTCCCTTTTTCAAGAGATCGCGGGGGTTGCTGGAGCCAATCCCCGCTGTCTCTGGGCAAAGGCAGGGTACACCCTGGACAAGTCGCCAGCTCATCGCAGGGCCCTTACTGACCGCAAGGTGCCAACTGCACATCAGAAGCAATTTGGGGTTCAGTATCTTGCTCAAGGATACTTCGACATGCAGCTAACTCCACCCAGGGGAGCCAGGATTTGAACCAGCGACCTTCAGGTAAAACTACAGACCATCTTGCGATGTGATCACACCAGTCACAACGCGAACTCGATATAATGATGCAATAGAACACATGACATGAGAGAAGTGAGTTTGCTGAAACAGATGAACTGTGCCTCGCCATCCTCACATGGTCAACTTTGACCAGTAGTGACACTGGGTTTTGCTGCAATATTTGCGTGTTTGATAAAAGGAAGGAACAACATTAAGTATGGAACACATAACTTAAGAGAAGATGTTTAATGTCCATACTAACAAAGGTTAAAAGCTGACCATATGAGGATGTCTTCTCTCATGTCATGTGTTCCACTACAACATTTGGCACCGATTTGGCATCACAGCAAGTGTGATCCCATCATGAGATGACGTTTTGGATTAATTCAAAGGATAAACTACTAGTACATCCATCTGCTGATTATTGGGACTGTCAGTAAGTCAGTGTGAACATTAAACAAATCACAACTACCATGCATCAAGTCTGTTTGCTTTGGTTCAGGCCAAATGATTGGTCTAGAGATTTTAAAGTAACTGAATCTTGAATTGGTGATTACTGCTTTGTGCTTGTGAGCGATCATCACAACAATTCCTGCATCCATTCACAGCTGTTTCAATTATGTTTCTGTGTACCAGTGTTGCCTGTTTGCCATAATCAATCCATCGCTGGGTGGCAAAGTTGGTCGACTCAGCACAGTTAAATCCATGGTTAAAACCAGCATGATAGCCAAATGGGAACGTCAAAATGAACTGCCCGGCCTCCTGTGTGACCTGAAAATGAAAACACAGAATCATAAGAGATAATACACCATAGTGCACCTGTTAGTTTAGTTATTTGCAATTCTACAGCATTATTCTTAAACCTAGAGCAGTGTCATGGGGTCAAAACAAAGTAACTGAAAGGTCACCTTTTCAAATGGTATGCCATATTTCTTTAAGATTGAGGGTGAAATTAAAGTCATCTTGTGGCGCAGGAAGGCTTCACAACTCTGAGCATTCCCTGGAAAGAAACCTGGAAATACAGAAAATATCAACAGCATCAGTGAAAGCTTCTTCTCTCTGTGCTCTTGTATCTTAAAACTAACTGTAACTGTTAGTGGAAATGTTCAGTCGTGGTCAGAAGTTTACATCCACTTGTAAAGGACGTGTTTCACGGCAGTCTCTAGTTCCAATGATTTCTACAGCTCTCATTTTTCTGTGATGGAACGAGTATAACACATACGACTTTGTAAAAAAAAAAAAAATATTCATGATGTTTGGTTCATTGTAGGTCTACTTTAAATGTGACCACATCTGCTGGATCAAAACTATGCATACAGTAATTCTAATATTTGGTTAAATGTCTCTCGGCCATTTTCACCTCAGTTAGCTGCTTCTGATAGCCATCCACGAGCTTCTGCTCGTCCTCTAGCTGAATTTTTAACCACTCCTCTCCACTGAATCGGTGAAGTTCAACTAAATGTGTTGTCTTCTTGGCACAGACTTGTTTCTTCAGCACAGTCCACATGTTCTCGATGGGGTTCTGTGGACACTGACATCTGCAGCTTCTAATTCATTGCAGACTTGCTTTTTGGTGGTTTTTGGTTGACTCTAGACCATCCTGACCAGTTTCCTGTCAGCAGCAGGTGATAGATTGTGTTTTCTTCCTGATGGTGGCAGTGACACAACTGTGCCATGCACTTTATACTTATACTTAACAGTTGTTAGTATAGTTGATCTTGGGACCTGTAACTCCTTTGAAATGGTTCCAAGTGACTTTCCTGACTTGTTCAAACCAATAATGTGCTCTTTCAGATCAATGCTGAGCTTTCTCATTGTAGTGTTTGTGGCTGAGCCTAATGGCTGTATCAAACAAGCCCTATTAAAATGGGCCCAGAAAATGGGCCATTTTTCAGTGTTTCCCACACATTGACTAATTTGTGGCGGTGCGCCACAGAATCACGAATGACAGCCACTAATTGCGTTTCTTTTTTTTTTTTTGCGCTAGTTAAACGCAGCGTATCCCTGCTCTGCGTCTCTCTCTTGTGGTCTCTGAGGTACTTTCCATACTGTATAGAGGCTCATTGTAAATAGTTTTGACTACTTCTTTTATAATTTCTGAGCATGAGAAGCTGAAGTGACCCAACGGTTAAGATTTGAGCAGCAACAGTGCGAATTATCCATGTCAAGGGGGAGTAGAGACAAATGTGATAAGTGCCTGTTGTAACACATTAAAATCCATCTTTGGAGTGGAACCTATCACATACCTTTGGCAAGTCGTTCCAGTCTTTTCCCATGCTCTGGTGGGACAACATACCTGGAGAGCAACAATAGTACAAATATATCAAAAAGAGTCATGGCAGTAAAACAGGGCAATACAATTCCTGCTAAAATGTGAATCACGATTGTTCTCCCTGAGAAAAATGAACTCACGATTCTTGTTTTTTCAAAGAAAACATTAAATGCACGACGACATAACATATAGCCGTGGTTACAAGTGTACATACACTTGTAAAGAACATGTATATCATGCCAGTCTTCAGTTCCAATGATTTCTACAGCTCTCAATTTCTATGACGGAATTCGTGGAACACAAACTACTTTCTCACAAGAAACATCCATGAAGTTTGGTTCAGTAATTCATTTATTATAGGTCTTCAGAAAATGTGACCAAATCTGCTGGATCAATAATATACACACAGTCAATTTAATATTTGGTTAAATATCTCTTGGACTTTTTCACCCCAGTTAGCTGCTTTTGACAGCCATCCAAAACAGAGGTGTGGAAATGTTTCGATTATAAGATGCATCGCAATGGGGCAACGAAAATTCTGCAGCAATGTTCACCAATCAGGCATAACATTATGTCCACCTGCTTAATATTGTGTTGGTCCCCCTTTTGCTGCCGAAACAGCCCTGACCCTTCGAGGCATGGACTCCACTAGACCCCTGAAGGTGTGCTGTGGTATCTGGCACCAAGATGGCGCCTCCGTCTCAGTGTGAATTTCTCGGAGGTGGGGATCGGCGCACTAAAGCCGCATGCAAACGGCAGTGTGAATGAGGCTTGTTCTGACTGCCTCCTCCCTGCTCGTCCTACACGTGCCTCTGCTACGCTTTGTCAGGTCTATGAGAGAGACGATCAAGTTGTATGCATGAATGTTGAATTAATAGTGTGTTTTCCTCTACACTGGGTAGGTGTGACTGATATAGCAAATGAGATTGTCAACGCGTGAAAGCATCGTGATTTGAATGCATGGGGAAATAGGAGCGAGTATATTGCTGTCATCTAGAAATGAGAGCCCATAGATGTTTGAATTGAGATGAGATCATAATTGTTTTTAAGTAGTATGGCTTGTTTCACTTGCATCATACCATGGTCTAGTTGAATACTCAATTCTGATTTGCAGGAGGGTGTCAATTTGATTCTGATGTATGGACACCTCCAGAACTCCCCCAGTAGTTCCAGTGAACTGCGCTGAAAGTTCTGAATAAATGCACTATCGCCTGAATCTAAAATGAATGACAACTGGCTGCAGACACATCAAAGTTTGAAGTAAATTACATTCAAAAAAATCTTAATATCTTATTTACAACACAAAGCTTGAAATACACAAGCTGCAGTACATTATAAAGTGGGTAACCGAAGTGTCTGCTGGCTGAACTGTCCATAACAACTTATGGATTACTCATAAATGGGTGAGTAACCCCATTTTGATTTGAAAGAGCTGGTAAACCGACTTTATGTGTGTTTACGCCACACTACAGTTGTTACACTGTCCCTCTGAATGTGTCAAGAGATCCTCCCACATCCTGTTCACTGTTCAACTCACTACTCCAGGCTGCAGTCAGACAGACACTCATTTGTCCAGGAATCTTTGGGGGGATTTGTGGACAGTGACATGGCTGGTCAGCTAGCTTGTCTTGTTGTTTCACATGCTGTAAAACTATATTTACTGATTGTTGACCGTTATGTTATTGACTTTGAATCTTGCTAGCGTTGTTAGCGTTAACAGGTGAGCTGAAGGAATCAATAAGCTGAGTGGACCAGTTTATCTCCGTTGCGTAGTCACATCTAAGGTCCGCCATATTTACTGGAGTAGCGAACAACATTTCCATATATGATGGCCTCCCTCAGACGTGTCAATCACCTGAGTGAAAACAGCAAAAAAAAGGACCCCAATAACTTCTCCTGCTGTTGTTAAGCAGCCTTTAGGCCCATGATGTACTTGCTGTTGAACCACACATTTGCATAGACAACCGACTGTGTGGTGAACATAGTTGCCTATATACTACGCTTGTTACCGGATGATACCACTATTTGGCACACATAAGCTTGTTGTCCCATGGTTGTCCCATGGTTGTCCCATGGTTGTCCCTGCTGCTACTGACTTGTTTACTGACTCCTGACCCAGTCACATCCCCATACTGGGGCTACACTGCTCCTGACATTCATGTGCATATTGCATCTTGCATACATGTAGTGTTAATTTCTGAGGACATACAGGACAAAGACTCCAAACAAATGCAGCATACTGGAGCATGACTTCAACGTTATCACCACTGAACATCATACTACGCTATAGTTGTATAGCATGCTAAACCGGTCAATGTACAAGTTGTAAAGTCAGAGATAGAATAGTTTGTAATTAAAGTGGGCCTGTAAAGATGGACTAGTGAGTAGATGAGTCTCCATGTTGCTGCGATGACATCTAATGTCCCCAACAACCTCTGTAGTCTCATTTAGACACTCGTCAGCATCCGCCATTTTTTAACACACAGAAGAGCTTTATAATTAAATTGTGGGACATTTAAATGGTGCTTTTTGTCAGAAAAAGTCGATTTTTGACTTGTCAGATGCTGACGCTTTGGGTTTTAGGATGGGTTGGCCACCGTCCCAATGCATCAATGTTTGACGAGTTAGGAATGAGACTCAAATCAACTTTTCCTACAATTAGGACCTTTAAGGATGTATTTTATGTCGCAGAACAAAATGTGAAAAAAGAACACACTGATATTGACACAAGGGAACCGGAAGTTAAAAATGCTAAATTATTTCAGGGTTTTTGGACTGATTCCTGATGGTGCTCTATAAAAAGGAACAGAAGTATATTTTCTCATTATATCTCAAAATTAGTATATAAACAATATATATTACCAAGGCATGCGAGATGTTGTATTTTGCACACCTGCAGAAGGAGGATTGCTTTCAGGTTTACTGTATTATCACATTTCGGTTATCAAGCAGAAACAATGTGTGGCGTGTGTGTCCAGCAGTGTGAGGGTGTATCACTGACTGTACCATGACTTTGGCTCTCCAAAGTGCAGGTAGTTGATGCTGTACAGATCCATGTCCTCAGTGTGCCAGGCAAAGGCACTCTTCCACATGCCAAAGTAGAGGTACGGTGTGTTGACTCCTTTGATCTTGATCCCGCTCTCGCTCTCCACAGTGTCCAGAATGGTGTTTAGATGGCCAATGTTCCACTCAGTCACATCCTACAGAGGACGGATTCAGCAGAGACCGTAAATGGCAATGACATTGTTGTAAAAGTGCATCATGTGACATTTGAGTGATCATGAACAAAATAAATTAGTAGAGATTGATGAGTACGTGGGCATGAAATGGAAAGGTCTGTTTGAACACAATGAAGAAATGTAAGTGACACTATCCAGCCTATTGCTACTCACTGGATCATAGAGCGTTCCACTGACATCAGCCCCATAAAGGGGTGGGTTGAAGGTCAGGTTCTTCCAAAACTTCCTCTCCAGCTCGTCAAAATCCACATATCGGGGACTGCAGAACCTACAGTCAGAAAGGTTTTGAGGTATACAGTAAAAACAATTTCAAGTCCAAGGAATGACCTTGTCTGGTAATCAAAGTGATGGAAATGGCATACTGTACCAGGCTGTCTGCCTGATAATCTCATAGTCACTGAGTGAAAAACATTAACTGATCAACTCTAGTTTGTAATCTACTATGTAAACTGACTTGTCCATGTTGGAGGTCTTGCGGAACTCGTGGACGGTCATTGGCTTCTTCTGAATGTTGTACTGTGTGAACAGCCCTGACTGGCCGGTCACTACCTGCTGAATGGGAGCAGGAATTACCAGGTCATCGATGTCATCGTATGTCTGCCGAGGTTTCCAGCCTTTAGGTGGAATAACCTGCAACAGAAGAACAGAACAGAAATGGAATGAAAAGAAAATAGAAACTCGGAGCAGCGTGTGGCGAGTGTGACATGACTCTGATGGAATTAGCAGTGCGAAAATGACCATTATGTTAACGCCTCACTACAATGACCCATGTCTATTTATTTTATTTTCAAAAACTTTCAAGACCATGTTTCTTTTTCAAGGAACCGTGGAATCCAAAGTTCTGTTGACTGGTTGTTATAAAATGCAAAAAAATCACAACGTGTGTCTGCCCTGATGGACTGAGGTACTGCTGTACTCTCATCCATGGGTTCTCATTATGTTCCACTTGGAAGGAGCTTGATCAAGTGCAACACCTAGTGATAGAATTCAGTATTACTGTTTAACCTGAGTGCCATTCACTAATTATTTTTAATTGCAACTTTGCTATCATCACTGAAACTCACATTTGTCAAGTGTTACTGACGGTAGCTTAACAGCAATCGGAAATAAACGGTAAAGAAGATATGAGTGGAATTTGATACTGTAATAATGGAATTAGCACTGTAGAAATGTGCATTATGCCAAATTTACCATGTGAACTATGATAGTACAGTTCTATGCCCTGATGCAGTGAGACAATGTGAAAAGAAAATCTTCTTTGGAAGGCTTTTACTGTGAATCAGCTGTAGGAAGTATTGCATTTACATGAAAACTATACTAAGATTACAAAGAAATGTTTGCTGCTCTGTTTCTTCGGCTGGGCCTTGGTTCAGGTAATGGATTGGGCTAACTGTATTTTCAGCTCGAGTCCATTTCTATACTGCTTGTCCTGCTTGTTCACTATGAACCACTAAATAATAATGACTGAGCCAAGTAGTATTGCTAATAATCAAGTCCTATTTTAATATGAAACAGCAGATCATCCCAACCCAGAACAGTATAATCTATACCACACACAGTACATTAAAGAAAAAATAATCAGTCAACACATTGTATCATAATAACAACAGACCCGTCTTACTTTTGCCATTCCAGCTTTGTGCGCTCCTTGTGACTCCATATAGGCTATGTAGCGGCTGAAGTCCTTGAACTCCTCTTTGGATGGGGTGAACGTCATCATTCTGGAGCCCATGCTTTGGGCTTGGGATGTGTCTGTGGTCATCTTGGGATTGTTACTTTGACCTCAACTCTGATTTGTGGAGAAAGTAGACATAATGATGATAAAAACATATTGGTCACATGCAGATCACATGTATGACAGTTATGTAGTTTGACAGCGTCTGCATTAGTTCTGTGCCATCACTTGACAGTAACAGACCATCTCAAGCACACTGCTTAAATTGCTCTAATTTGGGAGTTAAGGGGAAACTTAAAGGAATGCATTTCTTAGCCAATTCTTCACAGTTACACCACCATACTAGATAGCATAGCAACAGCCTAAATGCTTTTAAAACTCTGTGTCATATTTGTGAAACTTTCATTCCATTTTCGACAAAAGAAAAAAAATGTTGATTTCACAATTTTTCCAACATCCAGACCACACTAACTCCAAAACACTACAGTATGTATGAAAAATCAAACCTGGACTAGGTGAAGAAACGCCATTTACTGTAACAGCTGTTTCACATTAATGGAAATGTAATTCTATTTGTTAGAAGTGCAAAAGGGCAACAGCAACACCTTTCCCCACCTCGACCCCATGAGACCAGGTCCAAATAAAAAAAACACTTTACTCTTACCAGTCAAACCTGAACCTGAATAACAAGCTGACTCCGATATTTACACCGAATTTATATGGAACACAATTTAAAACCCAGTTTCAGATTTGAGAAACCTTTTTCCAATTTGAAAAAACAGAAAAACTTTAGAAGATAAAGTATAATAATAATACTGATGTCATATTACAGAAATAGCCAGTCCTTTTTTTTAGTTTCCAGTAGACTACTCGCTCTGCTGCTGAACACTTGAGAGAACTCATAAACCTCCCATCTGACTACATTAACTACGAGGTGTGAGTCTTTTCGAGTATAATTAACCAACCGACGAGATGTTCACTTTTTGCTAACAGGCAACATTTACCCTGACCTACGGCATTACGGACCTTACTAGCAAAAGCCCGGAGCGTTGGGCTCCATCGTGTGACCCTGATTGGACACAATCCTGATTTATTCTGATCCTCCGTCTGTGATTGGGTGGATCCCACGCCTGTCACACACCGTGGCCCACTGACAGCGCTGCTCCTCGGAAAAATATTTAGCCAGTCCGCTAGCTAACATGCTAACTACAACATAGCTTGCTCTGTGTTTTGGGAATGAAAAGTGTAGTCAACATAAAACTAAAGCACTGTCATATTCAGGAGTAAACAACAAGCAACAAACATTTACAGATAATGTGAGTCGGCCTGTCTAACCTCATGAGGATGTATCCGCTAACAAGAGTGTGTAGCGGACTGAGAGATCTGACAGCTGCCTCTGCTCTCAGCTAACGTTTACCAACTAGCAAACATGGCTTGTGGCTGATCGTCAGTTTCTTGTGCACAAACTTGGAGTTACTACTATTTTCCAGGAAACAAACTTATTCTATAGTAGCAGACGTTAACTTACACAAGCAGTAAGATCAGTGGGTTGTTATTTTCTCAGATCACAGGTAGTAGAGTAGAAATACAGACATGATCAGTCCGCTTAGAAAAGACAGTCCTCCATTATTGCAATGACGCATGCCCAGTGTGTATTTGTTTACATGGAGCTCAGCGGGAGGGGCTTCCGTAGTCTCCCAACCAATCAGAACACCTTCTTTACCAGACCATGCTGGTAATTAACACATTAGGCCTACCACTGATAAAGTGTTTCAATAAGGAGGCTGCACTTCAGTTTTGTAGTCCTTGACAGATTAAAAACACTCTATGGGAGAAATACTGACATGTTATGTTACCAGATCTACCTTCATACGTGCTTGTATGACGTTATGTAATATTAAATATACTGGTATTCACAGTAGTTTAAATCCAGTAGACCAATTAATAAACTCATCTAACTTTAAGTTATTTTCCAAGAACAGACTGCATTTAAAAGCTTACGCTACTGTTTTTATCATCCCAATGTCAAACAAAGAATGAAGACAACCATTGAAAGAAGACTTAAATGTCCAGTATGTAGGATTTAGTGGCATCTAATGGTGAAGTTGCAAATTGCAACCAACTGAACCCCCTTACTGACACTGCATGACAAGTGTTCATCAAACCAATTCAATTTACGTAGCCCAAAATCACAGTTACATTGCCTCAATAGGCTTTACAATCTGTACAGTGAACGACATCCTCTATTAGATCCTCGATTCGAGTGAGGAAAAACTTGCCATGTTGATGGAAAAAAAGACCCTTTTAACAGACGATGGAAGATACCTCACGAAGAGCCACAGAGGAGGATCACTCTCCAAGGACGGACAGACATGCAATAGATGTCGAATGTACAAAAAAGAACAACAAAGTCACAGTTTACAAGTTCCACTGACAGAATATCTGATACAAATTATATAAAGTGTGTGGATGACTGAGCAGGACGAGCCATCGCCAAGTGGTGCCCGAGCCACATGACCTCCTCTCCACCGTGGTGACCTGGAAGAGGGCAGGCCACACAAGATAATTAGTAATAGACAGAGAGATCAGAGTGAATAGGCATCAAAATTTACAGAAATACAGCTATAAGGAGATAGTGAAACAGAGGAGAGTAATGATCAGGTGGAGCCCAGTGTGTGACGATCTGGATCCGACAGTATGTGAAGCAGCAGGAGCCAGGAGAGGTAGATGGTCCCAGGGGTCCTTGGTCCATCAGAAGGGAGCCTGAATGAAAAGAAAGGAGGAGAAGGAGGAGGAGGAGGAAGAGGAGGAGGAAGCTATAGAGAGTGAGAGATCGATACATCTTACAGCGTGTGGGGACAGAAAACAAAAACAAAAGTTAGAGAAACGCGATGTTAATCAGAATAAGCAGATTGTTTCTCATTGGGAGGACAATGTGAATTCTTATACTATAGGTAACTCATTGAGACTAAGACTGACCCACTGAAGAAGCTAGCAATCGAAGTCAAGGACTAATTAAAGGCTAAATCAAAGAAGTGAGTTTTGAGTTTAGATTTAAAGTCGTCAATAGAGCCAGATTGTCTGATGAGGAAAAAGCCCTGCAGCCAGCTGACTTCTTCTTAACCCCGGGAACCGTCAGGAGCCCTGAATTTTGAGAGCGTAATGCACAAGTTGGAATATATGGTATGATAAGATCTGACGTGTACAACGGAGCAAGGCTGTGTACACACCAAGGCAGTGAGGCTAGGATTGGTATAATATGATCAAATGATCAGTTTAAAAGTTGCATTGACAGAATATCTGATACAAATTATAATATATGTAAAGTGTGTGGATTCAGGAGACGACTGAGCAGGACAAGGCATCGCCAAGTGGTGCCCGAGCCACACAAGATAATTAGTAATAGACAGAGAGATCAGAGTGAAGAGGCATCAAATTTTTAGGAGCCTGAATGAAAAGAGAAGAGGAGGAGAAGGAGGAGGAGGAGAAAGAGGATGAGGAAGCTATAGAATAACTCCGAATAATTTGACCAAGAGGTGAAATATTTAAAGAGAAGAGCAAAGGTCCAAGAACAGAGCCCTGGGGAACTCCATATCTCACATCAGTAAATGTTGTTGTGGTATTATTGTAAGAAACACATTGTGTTCTTTCAGACAGGCAAGACTTTAGCCAGGCAAAAGCCAGGCCAGAGATGCCAAATTGACTTCTAAGTCGGTCTAACAATATACCATGATCTCTGGTTTCAAATGCAGCGCTGAGATCCAATAACAGATGTCAGAAGGTTGTTGACAGAGATGGAGGCTGCAGGTATTATCTGGCCTAGTAAGAGCCCATATGCATCGCCAGTGGTTGTTGTAACAAGAAAAAGATGGCTCACTGGGGCTTTGCATCGACTATAGGAAACTCAACTCCTGCAGCACAAGAGATGCATTTCCACTGCCAAGGATAGAGGAGGCTCTGGAGGCTCTGGGGCAGGCTAAGTACTTCTCCACTCTCAACCTCACGTCTGGTTATTGGCAGGTGGAAGTGGAGGAGCATGACAGGCACAAGACAGCATTCAGCACTCCCATGGGACTGTTTGAGGCTAATAGGATGCCGTTTGGGCCACAAAACACCCCATACACCTTTCAGAGACTAATGACCTGCTGCTTTGGTGATCTCAACTTCACCCATCTCCTGATTTACCTGGATGACCTCATTATTTTCTCTAAAACCTTTGATGAGCATCTGGAGAGGTTGCAACTTGTATTTGATTGGCTTTGGCAACATGGCCTAAAGTTAAAGCCCGCAAAGTGTCAGCTAGTCAGGAAGGAGGTGCAGTATTTGGGTCACTTGGTGTCTGCAGAGGGAGTTAGAACGGATCCAGAGAAGATCAACAGAGTCAAGGACTGGCCAAGCCCCACCAGTCGGAAGGAAGTGTTGCAGTTCTTAAGATTTGCAGGGTACTACAGGTGGTATGTGCAGGGCTTCTCCACCTTAGCTGCCCCGCTTTACCACCTCACCAATGGTGACCCCAGGAAGAAAAAAAGAGGGGGGGGTGAAATGGGTGCAAATCCTAACCTGCCCTTCCTGTGGACTAGTGAGTGCGAGGAAGCGTTTCAGTACCCTTAAAGTAGAGCTGACAACTGCACCAGTACTTGGCTATCCAGATTACAACCTGCCATTTATTCTCCATACTGACGCCTCTGCCTTCGACTTTGACGTCCAGTATAGGACAGGTCAGAGTAACACAAGCACAGATGCCCTCTCCCGCCTGTCCAATCAGGAGGTCATCCAGGCGCTGCAAACTTGCCCCCAGCGGGTGAGGTCTGGTGAATCACCAGAGCCAGAGAGCCCCCCAGTTAAGAGCACCGCATTGCCCAAGGAGCCCGAACCAGGTCAGCCTGTTGACTTAAGTGAGCCCTATGGTCGTGTGGGGACAGAGTCGCTCCCTTCCATGACAACACAGGAGATTTGTGCAGAACAGAGAGGAGTTCCTATCGCAACCAGAAACCAAGCCACAGTGAGAAATTTAGAGGTGGTAGGCATGTCTGCCTTCTGTTAAAGGAGTGGAGGAGGTTAGTGATAAAGAATGGCATCATGTACTGCTGTATTCAGGACCGTCAGAGAGGTGCGGTAGAGCAGCTGGTACTGTCAGAAAGGTTCGCACATCAGTCAAAACTGACTCTGGACACTTTGGATTTGAGAGGACATTACAGATGATAACAGAGAGATTTTACTGGCCAGGAATGTTCCAGGAAATAAAGGCCTCCGGAAGACCCCTACAGCAGGTCTCAGGGCCCCCCTGGTCAGCATTCACAGCAATGCCCCAGTGGAGCTTGTATGTACTGACTTTTTGACTCTAGAGAAGTCCAAAGGTAGTATTCAAAACGTGCTTGTTGTCACAGACCACTTCTCTCACTTCGCACAGGCTTACCCCACGAAAGACCAGAAAGCCTGCACAGTGGCTAAGGTGTTATGGAGAAATTTCTTCTGTCGCTTTGGTTTCCCTGCAAAACTGCATGCAGACCAAGGGCGCAATTTTGAGAGTGCTGTGGTAAGAGACCCACACCACCCCCTACCACCCTGAGGGCAATGGGACCACTGAAAGGTTCAACAGGACACTCCTAAACATGCTGGGGACCTTGGCATGAGTATGTGGATGCTGTGACTAGGGTTGCACTGATATCATTTTTTTCAAACCAAGTACGAGTGCGAGTATTTTCATTTGTGTACTTGCTGATACCGAGTACCGATACCGATATTTCTACCACAAAATTGACTATTACTGTAAGTTACAGATGCACTGAATTGGAAGATATATTTATTTTCTTCTCTGCTTGTTACAACAAATTATAATAAATTAAATAAAAATAAATATAAATATAAATAATTTCCTGTGTCAACAAAATGCCTCCACATTGGCACTGCCTCCCCTTTTAACAAAATGAAACTTGACAAAATATCAATGAAATTTGACAAATTAAGCAATGAAATTAATTACACAGTTAACACAGTCAACTTAATATCTCAATTAAACTATTGCACAGTCTCCACATTTGAATCAGTGTGATATATACTGAAGTAGCCCAGTAGTTGTATCAACATCTGCATGTAATCAAGAACTGACCGTCAAATCAAATAAAGAAAGAACATTTCAAAAACATTTTGACAATATTTATTGTCACTTAAAATTTAATTATACAGATATATAACACTGCAGATATGTATTATGTTCTCTCTTTGAGGAAAAGAAGGGCTTAATTTAAAAATTAAATAGTGAAAATAAATAAAATAGCTTTGTAAAAATTGTGCATCTTAAAATAAAGAACTTAATTTTTGAAAAATAACATTTCAGTTTTTGTTTCCCCTCAAGTAAGGTTTCAGCTACTGCACTCGTGCACTCCTCGTCAACCCCTCCGTCAGTAAATGGCTTTTTGTACTGACCCAAAATCCAAGTGACTCCGGGGGAACATTCATTAGCTCTTAGAGAGCGCCAAGTAGAGTTGTTTTCTCTCCCTGTATCGCTCACTCGTCTTTCCGTCTGTCACTCACTTTTCACCTCTTTCGTCTGTCTGTATTCAGAGTTGCAATGTTTATCTTCTGGAATGCACAGATTTGATTGGCTGTGTAGCATCACGTTGGATGGCTTAACTCACATGCAATTGATCAGTGGATTTCCTGATCCACTAAACCGGCGGCGCTGGTCAAAATAGAAGTGCCCCGTCAAAATTTAAAATACTTCAATAATTTATTGTCCGTAAAGGATTCACACACCAAAAATGATAATGGGTACAAACCTCTGTTTAAAGGGATAGTTCGGAATTTTGGACATAAGGTCTATTTTCCAAGTCAACCGGTGTGTTTGAGATGTCTGGAGACGTTTTCAAGACATTTCATTCAGGTTCTCCTAGTCGCCGAGTTCGCTGTGCTATGGCTAGCGCAAGTCAACAGATCTTGTTAGCATGGCATTAAAAACACTCATACCCACTTCACAGTGCACCCGAGGCAAATCAATTGTAACGGCTGACTATCGATGTACATATCTGTGTTGATAGAATGTTTGAAATAAAACCAACCTTGCATTTTTAAGGATGTCTCAGCAGCAGCAGCGTGTCATACTTCCTAGTAGGCAGTGGCGGACTGATATCACCTAGCACTTATAAGTTACCGGATGCGAGAGGACGCTGGCGTCAATATCGCCGAAAGCCAAGTTGTCCGTACAAGCTCTGGGGCTGTGCTACTAATTTTGAAGGCTGCACACCTGAACAACTGGCTCAGTGGACTCACCTTTCTCCGCTGATCAGCTGTTAGCCTCGCCGATCAGCTGTTAGCCTAGCAACGCTAACTTTCAAACCTACATACTCAATACTCTGTGGGCTGTCCATCATTGCTCCGTTGGTCCTCCCTCCACCACAACCTCAGGGTTATTCACCGCCTGGCTCCTCTGTCGCTCTCCTCTGCTGCTGTGGTCTCCTCCGGCTTGCGGTGATGTTGGATGGTCGCTGCTCCGCCGTTGCTGGCAGAGCTGAGAACCGGGAGCAAAGTAAAATTCCGCTGCTGCTGAGAAACTAGTCCCTCAAAAAAATGGATGATTCATGCGATGCAAGGTTAGTTTTGTTTCAAATATTATTCTATCAACACAGATATGTACATTGATAGCTAATGTTTTAATTGATTTGCCTCGGGTGCACTGTGGAGTCGGTATGAGTGTTTTTAATGCCATGCTAATAAGATCCGTTGACTTGCACTAGCCATAGCACAGCGAACTCGGCGACTAGGAGAACCTGAATGAAATGTCTTGAAAACGTCTCCAGACATCTCAAACACACCGGTTGACTTGGAAAATAGGCCTTATGTCCAAAATTCCGAACTATCACTTTAAGTCTGTAGGGTCACACAGTGTAGTCGTGTCATTATTTGGTTTTCATGTACATTGCAGGAACTTCTAACTTCTGGGTATCTTCTTTCATTTCGCCTGTAGCAGCCTACAGCCCACGCATTCAGAACGCAGCACGCAGCAGGCCACAATTGCTGCACACGCGACGCCAGTACTCGCCGACACGTGTGGACTGCGAGGGCCCGTTCATCACTGCTTGCAGCTTTAATTAGGGCCCGAGCAGGGAAACCTGCGAGGTCCCTATTGTTTTTCTAGTGATTATTTATTTTTTATTTTTTTATTTTTCTTTGTCCAAAATGATCCCATTTTTCACTGAATTTATTATTCCCCTTTCAGTCTTGTACTTTTCAGCTTTTTCAAAAAAGAAATTAATATGGAATTAATGGGAAACTCTTCAAATCCTCTTCAAAACTCATCGACTTTCAACCTCTTCTTGTCCCTCATACTTTGAGCTATAGACACCATTCCAACTTTTAAAGAGTCAAAAGACCTGGAACTATTGGGCATGAATTCAGTTTTTTAAAATCTTTTACGGTTTTAAATTCATCACATTTTTAGTTTTAAGGATTTTTAGCTCCTCTTCTGATTTTATAATGGGTGTGTATTGCGTGAGTTAGAGTGTGTGACATCATCGCTAGAGTGGAGAGCAGCTGGAAAAACTGGAGAAAAAATTATCCTCAGCGTGATCTGGATCCCACACCTTTTACTTCACATAGACAATATATACATAGAAATGTAGGAAATCTTGTTGGCTTTCAGCTGATTGTCTTATTGCAGATATAGGACTCAAACTTTTGGCTGTAGAAGCCCTAGAGCGACAAGCACTCCAGCAGCTCCCCCATAAACCGGCATGTTAATTTTGAGCCTAAATTTCTGGAGGAGAGCAGATGGTACCTGTTCTGTCTCTCACTTTGGTGCCCTCATTTTTCACTCTACAGAAATAAAAAAGACATCACAGAGTTCAGCAATGTCTCCTGTTACTCACTGTATAAATATTTTGGTGATAACCTGTACACCTTTTTCAAAACTTACTTACTTACTTACCTACTTGGAGGAGGCGTTTTCCCATTCATTCTTATAGTTACATTTCCACTTTGGCTCTGCTACTGCTCCAGCATATGCAGCCAGAGAAACTGTTCACCTTTTTTTAAGCTCTTTCAGCCCTCTTACTTTTCAGCATTTCTGCCTTCTCAGCTTTTTAAAAAACATTCAGCTTTATGTTTAACTACAGAAACTGTTCAGCTATCAAAATGTCCACCTTTTTAAGCTCTTTCAGCTCATAACTTTTCAGCTTTTCACCCTTTTCAGCTTTTTCAAGCATTCAGCTTTCAAAATGGCAACCTTTTAAAGCTGTTTCAGCTTATCAGGGGTGTGATTCTTCCTGATTCTTCCATCCAGGAAATGCAATTTCTGTAGTTTGGTTTACATGTACATTGCAGGAACTTAAAGAACTTAATTTTTGAAAAATAACATTTCAGTTTCTGTTTCCCCTCAAGCCAGGTTTCAGCTACTGCACTCTGCACTCCTTGACAACCCCTCCATCAGTAAATGGCTTTTTGTATCAAAAATCCAAGTGACTCCGGGGGAACATTCATTAGCTCTTAGAGAGCGCCAAGTGGAGTTGTTTTCTCTCCCTGTATCGCTCACTCGTCTTTCCGTCTGTCACTCACTTTTCACCTCTTTCGTCTGTCTGTATTCAGAGTTGCAATGTTTATCGTCTGGAATGCACAGATTTGATCTGAATAGCATCACGTGGGATGGCTTAACTCACATGCAATTGATCAGTGGATTTCCTGATCCGCTAAACCGGCGGCGCTGGTCAAAATAGAAGTGCCCCGTCAAAATTTAAAATACTTCAATAATTTATTGTCCGTAAAGGATTCACACACCAAAAATGATAATGGGTACAAACCTCTGTTTAACAGTCTGTAGGGTCACACAGTGTAGTCGTGTCATTATTTGGTTTTCAAGTACATTGCAGGAACTTCTAACTTCTGTGTATCTTCTTTCATCTCGCCTGTAGCAGCCTACAGCCCACGCATTCCGCAGGTAGCACGGAGCACGCACAAGGCCACAATTGCTGCACACCGCGACAGCAGTACTTGCAGACATGCGTGGACTGCGAGGGCCCGTTCATCGTTGCGTCCAGCTTTAATTAGGGCCCGAGCAGGGAGACCTGCGAGGTCCCTATTGTTTTTCGTTTAATTATTAGGGCCCGAGCTAGACTAGCTGGATTTCAGAAAAAAGGCCTTCTATATGAAGTGAGGAGCATGTATGGGTACAAGTCGGGAACCGGCCTACCTTACATATTTCAAGGGTGCTGAGTCCAAAACAAAACCAGTTCCAAGCAAAATTTTAAGTTTTTGACCTTCTAATTTGCATATCAAGATGGCCACCAAATTGCTCATCTTGCACAGTCATTGGACCATTTCCCCCTAGTTTTTTGTAAGTAGGCAATCAAGATGAGGAAATTAAGTTTCTAGATCGATAGTCAAGGGTCAGAGCAAGGATATAGTGGATGCTCACTGCCTTTTTTATGTATATACATGCAAATGTACAACCTCTAAGGTGGAATTAAGCATTATATGTGTCATTTTTAAGGTGGACATAAATATTCAATAAATGGTACTCCCCCTGTTGATATGACATATGATGTACACCATATTACATGATAACAAAGAAAAAAATCCATTGCAAGTTGTCTGAGATTTCATGTTATTATGCAAATTAAGCATTTGTTCTTTAAATTCTAAGACGGGAAAAACCCAGATGAATAGGGAAAAATATTCAAAAAGAGACCACCATGAAACTTCCCAAGTTGAATATTTAGATCAGGACATAGCATGGTCAGTCCCATCTCTGAGGACCCTTTGCCTGAGGTGAATTTAACAGCAAAGAGGATCGTAACAGTTTCACACGCTTTGGTAAGTTTCCTTTTTTCTTTTTTTTTAGACAAACAATGTCAATATTCCTTAGTTATTGATTGAACTTGTTAACCCTATTCATCCAAAATGATACTTTTTCAACCATAGTGGGTCAAAATTGTGTATTTCAATGATATTGAGATGGCTAGCAACTGGGAGAAAACTAGCTAACAGTTTTGGAGGGAAAAAACATTTAGCTAGTATGAATCCTAAAATCAAAGATGACAGAACCGTCGTAAAGGCTGACCGAAACGTCCTCAAACGCCTTGTTACGGCCTATGAGGCAGGTCGTCCAGTTGACTTACCAGCTGTCCTAAAACATGAGCTTCTGCCAGTTCCCATATCCCTTGCTGAAATGAATGGGACACTTCGCACTGGAAACAAGTCTGTATTGGTAAATAAGTTAACTGAAGACATAGTCTGTCCTGAGGCTATTGAACTTCCCGACATGTCATCTTGCCTCATCACAGATGGACAGGCACTGGTGGTCGCCCTAGGAAAGCCAGACAAAGCAGTAACATTTGGGGATTTGGCTGACACATTTGTCAGAGCAGTATTGAAAGCAGGATGTTCCTATAAACGGATAGACATTGTGTTTGACAGATACAGAGAAGAGACCATCAAGGGTGCTACCAGGACACGACGCACAAAAGCGGCTCAACCAATCAGACGACTTGTTGAGGGTCATGATGTGCCTCTTCCGAAAAACTGGACCAACTTCCTGTCCCTCCCTGACAAAAAAGCTGATCTTGCCAATCTACTCTCTGAAGAACTATGTGCTCAGGCACCAGATGATGAAGAGATAGTAGTTGCTGGTGGGTTCAGAGACAAAGAGACGGAGGTTAGGTCATCAAAAGCAACAACCAACCTGACTCATCTGAGAGTCACACACGAAGAGGCAGATATCCGATTGGTATTACATGCAGTGCACTGCCAGTCACACACAGTAGTCGTGTCATCTAGAGACACTGATGTGCTTGTGATTCTGGTTTCCCATTTCCTGCACGTAGCATGTAAAAAACTCTGGCTGTTGTCTGGCACCACAAGGAAGCCACAATATATACCCATTGATGCTGTTTTTAACAAACTGCCAAAGGATTCAGCACCAAGCCTTGTAGCATTTCATGCACTAACTGGTTGTGATACCACATCATACATTGCAAGTCACACCAAAAGTACATCGTGGAAAGTCTGGAAAATGCACCATCAATTGCTCAGCAACCTCGGAATTGGTGATCTCACGGAGGAGACTCAAAGATTTTCAGAGGCTTTTGTCTGCAGAATATATGATGTGCATAAAACAGACTCTGTTGATGCAGCAAGGCATATACTTTTCTCCAGGACAGGTAAACCAGAAGCAATGCCGCCGACAAGCGATGCCCTCCACTTCCATCTGCTGAGAGTACACTACCAGGCAATGGTTTGGAGAAATGCTCACTATGCCACACCTGAGCTTCCTTCACCCTTGGACATGGGATGGAAACATGGCGATTCAGGACTACAGCCCATTCTTATGTCACAGAATCCAATACCTGAAAGTTGCCTGGAAATGATCCTGTGTGCCTGCAAAAAACAATGCACAACACGCCAGTGCAAATGCCGAAAATCGGGGTTGTTATGCACTGCAATGTGTGCATGTCAGAGTGATGACCAATGTCCTTGTTTAAATGTGGAGTTGTAGTCCTCAAGCAAGATGTGATGTGTAGAACTGTTCAAGGGAAGTTTGATGGTGTTTTTTTCCCTATTCACTTGGGTTGTTGATGTTTGAATTAAGAGCATAAATGCTTTGTTTGCATAAAAAAATGAAATCTCAGACAACTTGCAATGGTGTTTTTCTTAGTTATTATGTAATATGGAATACATCACACATCAGATATACTCTGTTTAAGTCTGTCACACAGTGTTGTCATCTCATTATTAGTGGGAATGCTAAAGAGGATTCACACTATTGTTTGTATTGTATGGTTTTGAAATCATCACAGTTTTAGTTTTAAGGATTTTTAGCTCCTCTTCTGATTTTATAATGGGTGTGTATTGCGTGAGCTAGAGTGCGTGACATCATTGCTAGAGTGGAGAGCAGCTGGAAAAACTGGAGAAAAAATTCTCTTCAGCTTGATGTGGATCCCACATCTTTTACTTCACATAGACAATAAATACATAGAAATGTAGGAAATGTTATTGGCTTTCAACTGATTGTCTTATTGCAGATATAGGACTCAAACTTTTGGCTATGGAAGTCCTAGAGCGACAAGCACTCCAGCAGCTCCCCCATAAACCGCCATGTTAATTCTGAGCCTAAATTTCTGGAGGTGAGCAGATGGTACCTGTTTTGTCTCTCACTCTGGCGCCCTAATTTTTTACTCTACAGAAATAAAAAAGACATCAGAGTTCAGCAATGTCTGCTGTTACTTACTGTATGAATATTCTGGTGATAGCCCATGCACTTTTTTCAAAAATCGCAGGAGTTTGGGAGGCGTTTTCCCATTCATTCTTATGGGGACATTTTCAACTTCGGTTCTGCTACTGCCAGAGAAACTGTTCACCTTTTTAAGCTCTTTCAGCTCATAACTTTTCAGCTTTTCACCCTTTTCAGCTTTTTCAAGCATTCAGCTTTCAAAATGGCCACCTTTTAAGCTCTTTCAGCTTATCAGGGGTGTGATGCGTCTGGATTCTTCCTTCCAGGAAATGCAATTTTTCTACTTTGGTTTACACGTACATTGTTGTAGAAGATGTATACAAAGATAGTCAAGTTGAACTGGTTGAACTCTGTGTTTACGCTAGCGTAGCAGTCATACTCGCTCTCGGCTTTTAACATGATATAAATATTAATACTGAAGCCAAATAGCTAACGTTAATGCTAATCAGCGCATATGCTACCAGCTGGAAAAAAATGAGTTTACAGTTAAACTTACGAGGTCCGTCTTCAACGTGTCGGTTAATGTTGACACTGCTGCTGCTAGGAGCTGCCGTCTGAGGCGCACGGACTAGCTTTCGCCTCTTCTTGGAGGAGGTCGGTCGTAGCCCAGATAAAGCTCCGGATCAGGGTGCAATTCCGGGGGCTTTTTATCGACGAAGTGGAAATGGCAAACATACACTCTCCTCAGGCCGGGGGATATTTAGCCGCGAGCCTCCTTCCTCCGCATGGCGTGCAGAGCGCAGGACACGGACATGTTTGTTGATGTTGCAAGGCACCCGAAAACAGAAAACCGCCGGCGTAAGTACTTCTTCTTCTTCTTTGGTTTCTTCTCCTTCTTCTTAGGGGCGGAAATAGTTATCCGTCATGGCAGCACCCGTCGGCTTTTGAAGAAACGGGTGAATACTGAAGATAGATGTAACTTGCAGATGTAAATTTAGACTATTTAAATGGATGGAATATGGAAATTAAATTTATGAAATGGTCTATCGTAGATTGTCTACTGTAGATAATTCGCCGAGTAGGCTACACACTGCGCAGGTTTGGTACTCCTAGAAAAAATAATCAATGGGAAATTTGGGAATCCTATATATGACAGTGCAGGCCAGTACAGTGCTGCTGGTCTAGTAGTCACCAAAAAGTAAGAACAGGCACCATAGGATTGTTTAGGTATTTAATGAACACTTGGACAGACTTGAATCTAGAGGGCCTGAGACATAACGCAGCCCTTCCCTCAGTGCTAGAACAAAACAATGTGTTATTACTATGTCTTAAGGCCCCCACACACCGCCCAGACTTAAACCAATGGCCAACTGCCTATATCTGATCACTCAGTAACAAACAAAAATAACACTGTGTGTGTGAACAAATCATTTAATGTTCCAGCTTAAACTATACACATAAAATTATACTATACGGGCATTGCAGTGGACAGAGGGCTGGGAGAGGACCACTATTTTGCTGCGGGAGGGAGAATCAGAGTGTGTTGTCTTGATTCTAGCCTGGCAGATTCATCCATGACCTCATCCTCATTAATATTTACAACCAACTCTCTTTCAATTGACAGCACCGCCAATTCATTGAGCCTCTCCTGGCCCATAGTGGACCGAAGCCATGTGTGGAGTTGGCGAAGAGCACTGAAGGACCTCTCACAGCTGCAACTGCTCACAGGGATTGTAAGTGCCACTTGCAAGATGGCCTTCAGTGACGGGAACATCATAGAGTCCAGAAGCTTGAAGACACTGAGAATGTCTGGGATGGCTTCTGGCTCCTTCCTACTCAAGAAGCTCTTTGCCACCAAGACCTCCTCTGGGACCAGCTGGATGTTGTTGTGTGCAGCCAGTTTCCCCAATGACTGCACACAGAGGAAGGATTTGGAGGCTGGGTGGCATGCCTGGATTCCTTCCATTAGCTCTCCCGCAACAGTGGAAAACCGGTGCCCCAGCTCATGGATCATCCGATCAATGCACGGTAAGAAAAGCCTCTGCTTCAGACACTCAGAGCCATTGAGCAGGTCAGAGCCCGACCCAGTGGACGCCTCCACAACAAAATCGTCCATCTTCCTCTGCTTCCTTCCTGGAGCAGGAGAGGGCTCTGGAATTTTGTGGTCAGAACAGAGCTGCTTTGTGACAGCATAGAGGTCCTCAGCCGCCTGTTCCGTTCTCTGACTGACCGAGGTATCTTGGATGGCACTCTTGAATTGAATGGCTCTTGCCAGGTCAATGGTTTCCCCCCTGCAGAAACTTGTGGAATCCCTCTGTGATCCCAAAAAGCCGTTGAAAGACAAACAGCAGGTACACGGTGGTCATTTTTGATAATTTTGAGAGCAGACCCACTGCAGTTGGCGTGTTAATCATTTGCAGGCTTTTTATGACTGCAGGGAAATTCTTCACAAGGGCATTGATGGAGTTCACCTGACATGACCACTGGGTGGACGATATTTGCACCAGTTCACTCTGCTTGATGTTGAGCTCTTTTTGCACAGCCACAAACTGATCATGATTTATGATGGAGGTGTTGAAACATGAATACAAGCTCTCCAGCAGGTTGAAGAATCTGCTTGCCTCAGGAATGGCCTTGCAGGTATGACAGAGCACTAAGTTGAGCTCATGTGCATAGCAGTGCACATAGATGGCCTCTGGGTGTTTCTCCTGAAAACGAGCTTGCACGCCTCGAACTGACCCGCTCATAACTGCTGCACCATCATATGACTGGGCCACAACTTTAAGATCAGCGATGCCGTGTGACTGAAGGACATGCTCCAGGGAATTTGTGATGGCTTCAGCATCATATCCATTCAGTCTACTCAAACAAATGAATCGCTCCATTATTTGATCCTGACTCACATAACGTACACATACAGCAAGCTGCTCACTGTTCCCATCCTTGGCCTCATCAGCCATGACCGAGAACATCTTTGATTCCCTCACCTCATCCATTATCTTGGCTGTGATCTGAGCTGAGGAACACAGATTGAATTCATTTTGCGAGGAGGGAGAAAGGTATGTGGCATTGGTAGGAGCTTTGTACTGCTGTAGGAAGGGATCAAATTTGGACAAGAGCTTTATGCACTCAAGAAAGTTCCCTTGGTTGGAGCTGTCTTCACCCTCATTGTGGCCTCTAAAGGCAATTCCCTGCTTGGCCAAAAAGATGATGACAGAAACAATGTGGCGGAGATACTCCCTTCTTTCACGGATCTCCACTGCATTAGCAGCAACCAGTTGCTCAGTGACATCCCCATGGACCTTGGTTGCATTGTAGCTCATCCAGGCCATCAGTGAAGCCCTGTGCAAGGCAGTTTTCTCGTGCTCCCTGAAAGAATCCAACGCCCTCTTCCAGTTGGTGTAGCCAGTGGTTGCGAGGCCATCTTTGTTTGCTCTCCCCTCCTGCTGCTTGCCAAACACTCGACAGCAAATGCAGAAAGCAGCATTTTTGGCTGCTGAGTATTCAAGCCATTTGAAGGACTCGTACCAGGTCTTCTGGAATGACCTCTTCTGGAGCCCAAAATAGCTTGAAGGGAAGTGGATGTCCTTCAATTGACTTGGACCGGTATCTGGACTCCCTAAACTGCCCTCTCCTGCATTTCCCTCATCTTTTCCTGGCTCATCTGAGAAACAACAGTAAGCAGCAAAGTAAGGGCTTCTATGTATGTACAACAAAACTTTCTTCTCAAATATTTCTGTTATTCCATGTCTAATCTAATCATATTCATTTTCTTGTTTTAGGAGCTGACAGTCCAGTCCTGCCATGGCCAGATCCAGAGGTGCTTCAGGATATTTGAGGTGTGTGAATGATTTTCTGTAATGCTAGCACAGCACTGTTTGATCTTACAGGCTGAAAATTCACTTCTGTCCACATAGATCGAGGCGATGTATGTGGGAACACTAATATACTGTGGGTGAAATCAATTAGACTGTGATGGAAAAGGTTAGCTTGATGTTTAATTGTTTCTTCCATGGTCTAATTGATCTCACCTGCAGTATGAGGGCATTCCCACACATGCCGTCTCGACTTAGGGCTTCCTCACACCAAAAGATTTTAGGGAAGACTTTTAAAAGACTGTATTCTTTAGAGTAAAGCTTCAGTGGAGGCCATTGGTTAAAAGAATATAGTTTTCAAGAATCTTGTCAAAAATCCTTTGAAAGGAGGCCCATATGTGGACAAGATTTTTCAACCAAGAGAATATATTGTGTCTATGTGTGTGTATTATTTGTGACAGTTGAAGTGAACCTTCCTGCTGTTGTCCTTACTTTGTGATTTTAAGACCAAGGAAGATCCTTAGTGATGGAAATGTTGTGAAAATAAAGGATTTGTGGGAACTTTTCAGACTGTGTGCAAGTCTTTATTTTGTTTCTTTCTGATTGCAAACCTTCACTCTTGATCTCAGGCAGGTGTGTGGTGAATGATCTGCCAGAAAATGGCATCGCCCAGGTGAGTTCTACACATTGTTGATCATGAGTGAGGTTCCACCATCACTGTAAAGTCCTTGAGTATCTTCACAAGTGCTATAAATGCAATGTGTTAATGTGTTAGAAGACCTGTTTGTTTTATGACCTCTTAATTCATTTCAACTGTGCCACAGTCAGTGGCGTCATTAGGCCTATTTTAGGGGGGCTGAAGCCCCTCTAGAATATTCTTAAGCCCCCCTAAATAATTTGGTGTTTTTATTAAAAAAGAAAAAAAAAGTTTTTTTTTTGTTTTGTTTTTTTACAAAAAAGTGCCGACAAATTAAATATAAAGTGGCCAGAATATGAGTTTAAATGAATAATCTTATAACTTGTCATTATTCACTTAAATATGATCATAAATCTGTCAGTTTCCCTTCACTTCATAGTGTAAAGTAGAGAGAGCCCCTTCAGTGCGTCGTTATCCAATCCATTCCACTTGTTCATAGAGAACACCCACATCACTGAAAATCCAGTCCACGTTTTCCCTGCGACCTTGCTTGCACTCGGTACCTGCAGCGTGTGTGTACCTTGAAGCACACAGAGCCGACTAGAACAGCATGAGGAGAAGAACGTGAATGAGGAAGAAAGGATATAAGAAAGTTTTTTCAAGAAAGTAAGTATTCATCACTGCTGGTAGTAAAAATTAGTTAACTCCAGCCTCAGCTAACAGCAGAAAGTCCCATGTAATGAATGAACCAAGTGCTCCCTGTTTGGCAAATACAAACCTAGCTTGCATACTATAGACAACCTCTGCACTGTTAGTCTGAATGCATTGTGAAGGCCCTGCAGGTTGTTTATAGAAGTAAGTGTGCACTCTTTTTACCATATACTATCTTTGGGGTGACTTCCTTCTGGAGCATCAGCTGTGTTTCTCACTTTATGCATGGATACACAGCGTGAAACAGGAGCCGAGCTCATTCACATTTGATTATCATCAGTGGATAATAATAATAATACACTAATAATAATCACTCCACCACCCCTATTGACCTGTAGGAGTCAGGGCAGAGGAGCACAGGGAGTGAGAGGGGAGAGACCTCTTCTGGAAAGGTGAGTCTAAAGGATTTCACAGGATAGAGTCATTTGTGATGCAGACAGTCTTGGAATTTTATAATAATAATAATAAATAATTTCTCAGTCTTTGTTAGCTTTTTGTGAAATTTTTTGCTTGCGCGCTACGTTCGCTCACATCCTGTGCATCTCTTGAGGGCTAAGCCTCCCTTGTCCTTAAAACCTAGTGACGCCCCTGGCCACAGTGAGACAAACCTGGAAAGTGATCATCTCCCTGATCACTTTCCAGGTTTGTCTCCCACATTGGGGATCTATGTGTGATATCCAGTAAGGTACGGATGATGATCAACCATGTTTTTGATGCATACTACAATTAATAAACAAATGTCCAAACAGCAAGTCTATTTGGGTGGTGTCCCCCTTTATTGTCTTTAAATGGGAATGTTACAATTCTTTGTGTGATGCTTTAGATCACTGAAACTTAATGAAAAGATTCTTGTGATTTAATTTGAACCAGATGGCTTTTCTACAAGCAAACTATTTATGTTTAAAGTGTAAGCATATGAGAAATAGGCAGACATAAATCCTGTGCCCCGCTCCTCCTTCCTCAACTTCACTATTCTTCATCTTGTGTTGCATGTGGTTAATTGCAGTCACCGGTCCCTGGATATCTGTTGAAGTCATCTCTCCCTCTCTCTCAGCATGGTCACTCTGTCCCTGTTTCTCTGATATGTTGTCTCATCATCATCTCATTATCTAAGCTGTTGTGCATGCTGTCAAAAAAGAAACAGGTTCTTAGGTAATATTCTTAGGTAAGGTACTTTACTACTTTATCCTACAAATAATAAAATCAGACCAGTTGAAAGTTTGATTAAAAACCTCCAAAGCAATGGATTAAACACTGAAAAACTGTCCATGTATAGTCAAATATTATGTACCCAGCTAGAATGGATTGTCAACCCACTGTTGCTCAGTCCTCTCCTATCATCATTATTATCATCATTATTATTAATATTCATTCATTGTCAACCGCTGATGGTCGCGGTAGCCGCTTTATCCCTTTTTTTCAAGGGGTTGCGGGGAGGTTTCTGGAGCCAATCCCAGGTATCTAAGGGCGAAGGCAGGGTACACCCCAGACAAGTCGCCAGCTAATCGCAGGGCCCTTTACTGATGGCAGAGGCCGCCTCGTAAGGTGCCAAGTGTACATTCTGCACATCAGGAGCGATTTTGGGGTTCAGTATCTTGCTCAAGAATACTTCGTCAAGTAGCTCAGCTCCGCTCCGGGGAGCCGGGATTCGAACCAGCGACCTCCCGACACTGGTCGAACTGCTCTACCCGCTGAGCTACAGCTGCCGTTTTTATTATTATAGTAGTAGTAGTATTATTATATATATGTTTTGTATGTATTGTATCATACAGTACACACACAGCAGTAAGCCTGCTGGCAGTAAGCCTGCTGGCAGTAACCACTTCCACTCAATAGATATCTTGTGTGTTTCAAAGCCAACGAGCACTAGAGAGTAACAGCACACAGGCTAATCCCTGAGGTAGTGGCCAACTCGCTAAGTGCTATGATTTTGATTACTAGTAGTAATATAGACTTAATGGAACAAGTTCATGGAAATCGAATGATGGCTTATGAAGAACGTGATTCGATCCAACAGAGCAGGATACGTACGTAAGTTTATCTCTTTAGTTAACTTATCCAAGTGAAGTGTCCTTAAAACTAGTGAGGTGCAGAGGCTGGATGCTAGCTAGCAACACAAGACCAGACCACCATTCATTAAAAGCTACGGCTGGCTGCTTTTTTTCACGAACCTGAGCTGATCGAAGTATTATCAGGGGTTGGGGGAGATGATGTCTCACTCTCTACGTCTTGCTCTGGCTGCGACTTATTTTTTCCAAAAAACCTCCGTATATCCATAATAACACTACTGTAGTTTTACGTTAATAGGCGGGCTCTGTATCAGTAACGCATAGAGCGGGGAAGAGTAATACTGATTTTGAATTTGCAACAAATTATTCTGAATCTGCCCATATATGGGCATATACCATGAGGAAAGCCGGGCCAGCTTCTGCACGATTTGCGCTGGTGACATGCTGCATTTGTGGCTGCTGGCCGTGCGATATGCAACCACATGAAAACCTCTGGGGCTATTTTCATCATTAGTCAATTATATATATTTTCTACGGCAGAGAGATCCGGGGCTATTGCCCAAAACATCCGGGGCTATAGCCCCGGATGCCCAGGTCTAACGACGCGCCTGCAAAGATGTATATGTTGAAGCCAAAATGCTGAGAAGAATCGACACAGAGACGAGGTTGCAAAAGTGGGTTCCATTTATTCCTGGGCTGACAAACACTTATATACCTCAGGATCTGTTCATTTGCTTACACTGTTGTGTGGTGATGACCTGGGCTGTTACCAAAATGTCACAGTGACCTTGTTATTGTTCTTCTCAATGTTCTTTGTCTTTCCTGGATAATTGTGCAACTTCCAGCAACTCTCTCTAGGTTTGCGTGCGTATGTGCGTGTTCTTGTTCATCAATGTGTGTGTGTGTGTGTTTGTCCTGGTTGACTGGACCATACGTGTTGGTTCGGAGTGTGGACTTCCTGTTTTGCACAGTTTGGAAAGTCCTGGCACTTCTATGCGGTTATATGTGTGTGTGCTTATTAAGTGCGATGTTATCAGTACTTCCCAATGTTCTGTTTCTCTCAGACACATTCATATTCAAAGGTCAATACTGGTCATCTAGTCAGGACAGTTTTATCAATATTAGTCAGGCCATATCATAAGTGATAGTTTCAACTACTGTAAGGCTTACTCAACGGGTTCAACATGAACGTATTGCAAATACCGTTATGCAAATTATGTGACAAGTGTTGTTTTGTAGGCTAGTAGGCCGAACATCTGTCAGTTATCAGCTGTTGCTGCACAAGCACCACGCAGGTTGGTGCTGGTTGTGTTGGATGTGCCCCCTTCCCTTTCACCGTCTTCCCCCCAACTTCTCTTAAGTGCTTTAGCATGGAAAGCACTAGGTTATAAACGGAAATGAATTGCAGTAGATGTTCTTCTTCTTCTTCTTCTTCTTCTTCTTATTATTATTATTATTATTATCAGTAGTAGTATTAATACTACAACAACATCAACTACTACTACTACTAATAATAATAATAATGATAATAATGAGGATAACAATATAAAGAAGAGAGCTGCAACAGGAAATCTAATGTTAATTTATAATTTACAGGCATTGCTAACTGCCATGGCCAGGCATAAGAGGACCATTTGGAAGTATCCACGCACACAAGACTGGTGGCAGAACATTGTTCCTGGCTTTGACAATGCCACATTCATCAGGAATTTTCAGGTGTCCCATGCCTCTTTCCATTACATCTGTCGTCGCCTTGGCCCTGTTATGGAGAGACAGAATAATAACTACCAACAGGCCATTCCAGTGGTTAAAAGGATCGCCATAGCCCTGTGGAGACTGGCCACTAACAATGTTTATAGAAGTGTGGGTCACCTTTTTGGGGTTGGGACTTCTACTGTTTGCTGTTGTGTGGGTGAATTTTGTGATGCTGTTATAGATGTGCTGCTGCCTGATCACATCAAGACTTCAGATGCATGAAGGTTGAGAGAGATGTCAACTTATTTTGGCAACAAGTGGGGGGCACCTCAGTGCGTAGGAGCAATCGACAGCAGCCACATTCCCATTTTAACACCACACATGTACCCTCGAGAGTACCACAACAGAAAGGGATGGAGCTCAATTATATTACAGGCAGTTGTTGATGGAAAGGGCTTGATTTGGGATGTGTGTGTGGGATTTCCTGGCAGTGTCCATGATGCCCGTGTGCTGAGGCAGTCATGGTTGTGGGAAAGGGTGAGTGATGGACATTTCTTCAATCAAAACATAGTCAACATCTCTGGGCATAACATAGGGCAGTACTTGATTGGAGACCCTGCCTGTCCACTGCAGACGTGGCTAATGACGCCCTTCTGGGACACAGGCAGACTGACCCCTGAACAGAGGACCTACAACTCCAGACTAAGCAGAGCCCGGGCTATTGTGGAAACCACCTTTGGGAGACCGAAGGGTAGATGGCGGTGTCTCCTAAAGCAGAATGACTGCCAGGTGGAGCGAACCAAGAAGATGGTGCTGATCTGTTGTGTATTGCACAACATTTGTGAGGAAAATGACGAGTACCTCCTCAACAGAATTACAGACCACAACCAGCCTCTTGTACGTTCGCTTCGAGATGGTCAGGAAGGTCAGCAGCAGAATCCTGCTGATGTAAGCATTGGCTTATGATGAACAGCATTGGCAGAGTACTTCAATGAATTTATTTGATTTTTGTTCAGATGTAAACAGATTTTTTTTTTTTATCACCAGTGCCTTTTCTGTTTCTTTTCTATAGTGAAAAAGTCACTAATTTCCTCTCCCTGTTATTTGTGAGTAGTTTTTTGTTCTGATGGCTGAGTAGTGTGAATTTGTGTGTGCATGTTTTTGTGTATTTGTTTAAGTTTGAACAGCCTGTTGAAGGCTTAATGAATTCCTAGTGCATGCTACAGTACATTTGCCATCAAAGAAATAAATTAAACTGGAGAACTATTGATGTGTCACAAAATGTGGTTGTGTAATTGGCATCATAAGAGGTCATCACATAAATTGAATAAGCTCAGCAAACAATGGAATAATCTGAAGTCAATCAGCCATGGGAATACAACAAGCTGCCTGCAGGAATCCAACATGACCCCAAATCTATATAGGCCCTATAGTTACACAGCTAAATTTGCACACCCTAGACCTTAAGTAATGGTGCAACTTTTGATGTGTTAAAAACAGAGAAAAGAGAACAGTTGCATTATTTGCATTCATTTTGAAGCAGTAATTTATTTAGAGGTGGAATGTGTATTCAAATGACTGCTGGCCCTCCTCAAATACACTTGAAGCTCAGGCAGACTTAAAAGTAGTTGAACTGCAAACCTTCAGGCATTAAATAAAAAAAAGACATGTCAGAATGTACAAACAAAAAATAGTTTTCTTTGCAAAAGTGTCTGTGAAAATAAAGTGATCTATAGTGCAAGGAGGGTCTTTCAATAAATTAAACATTCACTGCCATGTAAATAACACGAACTTCATAAGACACCTTCAAGGCTCAATCCTTAAGGAAACATAAAAACAGAAATGTGTTAAGAGTGACCTCACTGCCCCTGTTGGCAGCCTCCAATGATGACACTAGCCTCTCCACCAGCCCCATCAGCACAGTGTTGGACTGCTGCATCTCCTGCAGCATCCGGTCATCCCGCTCCTCTGCTCTTCCATTCCTCTCAGCTTCCCTCTCCTCTGCCCTCGCACCCGTCTTGTCCATGTATTCGAGGACGTCCTCAAAACTGCTTTGTCTCTTCCTTTTCTCTGGGTAACAGGAAACAGAGGTTACTACAGACAGGGACAGGAGCAGGGGAAAGAGGACTGGAGGGAAGAAGAAGAGCTCCATACTCCATACATGGAGTTGAGGCTACTTATTTTGCAATGTTTGTCTCGGGTCAGGCACTTCAGGCTCTGTGTCCGACTGATTTATATCAGTCACCAATGATCCTAAGGGCAATGTATATCATAAAAAATTCACAACATGGTTAACAATTATGTTTACAATTCCATAATGTACAACTGGCAATGTTTTTGCACTGACAAAAGTGTCTAGGCCTCAAATGTGGCCACAAATGTGTCTGGGCCTCTTTAGAGATGTAGAAACTGTATACATTTCCCATGGTTTTAGAGAGTATTAATATGCAGTGGGTAACATGCATGAGTAGGCTAAAAAGCACATTTGAATGTGTCAACTGTACTCAGTCTTACTACTGCATGTTTTCTGTGTCATGGTGTAGGCAACCACCATAATCCAATATAGCATTATAGTGTTGCTCTCGTGTATGCTACCACAACATTATATTATACATCTAGCCTACTGTGTTAAAACTTACCGATGTCAGATTGCAGCGTGGAGGGCCGTGAAGTTGAGGGGCTTTCTGCCTCCTGTTGCTGTCCCAGCGGCTGCTGTGGCACTGTTCAGTGCTCCCTCTGCTTGGTTAGCAGGTCTGCACCCCATCACACTGTCCAGTAACTCACAGGAGTCATCTAAATCTCCATGCCCATTCCCACTTTTACTGAGATCTTTCTTTGTGTCTCTATAATCTTTTTTTAGCTTTTTCAGTTTGTTTTGGATGTGATCAGTAGTGCGGTGGAACCCAGCCTTTGCCTTTTCTTCCCCCAGTTCGGCATACAGCTTGATTTTTCTTGTGCTGCACTCTAACTTCTGTTGAAATACTGCTGACGTCCATATGGCCAGTAAATATTTGGTCTCTGTATTGTTATTGTGTGTTAAATAAGAGTCTCACAAATGACGATCAGGTTTGTGTTGTTTACTGTGTGAACGTGCTCTGCTACACACACTTTACAGCAGCTGTAAATCCCCTTTGGCCCCACCTCTCTTTACGACTGTTACTGTTATCAGTACATCTTTCCCCTTCATGAACACCAACATAAATAACAGAGCCTGTCATAAAAAAAAACAATATTAATAATGGGCATGAACACTCCTGTTGAAACAACAGCAAGAAAAGGTTTATAGAAACAACAGCATAAGCTGCACCTTTCAAACATCTGCATGTGACTTGAACACTTCTTTTGAAACATAGCTGGTAGATTATGAACACTACCCACGCCCCAAAGTCAGTGGCTGTTACAGTCTCTGTATCCACAACTACAGGTCCAGCTTAACCACAGGCTTCCTGGTCCGCTCTGACCTGCGTAGCTGCATGGACTGCTGCATCATCTTGGACGTGTCCCTTGCCATCACACCTGCATGGCACGGGACTTCTGTTACATTGTCACTATCGTGTCCTTCATCTCTTTGTGCCCTTGCTCTTATTCCCTGCTCATTCAGCCTATTCTCCAGCCTCAGGTCATCCTCTCTGACCACCTGTGGTGGCCATGGCTCTGTGGTTTTCAACAGATGTCTCCTGTTTCTGCGATAGACATCCCCGTTCTCTGTCATGACATTGTATGACCTGGGAGCAACCTGTTGCATAAGGACGGCTCTTCTGTCCCATGACCCAGGTCCCTCCATGCGAACTACATCCTTTCCCTGTAGTGGCAGTAGAGCAGTGGCTGTGCGATCATGACATGCCTTTCGTTTCTGTTGTAGCCTTCTGGCTTTCTCTGCTCACACCTCATCTCTGTGTTCAGGTATGTGTGTGAGGTGACTGGGCAGTCGAGTGCGGATCTTGTGCCCCAGCACCAGCTCAGCTGGTGACTTGCCACTTTCCAGCGGGGCTGCTCTGTATGCCATCAGGGCCAGGTATGCCTCAGTATTGCTATGTGCTGCCTTTTTTAATAGTCTTTTCACAATCTGTACTCCTTTCTCAGCCTTTCCGTTGGCCTGTGGATAAAGAGGACTGGAAGTTACATGATTGAACTCATACTCTGAAACAAACACCTGAAACTCATGACTGGCATAGGCAGGACCATTGTCAGAAACCAGAGTTAGTGGGTGGGATGCCCTGCCTGGAAAAGATTGCCTTAAGCTGATTTATCACAGCTCTTAATGTGATGCTGGGTAATAAATATGTTTTGGGATAATTTGAATAGTAATCTATTACTAGCAAATAGTCTTTGCCCTCCTAGTGAAATATGTCAGATCCTACCTTCTACCAAGGCTGCGATAGGAGCTCTGTGGTAATGAGGGGTTCCTTTGTTTGCTTGTAATGATGCTCCTGACATGTAGCACTCTCACTGACCAGCTGCTCAATATCACAGTTCATGTTTGGCCAGTAAAGAGCCTCGCGTGCTCTCCTTTTTGATTTTTCTGCACGCAGGTGCCCTTCGTGTATTCTGCTGAGCATTTCTCTGTGCATAGATGTTGGCACGACAATCCCGTCACATTTAAGCAGAAGTCCATCAACCACAGAGAGCTCTGACTGAATGTGATAATATTGTTTACATGACCCCTTCTTCCACCCCTCTCTTAGATTTCTCATCACCTTCATCAGAATGGGGTCCTTTGCTGTTTCTGTGGCTATCTTTGACAGCTGTACGCTACATAGACCATGTCAACATGAAGAACCACGTCCTCTTCTGCCTCAGTGTCATGCATGATATTAGGTGCAGCTCTGGACAGTCTATCTGCAATGAACATTTGTGTGCCCGGTACATATGTGAGTTCATAATCATAACGCTGCAGTTTCATCATAAGTCTCTGTATCCGTGGCGACATGTCACACAGGTTCTTCTTAGCAGTCCCGAGCAGTGGCTTATGGTCTGTTTCAAGGATAATCTTAGGGAGTCCATAAATGTAGGCATGACATTTTTCACAGCCAAAAGCCAAAGCAAGGCATTCCTTTTCAATTTGTGCATATCTGCACTCTGTAGCCGTCACTGAGCATGATGCATATGCTACTGGATGCCATGCTCCCTCATCCTCCTGGAGGAGGACGGCCCCCAGACCATCTTATGAGGCGTCTATAGAAACTTTTGTTGTCTTTTCAGGACAGAAAAACTTCAGTAAAGGTTCGCTTGCTAGAACACTTAACAGTTCCTTCCATTCTGTGTCATGTTCATGTGCCCACTGGAACTCTGTCTCATGATGTAGTAGCTTTCTCAGATTAGCAGTTTTTACAGCTAAATTTGGCACAAATTTCCCCAGATAGTTCAGCATTCCAAGGGCCCTCTGTACCCCTTTTCTGTCCCTTGGCTTCTCCATGTCATATATAGCTTTTACTTTTACCTCATCTGGTTGAACTCCCGCTGTTGATCTTGTCTCCAAGAAACTTGATTTCACTGACATTGAACTGACATTTTTCTCTGTTTAATTTGAGTCCATACTCCTGTATCCTCTTGAGTCTCTTCTCCAGTCTGGTGTCATGTTCTTTCTGTGTCGCACCCCACACAACCAGATCATCCACATACACCCTCACACCATCCAGCCCCTCAATAATTTGCTCCATTGCATGGTGGAAGATTTCAGGGGCAGAACTAATTCCAAAGGGCAAACGTTGGTATGAGTATCTGCCAAAAGAGGTATTAAAGGTGCACAGCTTGGCACTCTCCTCATCAATCTTCAGTTGCCAAAAACCATGTGAGGCATCCATCGTAGAAAAGTATTTTGCTCCTGTCATTTCGCTAATTATTTCCTCTCTTTTTGGTATCTGATAGTGTTCTCTTTTAATGTTAGCATGAAGGTCCTTTGGGTCCATGCAAACACGGAGTTTGTCATTTTTCTTTGAGTTGACACAGACCATAGAATTTACCCAGTCAGTGGGCTCTTCTATCCTCTTTATGACTCCCAGGCTCACCATACGGTCTAGTTCTGCCTTCAGTCTGCCACTGGGACTCTTCTGGGCACGTGGATCACAGGTTGCGCATCCTCTCTCAGTTTGATGGAGTATGTGAAGGGCAGTGCTAATGGAGCGAGACAGATCTGTACTGCTTAGTGGGGCACTTTGCACATTTGCCATTTCATTAATGGTGTAGACTCGTTTAACCAAGCCCAAATCCACACATGCTTTATCTCCCAGTAATGCCTCGTGTCCGTCAGGTACAACAGTGAACATCACATGATGAAGGCGGTTCTTGTGCTTAATTGTCAGCCTGCATGTTCCTTTTGTCTCTATGCTCTGTCCATTATATGCCTTCAAAGCCACTGTTTTGTTCAATAGCTTGGGTCTCACCTTGAGATTCTGTGCATCACTCCAGCTTATTAGGTTTGCCTTAGCCCCTGTGTCAAGCTTAAAAGGAACTATGGTGTTATTTACCAGCAGAGGAGATGTCCAAACTTCACTCTGTAGTTCCACTGCATGCTCCTCCGTTCCATCCACAGCCTGTTTTGAGTCACTTTGCACTGTTCCAATAAACAGTGCTTCTTCTATGTCAACTGCATGCACTGTCTTTTTATTTTCGGATTTTTCCCCCCAAAAGCACATCTTAGCAAAGTGGTTCCTGCCTCTGCATTTTGCACAAGTTTTACCGTATGCCGGACACTGGCGGGCTGCATGTCTGTTACCGCACTGTCTGCAGTCGTAAGGCATCATATTCCACGGCTCTGCACGCCCTCCCGTGTCCTTTTTGTTTACAACGTCCACCGACATGTTCAGTCCCAGCGTTCTCGAACCCATTGCCATCGTACTTGTGCCAGTTACTGCGGTGTTACTCTGTCAAAAAATTTTTGCGTGCAAGGCAGAAAGTTCACTCGCGTGACAAAGTTTACTGTCGGTTACTGTCGCTCAGCATTTGTTCTCTCACCCGCTTCTCCTATATACCAAACACAACTTGATCACGTATCATCGAGTCCTTAAGTTCTCCAAAGTTGCATGTTTGTGCTTTGGTCTTCAAGTCAGTCAAAAAAGCACAGAAGGACTCACCCTGTTTTTGCAAGCGAGAGCGAAAAACATATCTCTCATAGACTTCATTTTTCCGGGGTGTGCAGTAGTCATCGAAAAGTCCCAGCACCTTGTCCAAATCATCTTCTTTCTCATCCAACATGAATGTATTAAACACTTCAATAGCCTGCGGGCCAGCCATTGTCAGCAACAAAGCCACGTTACGTTCTCCTGAATTAGACGAGGCGCCAATGACAGTGAGGTGGAGAAGAAAACGTTGCTTGAAGGACCGCCAGTTTTCATCCACGTTTCCATCCAGCTGCAGATTAGCGGGCGGTTTTATCCCCTCCATCGTCGTAGTATGTCCTTATCGTGAGTACAGTAATTCCTGGTACCATGTATTGTTACTGTGTTAAATAAGAGTCTCACAAATGACGATCAGGTTTGTGTTGTTTACTGTGTGAACGTGCTCTGCTACACACACTTTACAGCAGCCGTAAATCCCCCTCTTTACGACAGTTACTGTTATCAGTACAGTCTCCTCACTGACCACTGCACAATCTTCTTGTCACTTGATTTCGCTGCCATATTCCACACACGTTTTCTTTCTTTGTTTATTTTACCGCGTGACCCATGACCCTTTATATCAATGGACCTGCTGACGTCTACTTTGTCGTCACGGTTCGCTTAGAAAAAACAACTTTTACTTGGTTCCCGTCAGGAACTAACTTTTCAGGTCCCGAACACTCTGATTTTCGGCGTGAACACGTCAGTCCGTTCAAGATTAGGTGCGGGAACCGGCACCGGCACGGTTCTCTGTCGGCCTGAAAACGCTAACAGAAATCCGGCGCTGCGGCTCCTGAAGAGGCGTGACGGTACATGCCATGATGATGACGTCTGTGTGTTTTAAAGGTGTTTCCCAGGTGTCTTCCTGTTAATCTAAACCCGCGGATAGTTTATAATCATATGGATGCTGTTACAATGTGTTGTGATTGAGATCCTGACCCACCAAACATCCTGGAAAGTGACGAAGTTGCGTTTTTCGCTCTAAATTACATAAATAATCACCATCAGTAATCTGGACGCTGTCTGACTCTGTCACTCGCGGGGACGGAGGCTGTTTTCCAGGGGAAGGTTCACTGAAGTCTCGGTCTGGAGGTCTGGAGGTCTGGAGGGCTGAAGGTCGTGTTGATTTATTTATATCACTTGGTGAGTAAAAGTTTTTTGCCAGTGACAGACGCTGTTTTTCGGGCAGAAATGTGACGAGGAGTCCGCCAGACATACGGGAGGACAGACAGGAGGACAGACGCTTCTCCACGTATATCAGCAGTATTGTTTTCCTCACATAAGTTGACAAAGACAGTTACAGTTACTACGTTACTGTTGTTTGGTCATGTAACGTTGCTTTGTGGGAAATTTCTCTGTATTAAGTTGAGTGAAGGACCTGTGTAGTTAACCGGCCGTCCGATCGACACGCCCGCGATAGGTGAAGCCGGCTTATCAGTTCACACTGGTTCGGTTCGCCAATAATGCGGCCCTGATACTACCTCCAGAGGCGGATCAGTGCCGGAGCGAAATTTCTCTCCTTGCCGCATCCAAGAGATTCACAATGGGGTCGGTCTCTGACCTGGTACGCGAGGAACAGACTTCGACATCGGAAAATAAACTTGGATTAAAGCTTAAATCTTCACTGGATGTTCGTATCAGTAACCCAATTAGCTCTGGATTTCCACGCCTGAGTAATCTCACCTGTAAGTCTATTTAGCCTACCAATATTTCAGAGTTTTAAAGTGCGCTGCAAGGTTCGATTTTCGAATTTGTGCTGCATGTAAACTTATTCCCTCCTATATCTGTGTCAGTATACAGGTGCTGGTCATATAATTAGAATATCATGAAAAAGTTAGAAAAGTATGAAACTTGTATAATGTATACATCCATTCCACACAGACTGATATATTTAAAGTGTTTATTTCTTTTCATTTTGATGATTATAACTGACAACTAATGAAAACCCCAAATTCAGTATCTCAGAAAATTAGAATATTGTGAAAAGGTTCAATATTGAAGACACCTGGTGCCACACTCTAAATCAGCTAATTAACTCAAAACACCTGCAAAGACCTTTAAATGGTCTCTCAGTCTAGTTCTGTAGGCTACACAATCATGGGGAAGACTGCTGACTTGACAGTTGTCCAAAAGACGACCATTGACACCTTGCACAATTAATGCTCATACTTTTCAGTTGGCCAACATTTCTAACAATGCTTTTTTTTGTATTGGTCTTAAGTAATATTCTAATTTTCTGAGATACTGAATTTGGGATTTTCATTAGTTGTCAGTTATAATCATCAAAATTAAAAGAAATAAACATTTGAAATATCAGTCTGTGTGTAATGTATGAATATAATATACAAGTTTCACTTTTTGAATGGAATTACTGAAATAAATCAACTTTTTCATGATATTCTAATTATATGACCAGCACCTGTATATGTCTAACCATGTTGAATGATCAATTTTCTTTTTCTTAAAATAACAATTTCTGTGTCTCTTTATATCTCAATGTACATCCATGTCTTACCCAATATACACTTTGTACATTAACACTACGCAAGAGCATTACCCCTCATTGTACATCCAACCTTCACACACAATCTCATTTGGCCATAACTGAAAAATCTACTTAATCTCCCATTATACGAATACATACTTCCTACGAGCACTGCACTAGTGTTTTAAATGAGAAGGAATTTTTAATTTAAGAGCGATGTTTATTTTTGAAACATGTGAGAACCAATGTAAAATACAAATGTGTTTCAGTTTTGGGATTTAAATTACAGAATGGACTCAGTGCCTGGCTGAATTCGTGTTGTTCTCTGTTGAGTTTCAAAAAAGCCTTAAAATGTCAAATGAAATAAAAACTGATTCATTCAGAATTAGAATCAGAATTCCTTTATTTGTCCCACAAACAGGGACATTTCTACGGAAGCGTATTGCATTCACTTGATACATTTATTTTTTGGTTTGTTTTTTGGAATAATTATTTCTGTTTTTCTGAGTAATTTTTTTTTCTGTTTTTCGGAGTAATTTTTTTCATGAAATATCGAGATACTTCGAACTCCTGCGAGAACATCCAACCTGTAACAGACTCCCGTTCTCCTGTGGACCATGTCGTGGACCTATGGTGACTCCTGCCCGCGCATACATAACCTGACTCTCGCCAGTGAGTAAGCCAGGCGGAGCCAGGTGGAACGAAATGCATCTCCGCCTGTCTGACAGCCAGGAAGGACTGAATGAAGAGTGAAGGTGGAGCCACAGGTGGAGAACCTGGCTTACCTTCGTCTCTGCCAAAGATAGTCCAGGTGTTAGGATTGACTTTCTTCTCACGATGAAGCTCAAGAGTCAGGATTTACAAAATGTAACACAAGGCAGCAGATGAGCCTTTTTTCTGTTTCTTGTTGACTTGAGCAGGCAGCAGTCTTCACAGTGAGTCTCAGGCCGGACCTGCTGCCTGTCACAGCTCTGTGTTTGGTACTGACTGTTAGCAGGTTGGGACGAGCCATCATCAACCTGTAGACTGGACAAAGCTGGCAGCCATTGTTATTCTGACAGACTCTGAACTGTGTTGATAGGAGAGAGAAGGTCGGCCTTCTAGCACCTGCTGGTTCCTCACAATCACAACATCTGCTGGAAACCTCAATAAAACCTGTTGAATGTAAAGTGTCAGGAAACGTCTCAGTCCTGAGAGACAAAGCTCGTACTGGATCACAAACCACCGCACATTCTCTCCTGTTCACTGGTCTGACCATGTCTCAGTGACTGTGTGGAGGTCTGAGGGGAAACACCTGCACAACATCACTGCAACACTGTTCACACCTCAATAAAGAGCCATGAGAACAGTTCATACAGTAAAATACTGTGATAGAGAGGAGGGTTATAACTGGAGGGAGAAGCTGAAGCTGAAGCTGAAGCTGCGAACTGTTCAGACGACTATAAGAAGTGAGTGCATTTCAGTCTGCGGTGTGAAACTGTGGGATGGTATTATGTCCTGTTTCATTTTAAAGCCTTTATGGGTCCATACCGATGACGGGCCGGTGTTCTGGTGCATCAATAACTTCCAGTTCTGTTGTCAGAACCAGAACAAACCTGCAGAGTCACTGTGTGTTCAGGATATCAGAGAAGCAGAGACAGAAAGAGAACAGAGCAGTTCAGACTGCAGCACTGACAGTCATCTCCACTTGTTGTGATTGGTCCGTCAGTCACTGCTGGATGAAGCTCTCCTCTCCACTCCACCTCCCAGTAACACGGCCCAGTCAGAGCCTCTCCACCCACCAGCTGATGGTGCCGCTTCAACCTCTCTGGATCATCAGGACATAGCTGATCCTCTCAACACCTCCACCTTTCATCACTACCACCTGATGAGAGAATGAGAGAGAGCAGAAGTGATCCATGAGTGTTTACAGAGACTCCCTCCATCAGTGTCAGCTGGGCCGTAAAGTATACCCCCGCAGCCCCCGCCCCTGCCTGTAAAACAAATGTCTTTTTTTTTTTTTTTACTTCTTCTTCTTTTTTTTTACCGTGACATATAGGGTTCAGGTCATGATATTGTCTGTATTTTGAGCGTAAAAATAACACAAATATTTAAAATAAAATAAAACGTTTGATACGTCAGAGACTTTTGGTCCAATTGATACGCTGTCAGAGACACTTAGAAAATATCAAAGCGGTGCACAAAAATGGCACAACGAAGAAAAATCTGCTGCATTTTGTGCCAAACTACCGAAAATCACTACTCTATTTGGAAATCCTGTCAGACGTGAAGAAGGATGCAGTCTGTTAACAGGTGGGTAATCTGGTATAGCTGACAGTGTTTACTACAGTTATCGATGGCAAAATAAACAGTTATTAAACAGCCTTATTATGTGGAGTTATTTAACCTATATGTTATGCTGAGGGGCTTTTTTTTCCCAGAATCTCAAAATAATATGCGTTTTAAGGCTTTCATATAGCTAGACTATACAGGATTTATAATAGGCACAAAAACGGCTATAGCCATGCTACTGCCACATAAGAGTCATAACAGGATACCGGTAGGCTATTTCATTAATAAAAATACAAGCTATAATAAAAATGTTAACCGGCATGTTAAAAATTCAGCTTCAGCACCGGGTCAGGGAGACAGCCCCGTGCACCCTGCAGCTTCAGCACCAGGACAGGGAGACAGCCCCGTGCACCCTGCAGCTTCAGCACCAGGACAGGGAGACAGCCCCGTGCACCCTGCAGCTTCAGCACCAGGACAGGGAGACAGCCCCGTGCACCCTGCAGCTTCAGCACCAGGACAGGGAGACAGCCCCGTGCACCCCGCAGCTTCAGCACCAGGACAGGGAGACAGCCCCGTGCACCCAGCAGCTTCAGCACCAGGACAGGGAGACAGCCCCGTGCACCCCGCAGCTTCAGCACCAGGACAGGGAGACAGCCCCGTGCACCCCGCAGCTTCAGCACCAGGACAGGGAGACAGCCCCGTGCACCCAGCAGCTTCAGCACCAGGACAGGGAGACAGCGCATTCATGTCCACCATAAAAAGAAATCGAGCGTGGCTCAGTTCAAGATTTGGCACACACTCTATTCATAAAGCACCACTCCATATTACCAAGTGTGCCTGATGTTGCCATGGCGGAGCAAACAAAAGACAGATGGACAGATGAATCTATGATGTTAAAGCTCCTACATGTTCATACACAGACTGACAGTCAAACATCAGCTGTGGTTACTGGACTTCAGCACAGCTTCTGCTCTGTACAAACACCACATGGTTACTAAATGTAATGATGGTTCTCTGAAATCAGAGCAGTGATTTGCAGGCTTCAGACAGACTGATCTGTACGGTGGCCCTGAAGGTCAAAACACATCAACATCACAGATTACAGAAAAGGTGGGACAGCGTTCTTGTTTGTAATTGGACAGAACCAGAGTCCTCATGGAGAGTTTGATGTTTTGTGAAATGTTGTTGTGTTTTGACCTTCAGGGCCACCGTAGACCTGAGAGCTGTGACACAGATCAGCTGATCAGTTGTTTAGTGTTTTAGAGAGATCACATCTGATGAATGAGGACGACTGTCTCTACACATCCTGTGATGCTGTCAGCTGTAATCCAGCTTTACTTCCTATAGACATGAACACAACAACAACAGTTGTCTTCACATCAACTCAACACCAGATCACAACAAGCTTCTGGCTCGTCTGATTGGCTGACTGCTCTCTCTCTGTCTTTCTGTCCAATCATGAAGCCTGTCACCGTTCTCCTCTCACAGCTTCACTGAGGAAAACAGGAAATACTGGATCTTTACTTTGATACTGACTGTGTTCAGAACAATACTGCTGAAACCAGCGTGGACTGACTCCAACCCTCTACTGACCTCAGAGTCTCCAGTCTACAGTGTGGACTGTCCTTCAGATCAGACAGCAGCTTCACTCCTGAATCCTGCAGGTTGTTTCCTCTCAGGTCCAGCTCTCTCAGATGGGAGGGGTTGGACTTTAGAACTGAGGCCAGAGAATCACAGCTGATCTCTGACAAACTGCAGCTCTCCAATCTGAATAAAGAATAAATGATGAAGATAAAAATCCATTTATAATCCAATCAGATGTGTTCAGGTTTAAATGTGCAGCTCAACATCACTGTGTCCTAATTCGCTCCGATTGTTATCAGACGATATTGGTTCTGAATAGTTTGATGGGTGGTCTCTAAAAGGGCCAATCAGAAGAGCCGATCAGATAAACACAGGAGACAGTTTTTCTTTAATACATGAAGCATGGAGAGAAGAGCCACAGTGTTCTCTGCAGTCTTCCACATTGTCTTGACTTCTATACAGCAGAACAGTGGTTACAGACTTTATGACAAGTGTTACCCAGGCCTTCCCCAAGGCAGTGACCCTCTGATGTTTGACTGGACAATAAGTGTCATCCTCGCTGCCTTCTGTTATCATCCTCATATGAACTCCTCACCTGTTCTATCCCTGACACCTGCCCACACCTCAGGTGAAGGGGAATCTCCCCTCCTCTCACATCCTGACATCTTCTCTACCATACATTGATGTTTGAATCCAGAACTGCGGGTGCCGACAAGGGCAAATGCACAGCAACGGCCAAACACTGCAAATACCTAAACGATGCAGAACCAAAACGACACAAACCCCCAAAACACATGCAATAGAGAAATGCTACATACTGAGTCAACACAGCAGAAAAGCCCCAGGCCGAGAACGTAAAATCGGCTAGCGTTAGGCCTACGTAACTCTGGTAATCTTTTTGAACTGTTATTGTTATATTATTGGAAAAGATTACAATCAAATGTTTAAACCACTTACCTATTTATGTCGCCTCTCTAAAAGTTTTACTCCCCCCTGTCAGGTACAATGTACAGACTAGTCCATACAGTATGATAGGTCCAGGTCGGGACCCCCTAGCGGCCCGGCGCTTTTCCGTTGTGTGGACACTACTGTTGTGTTGACTCAATATGCAGCATTTCTCTATTGCATGTGTTTTGGGGGTTGGTGTCGTTTTGGTTTTGCATCTTTTCTGTATTTGCAGCGTTTGGTCGTTGCTGCACATTTGCCCTTGTCTGCCACCGTACAAAACTGTTTAATTATCACCAGTTAGAATAGTGTGTAACTAAAGTGGGCCTGTAAAGACGGACTAGTGAGGAGATGAGTCTCCGTGTTCGCTGTGAGGACGTTTAATGTCCCCGACAACCTCTGTAGTCTCATTTAGACACTTGTTAGCAACTGCTAACTGTTTTTAACACATCAAGAGCTTCATCATTAAACTGTGGGACATTTAATGATGGATTTTATGTTGGAGAACAAAACGTGTAAATATGTTCAGCCTGTGGTAACCACACACCTTATTTCACTTATTTAACTAAAAACACATTCAACACACTCACAGACTTTGAGATGAGGGAACAGGATGTGCTAACATGCTAACATGCTAACAGATGTCTGGTTTCAGGACAACAGACTACACCTCTCTATAGGGAGGGGAAGTCCTGCCCCTTCAGGTAGAACTCATGGGACCTGATTTCAATGAAGAAAGTGTCTGTTTGTGGTAAATAAATTAAAACCTCATGTAGTTTTGTGTTAAACCACTCAGTGAACTACTTCCTCTCACTCAACATACTTCACCAACACTAACATGGCCGCCACCTCCACACAGAAGAAGGTCTGGTCATACTGACAGCTGCAGTTATGTGAAAGGAGAGTTGGTCAGTTCTGTGAGCTGCTGATATTCAGGACGACTCTACAAGGTTTCAGTCAGCGTTAAACCAGACGTCACTTAACGACTGTTGGCTGTGTCGTCTTTATAATCACATATTTTCACAGTCTTATATTTCAGTAGTTTTATGACAAACTGAAACTTTCTTGAGAAAATGTTTCTTTTAAACTGAGTATCTCTGAATGAGAATATTCACAAGCTTTTAAACTGAGAAACATCATGTATGAAATTCATGACACAATTGAAACGAGAGCAGAAAATTATTTGTCTAATTTTTTCTGAAATAAGGTCCCAGGTGGTCGACCAGAGGGGGTGTGGCTTCACCTCTCTATTGTGGATCATCATCATGGTGACATTATCCTGTCAACTCAACATTCACCCACCTGTTCACATCAACACACATTAATAACTACAATTATAGTTTGTGTGTGTGTATGTGTATGTGTGTGTGTGTCTGTATGTGTGTGTGTGTGTGTGAACTGAAGGAAATTTAAAACTTCTGTTCTAGATTTAAATTTAATAAACACAGAGAAAAAACACATGAACTGACTTCAGAGTCTCCAGTTGAAAGCTTGCGCTCTCCAGTCCAGAACACAGCAGCTTCACTCCTGAATCCTTCAGGTCGTTTCCACTCAGGTCCAGCTCTCTCAGATGGGAGGGGTTGGACTTCAGAGCTGAGGCCAGAGAATCACAGCTGATCTCTGACAATTTGCAGTAACTCAATCTGAATAAAGAATAAATGATGAAGATAAAAATCAATTAATAATCAAATCAGATGTGTTCAGGTTTAAATGTGCAGCTCAACATCACTGTGTCCTAATTAAGGGCACTCCGATTGTTATCAGATGATATTGGTTCTGAATAGTTTGATGGGTGGTCTCCAAAAGGGCCAATCAGAAGAGCCGATCAGATCAACACAAGAGACAGTTTCTCTTTAATCCATGCAGCATGGAGAGAAGAGCCACAGTCTTCTCTGCAGTCTTCCACATTGTCTTGACTTCTATACAGCAGAACAGTGGTTACAGACTTTATGACAAGTGTTACCCAGGCCTTCCCCAAGGCAGTGACCCTCTGATGTTTGACTGGACAATAAGTGTCATCCTCGCTGCCTTCTGTTATCATCCTCATATGAACTCCTCACCTGTTCTATCCCTGACACCTGCCCACACCTCAGGTGAAGGGGAATCTCCCCTCCTCTCACATCCTGACATGTTCTCTACCATACATTGATATTTGAATCCAGAACTGTTTATTTCCCACCAGTTAGAATAGTGTGTAACTAAAGTGGGCCTGTAAAGACGGACTAGTGAGGAGACGAGTCTCCGTGTTCGCTGTGAGGACGTTTAATGTCCCCGACAACCTCTGTAGTCTCATTCATACACTTGTCAGCAACCGCTAACTGTTTTTAACACATGAAGAGCTTCATCATTAAACTGTGGGACATTTAATGATGGATTTTATGTTGGAGAACAAAACATGTAAATATGTTCAGCCTGTGGTAACCACACACCTTATTTCACACATTTAACTGAAAACACATTCAACACAGTCACAGACTTTGACACGAGGGAACAGGATGTGCTAACATGCTAACGTGCTAACAGATTTCTGGTTTTGGGACTACAGACTACACCTCTCTATAGGGAGGGGAAGTCCCGCCCCTTCAGGTGGACCTTATGGGACCTGATTTCAGTCAACAAAGTGTCTGTTTGTGGTAAATAAAGTCAAATCTCATGTAGTTTTGTGTTAAACCGCTCAGTGAACTACTTCGTCTCACTCAACATACGTCACCAACACCAACATGGCCGCCGCCTCCACACAGAAGAAGGTCTGGTCGTACTGACAGCTGCAGTTATGTGAAAGGAAAGTTGGTCAGTTCTGTGAGCTGCTGATATTCAGGACGACTCTACAAGGTTTCAGTCAGCGTTAAACCAGACGTCACTTAACGAATGTTGGCTGTGTCGTCTTTATAATCACATATTTTCACAGTCTTATATTTTATTAGTTTTATGACAAACTGAGACTTTCTTGAGAAAATGTTTCTTTTAAACTGAGAAACATCATCTGTGAGATTCATGACACAATTCAAACCAGAGCAGAAAATTATTTGTCTCATTTGTTCTGAAATAAGGTCCCAGGTGGTCGACCAGAGGGGGCGTGGCTTCACCTCTCTATTGTGGATCATCATCATGGTGACATCATCCTGTCAACACAACATTCACCCACCGGTTCACATCAACACACATTAATAACTACAATTATAGTGTGTGTGTGTGTGTGTGTGTGTGTGTGTGTGTGTGTTTCTGTGTGTGTGAACTCAAGGAAATTTAAAACTTCTGTACTAGGTTTAAATTTCATCAACTCAGAGAAAAAACACATGAACTGACCTCAGAGTCTCCAGTCGACTGTTTGGACTCTCCAGTCCAGAACACAGCAGCTTTACTCCTGAATCATTCAGGTTGTTGTGACTCAGGTCCAGCTGTCTCAGATGTGAGGGGTTGGACTTCAGAGCTGAGATGATGACTTCACAGTGAGTCTCTGAGAGTTCACAGTGAGTTAGTCTGTGAATACAGATAATAAAACATTTAAATCAGCTAAAATCTGACTCTTTACTATGAAAACAGACTCTATACATTTTGCATCACAAAGCACATGAACATGAGCAGCTGTAGCTCAGCTGGTCAGTCACCGATCACAAGGTTTGTAGTTTGAAACTTGAGCTCCTCGGCTCCTTGAGCTGCCTGAGGAGATCAGCTGGGCTGAATCAGTGGCCCATTTTAAATCTCCCTAAAAACACACCTGTATAAAACGGCTTTTAACGTCTGATTCTGATGATTTCAGCTTTGTTTTATTTTGGTTTGACATATTTGTGTTTGTCTGTTTTCTTCATTCTGCTGTCTTTATATTTATATTTGTAATTGTCCCTGTAATACTTTTCTTGTGACTCTTTCATTGTTGTGCTGTTTTATTTGTGTCCAACAAACTGATGTGAGTGCTTTTAAAGTGTCATTTAAATCAATATAAATACATGTTGAAGTGTCCTTGAGGGAAATAATGAAGCAGAAATGACAGTTTATGACAAAAGTGTTGAAATAAGTGTGACGTGAACGTGTCAGATGTTAGTTTACAGGGTGCTCTGATTTATATTGGTTCAGCTTCATGTTCACATGATGATCAGTGTACTGTGAAGTCACTGTAGGTTGTAACTGCACTCGTATGTATTTACCTCACTGATGTGTTTGTGTGTATTGTCTCAATCTTTGATGCACTTTATTCTGTCACTCCATCTGCTGTTCATCTCCCATTTCATTCATTTAATGCCTCCCACTGCACAAACACAAGAATTACAACTAAACATTGTTTTATTATCATTTTATGGGGAATAATTTAGTTGAATGTTTTGGAAACAAGACGACTTCATGTCATTTCTACTCTGAGCTTGGTGATGATCATTTATTCAATCAGCAGGTTTAATACTTGTTTTGGTAAACGTGTATAGTGTTGAGGTTTTATATTATTCATGTGTGTAAAGTGTTGATCTTTAATACTGAAGGCTTCAGCTTTACCTCACTTCATCATGTTTAACACATCTGGACTTACACAAACTTTCTACAGTTCCTCACAGCTGGAATAAGTCTCCGTCGTCCTTCTGGAGATGTTTTGTACTTCATCAGGTCCAACTCATCCAGAACGTCCTCTGACATCTGCAGCATGTAGGCCAGAGCTGAGCAGTCGAACACAGAGAGATACTTCTCTGATCTATTCTCTGACTTCAGGAACTCTTGGATCTTGTGATGGACTGAATGGTCGTTCATCTCCGTCAGACAGTGGAAGATGTTGATGCTTCTGTCAAAAGAGATCTCATGACTGTTCATCTCCTTCAGGTTGTTGATGGCTCTGTGGATGATTTCTGGCCTGTTGTCTGTCTGACCCAGCAGGCCTGCTAAGAGTCTCTGGTTGGACTTCAGAGAGAGGCCATGAAGGAAGCGAACAAACAGGTCCAGGTGGCCATTTTTACTGCCAAGAGATTTCTTCATGGCGCTCCTCAAGAAGACATCCAGGGATGAGTAACAGGTGTCATGGCCATCAACGCTTTCACCAAAAAAAGTAGAAATCTTGTCAAGAAAAGACTCTCTCAGGAAGTCCTTCAGTACCTCTGTGTTCCTGTTGGTGTAACAGTTGAACATGTAGACTGCAGCCAGAAACTCCTGAACGCTCAGATGAACAAAGCAGTAGACTGTTTTCTGGAAGATCACACTCTCTCTTCTGAAGATCTCTGTACAAACTCCTGAGTACACCGAGGCCTCTGTGACATTAAGACCACACCGCTCCAGGTCTTCTTGGTAGAACATGATGTTTCCTGTCTCCAGATGTTCAAACGCCAGCCTCCCCAGCTTCAGAAGAACTTCCCTGTCAGCCTCCGTCAGCTCCTGTGGACTCGTCTCACGTCCCTCATCGTACTTCTGCTTCTTCCTCTTTGTCTGAACCAGCAGGAAGTGTGAGTACATGTCAGTCAGGGTCTTGGGCAGCTCTCCTCTCTGGTCTGTAGTCAACATGTGGTCCAGAACTGTAGCAGTGATCCAGCAGAAGACTGGGATCAGACACATGATGTGGAGGCTCCTGGAGGTCTTGATGTGTGAGATGATTCTGCTGGACAGATCTTCATCACTGAACCTCCTCCTGAAGTACTCCTCCTTCTGGACGTCAGTGAAGCCTCGTACTTCTGTTACCATGTCGACACATGAAGGAGGGATCTGATTGGCCGCTGCAGGTCTGGAAGTTATCCAGACGAGAGCCGAGGGAAGCAGCTTCCCCTCGATGAGGTTTGTCAGCAGCACGCTGACTGATGACTTCTGTGTGACATCAGACACGACCTCATGGTTCTTGAAATCCAGTGAAAGTCTGCTTTCATCCAGGCCGTCAAAGATGAACAGAAGTTTACAGACAGCGAGCTTCTCTGCTGTCACCTTCTGTAATGTTGGATGGAAAACATGGAGCAGCCTGAGAAGACTGTACTGCTCATCTCTGATCAGGTTCAGCTCCCTGAACGACAGCAGAACCACCAGACTGACATCTTGGTTTTCAGAGCCCTCGGCCCAGTCCAGAGTGAACTTCTGCACCGAGAAGGTTTTTCCAACTCCAGCGACGTCCGTTGGTCAGAACGACTGATGCGTCTCTGTTGGTCAGGTGAGGCTTTAAAGATGTCGCAGCACCTGATTGGAGTTTCACTGAGGGTCTTCTTCTTGGAAGCTGTCTCAAGCTGCCTCACCTCATGTTGGGTATTAACCTCTTCACTCTGTCCCTCTGTGATGTAGAGCTCAGTGTAGATCCTGTTGAGGAGGGTTCCACTTCCTGTTTCATCACTTCCTGTTCCATCACTTCCTTCAGTCACATGTTCACATCTCCTCCTCAGACTGATCTTATGTTCATCTAAAACCTCCTGAAGACCAACATTCACTGAAAAGAGACAAATGTTTGAGAGAATTTGAGAATCTGGGATTATTTTCATGATCAATAACAATCCATCAGTATCAGAATATATAAAGTTTGAGTCTCTTCGGGTCTTTTCATTGACTTTGTGTGTAATCTAGACAATCTAGTAATTTGTCCTGGTGTTTGGTCTGAATGCCTCCGAAGTCTCTAAATAAATGTGATGACACGTAGAAGCTGAGATGTTTAAAGCAACATTATGTCACTTTTTGAGGTTAAAGCAGCAGCTTCAGAGTCGTGTTGATGGTCAGGTGTGTTGGAACAGGTGAACGGTGTCTCTGTCACTTGTAGGATCACAGCCTCACATACGTGTTCACTTCAACACGTAACATGTGATGATGTCATGAGTTCTGTTTGTAGTCAGCACCTATATCACGTCTGACAAACTGTTACACACCTGGGATTTGTTTTTACTACAGTGGTGTTGCACTCAGAGACTGTGGGGGGCGCCAAATCACACAACATGAGAGTTTCTACATAATGTGTCTTTAACATGTTCAGATGTTCAGTGTGACTTGGTCCAGTTTGTCTCTGACTGTCTGTCCACAGTCCAGCTGTTGTTCTGGGTCTTACCTCCACACTGGGGACAGGAGGAGTCTCCTGGTGAAGCAGACTGGTCCCAGTATGAGCTGATGCACCGTCTGCAGAACCGGTGTCCACAGCTGGTAGAGACCGGATCCTTCAGGACGTCCTGACACCAAACACAGCAGGTGGGCTGCTTCTTCTCTCTGTGAACACATTTCTTTAGAACTACAATGATCTGATGATTGTTGTTAAAAACATCCAGATGTGGTCGACACTGTTGAGAAGCTCAGACGTCACAGAGAAAAGTCAAGGTGTCGATACTTTTCATCTTGAATTCAGCATTTAGTGTTTCATGAAAATGATCTGTGAAGATTATCAAACGACGACCAGACGTCACAGAGAAAAGTCAAACTGTGGTTATTGTTCTGTTTGATTTCAGCGTTCAGTCTGTAATAAAAATGGCTGCTGGTGTTATTTCAGCTCTTCTTCTTCGTCAGGTTTAACTGAGGTTAAACGTGCTCTCAATAATTGTGGTAGATCACCATGAAATGACTCGTCAACTATGGAATGAAGCATAACTGCATTTCCAGAACTCTAACAAACAGACGGGCCCGACCAGAATATTCAACTATTCACATATTTGTTCAGTGTGAAGGAATTCAGTTTTCAGTTTTGGGAATCAGCTTTTTGTTGTTGTGTCTTTGTTAAAAACTAAAAAACTAAAAAACATGTTTTTATTCCCATCACATGAATCCTTCATCAATAAAGTGATTTAAGAAGCTCTACATCCACAAACTGCTGCTGCTGTCCATAAAAAGGAGGTTTAAAAGTTTCTGTTTGTCCTCTTACATCAGATTACAGATTTATAGCAGACACACAAAGGAACATGAGGCGGGAAAAGTCTCAACTATGGACACAAAAGATATTTTAATGGAAATCTGAATACATGAACACAAAATCAACTAAACAAACATCATCATCACTGAAACATGAGTCATATAAATGAGTTAGTATCAGTCGTCTTACTTTGTGTCCGGGTTCAGTACTGAAGTTTGGAGGTTCTTCATTGGACCAGTCACTCTTCATAGATGGACAGATGGATCCTGGAGGTTCTACTCGGCCCTCCTCTTCCTCCACACAAACACTCATCTTCAGGTCTGAGAGGTGAAACATGAACTGTGAGCTGTGAGAACACAAGAATCAGGAAAACAGAGAGGACCGGATCTTCATCAACAAGTCCAACAGGATTTTAAACTTTTCAGACAGAATCCGTTTGGATGGTGCTCGGTGTTGCTGGAAGTCTGTTTTTATTCTACTGGTTCTGATAAAATCCTGCACATCTCTAGAACTCCTATAAATTCTGTAAGAAGAGGTTAGGTCTGGTTCTGGACAGGTGCTGAGAGGCAGCATAATACCAACCATCTTGCAGTTGTCAGATTAAATGCTTAAGATCTAGTCACAAAGTAAATTAGCTGTAAAACATTTATTCAAAGTGTGAAGATGCCTGCAGAGAAGAATAAAACGTCTCATGAATGAAACAGGATGATGGAGACTGTGAATCTGACAAAGACGTTGACTTTAACACTCGTGATGCAGATGTCACGAACGCAATCAAGGGGACGGAAATACGAGTCTCAAATAAAATAGATGGCGCATTTTCATGAATGAAATAAGTTACAGACAGAGTGAAGGAAGCGGAGGAACGTATATCAGGGCAGAAGACGACATTGTTCAACTTCAGGCTCCTACAAACACTTTGGAGACTCAAGTGAAGCTGCTGACAGAGAAAGCCGATGACATGGAGAACTGGAGTCGGAGGAATAATCTGAGGATGGTGGGTTTGTCAGAGAACGAGGAAGATGCATGAGAGTTTTGTCTAGAAATGGAGGCTGGTGCTCGTCTGGCTTTGGAGCGAGCACACAGAGTCTGTCCACCACAACGGTGAAGGAGAACGAAGACACACCTCCACCAAGAACTCTCGTTATCAAGTGTCTGAACTACAGACAGAACCAGCAGCTGAAGTGAAGCTGAAGTTTATTTTAAAGACCGACTCTCTGACTCAGACATGTCTGCAGACATTCACCAGAAACAGTATGATGAAGAGCGACAGCAGCTACATGATGAGGGGATCAGCAAACACAGAATCATCTTTCCTTCGCAGCTTCAGAGTTCCAGTGCCATGTGGTGGACATTGTAAAGAAGGCACAGTGAAGCTGTTCAGTTCCAGCAGGGGGCGATAAAGCAGCGTGTGTAGATAACACATCCGTCAAACTGCACAAGAGAAGAAGAAGAAGAAGAAGAAGAAGAAGAAGAAGAAGAAGAAGAAGAAGAAGAAGAAGAAGAACACACACACACACACACACACACAGACAGACAGATAAAGACAGAGACACGATGGGAGACAGCGCTGTGAGCACGGAGCAGGGCCGGTCAGAGGACAGGTGTCTGAAGGCGCTGTGTCTCCGGGCTGTCCGCAGACATTTCTCTGCTCTCGGGGTTCAGGCTCTTCTCGGTGAGTGAACATGTCTCCACTTGTCTTCTGTAACACAGAACACAGTCTCACCGGTCATACAGGGGAAGTTAGGATGTCACTGACGCTAGCCTACATGTCCCCTGGTGAGAGGAGGGACAGGAGTCCGCTGCTCTGTGCGGATGTTAGCCCACATGTCCTCTGGTGAGAGGAGGGACAGGAGTCCGCTGCTCTGTGCGGATGTTAGCCCACATGTCCCCTGGTGAGAGGAGGGACGGGAGTCCGCTGCTCTGTGCGGATTGATTGATTGATTGATTGATTGATTGATTGATTGATTGATTGATTGCACTTTAATAATCCCCAGGAGGAAATTCATTTGCCACCACACATACACAACAACATACATCAGCAGGACAGCTGATACTGAAGACAGGGCACAGTCCAACACACACTACAACATCAGAATAGGTTTGCACCATACAAGGCACTGGAAGGACACAACAATCACAGTAATATCACCAGCTTAAGTTACAACAACCAACATCATAAGTCATAAACAAGGCATAAGTCACAACACATCAGCAGCTCTTGTTGCTGTGGGCACAGAGGACCTCCTGAGTCTCTCAGTGGAGCAGCTGAGCCTTTGGCTCCTACCACTCTTATTGAAGATGTTGTACAAGGGCTGGTCATCCCTTGACAACACACTCCTCATGATGTGGTCCTGGTGAAGATGAGCACGTGCAGGAGTGCTGAGGTTCCACTGTGCCTGTGTGTAGCTGCTGGTGTTCATCCCTCCAGTAGGGGCGCTGTTCCTGTCTCACTGTTAGTGATGGGAATTCCGGCTCTTTTAAGAGAATCGCCTCTTGTTTTGTTGTTTAGATTAATTCATTACCTAAATTAATGTAAAATGAATTACTAATGTACAAAACATATGTTATATCAAATGATTATTATTTATTTGACTTATTCTACTCAACATGGAACAGAGTGCTACAAAAACAAATACCCATCTCAATTTGACAAAAAGATCCAACCTCTGATTGTATGTATAATATTTCTAAACTTTTAACTATTTCCAGTGAAACAACATAGAGAAGCTTAGAGAATCACACAACAAAATATAAAGGAAAATGTGTAAAACAAAAAGAAAAAAAGCAGCATCCAGATAACAGTTTGAGCTAGTCTTTAGTGAAGGCTGGCATTAAGAAAAACCAAGTGGCTCAGCTTTGACGGGTTGATCCTGTTTCTTCATTTCACTTTCAGTAGTAGCAGCTTCACATTTCAACCCACAAAGCACTGTTACAGGACCAAACAACAGTAACGTGGTAACCGGTAGTGTCTGTCCTCCTGTCTGTCCTCCTGTCTGTCCTCCTGTCTGTTCTCCTGTCTGTCCTACCGACTCTGTCACATTTCTCCCCAAAAAACAGCATCTGTCACTGGCAAAAAACTTTAACTCACCGAGTGTTTGTGTTGAAAAAAAAATCACACTGACGGTGAACTTTCCTCGTCGAGACGTCATCATCATGACGTGTACTGTCACGCCTCTTTTGGATCCACAATGGCGGCTTGCTGTGTGAATTACACACTGGAGCGGCTTTACGCCAGAGCTGCTTGGTTCTGCTTCCCTGCAGGGATAATGTGGTGTGATCTGTGTGAAAAGTGTAACTGATTTATTTTAGGATGTTACAACAGCGTTGTTAAACCACATTAAGTTTCTCGTCTGTAAACTACTCATGAAAACAACAATGGCATTATTTTTCAGCTATTTAAGATACTAAAAATCACGTTTATTTTGACGTTAGATAGCTAGCCTACCCCGACCCGCCCCCAGGCCCCCGGGCCCCCAGGCCCCCGGGCCCGCAGGCCCCCAGGCCCCCAGGCCCCCGGGCCCCCAGGCCCCCAGGCCCCCGGGCCCCCGGGCCCCCAGGCCCCCGGGCCCCCAGGCCCCCAGGCCCCCAGGCCCCCGGGCCCCCAGGCCCCCAGGCCCCCGGGCCCCCGGGCCCCCAGGCCCCCGGGCCCCCGGGCCCCCAGGCCCCCGGGAAGAGCGCCAGACTTTAAAGCCAGTGTGAGGATTGGCCAAACCATGTAATAACATCGCCACGTGGAGCTTTCAAACGAACAGATAGAAATCACACATCGCATTGTTTGTTGAGGGTGTTGAAAAGCAGGTGTGTGTGTGTGTGTGTGTGTGTGTGTGTGTGTGAAAGCAGGAAAAAGGGGAATGGGTTGGAAATAACTGTTAAAGGGAAATAGTAAAAACAACTTGATTAAGCTAAGTGTATATTTTAAACAAACAAACAGAGAATCTCCACCCTTCTCCTAGGAGATGGGTGGAGATGGGACCAGGGAGGCTGGGAGGAGCGAAGCAAGGTGGGAGAGATATTAAAACCTAACCAAGCAGTTTTGTATAATGTTAAGTTAGAACTAAAGAAACATGGCTTATTGTCATTTTCAGTGCACTTGTCCTCCTGTGTCATGGAGCCACAGTGAGGGTTAATGTCCTAACCAATGTGTCTGACCTCAGGTCTTCCAGTGTCTCTCATTAAGGATCTTCTTCATCATCTGACTATCTGTCAGCTGGATGAGCTCCAGCCTGCCCTCAATCACAGAGGTAAGAAGTGTAGTGGAAGTTCACAGTTGGTGTTTTGGGATTGTGATTTGTTGGAAGAGATGAACAGCTCATGTTTGTGTCTGCCTCCTCCAGGGATATCAACATACTCTGCATGGGTCAGAGTCCTGCTGGACATCTGTGGACCCAAGCATGTAGGTGTAATGTCTTAAAGGTCTCATTTACAATAACATGTAGAGCCCAGGTGTGATGTGTCTCGTGTGTTACTCTGCAGGTAATCGACATGCACACAGAAGAAGAGGCCAAACACAGAGTGATGAGGAGGCTGTTTACTGCCGTCTTCTACGGCTTCACCAACCCGTTCATCAGACGAAACCTCACAGATCTGAGCAGCCCGTCCTTCCTGATGGCTGCAGCTAAATGTGTCAGACATTTCTCTCTCATGACCATGCACAAGCCTCTTCAAGGTTTAACTGCTGAGCAGCGGCCTCTTCTCAACCTCCTGGAGAAGCACATCAGAAGTGTGGGTGTGTCACAGTGCATCGATTCCAAGAAAAAGATAGAGACTGCCCTGTATATCCTCCACCGCCTGCTGGACCATGGGGTGGCTACAGAACTGGTGGTACACCTGCAGTCTCCCATAGTACTGGCCTGGCTCCTTCATGGACGGGGATCTCAATATATGAACCCTGAGCTGAAGAACCTGATGCACAGCAAGAAGCTGAACTGTAACTCAGCAGCTGCTTCAGCCAGTGCTGACGGCACAGCGAGGCCTTCAGAGGACCAGGAGGGTCAGGTCCCAGCATGTAAACGCTCAAAGATGGACTGTGTGTCTGTGGAGGAGGAGGAGGAGGAGGAGTCAAACTATACTATGGACCCACAGGCTCTCTGTCCGCTGTTCAGTCCATGTAATGGTCCCTCAGCGGGGCCTTGTCCGTCAGGACAGATCCATCGTCTGGAGATCAGGAACTGTGGGTCCGACTCCCTGACAGTGCTGAACCCCGCCCTGCCCACATTCTTCTGCCTGCGCTCTCTGACACTTCACAGCTACTACTGTAAGTTTGTACTCATCCAGCCAACATGTCAGTCATCACAGCCTGTAAAGGGACATGGGAGAAAAAAACAAAACACCTGAAACATTCCTGTGTGCACTTGAGATTTTTTGGTGAGCACACAATACTTTCTCGTGCTCACGAGGTGTTTATGGTTTTTTGTCATGCACGACAGTCAGTGGTGTCCCTCAGCCTGGGATATCGTTTGAAAATGGAAGTTTGATAGGTGAACACTATGTATTCATTGAAGTATAGTCACGGTGAACTCAGCCTGCATCATGATTAGGACTATCACTGAGGATATGGAGTGTAATGATTCTCTGAGAGTCGTCACTGACTTTATTTACAGGCTTCATGAATCATACAGTCCATATTCCCAGGTGGTGAGGATGATCCAGATGAGCTGACTGGAGAGGGCAGAGTGTGTGTGGAGACAGCACGGGAAGCAGTCAGTCTACATGAGGAAAGTATCTTGTGCGCAGAAGATACTTTCTTGTGAGCACGAGGAGTTATCTCATGCTCACGAGAAACGTTTAGGTTTTTTTCTTTTTCCCCATGTCCCTTTACGAGCTCCGTGCATTCATATTCTGAATGGATGATGTTGATTATTAGACATCATGCTGTAAGCATCCATGACAGACTGACCACGAGCTCTGAGGCAGTGAAACCATGGTATCTGCTCCTGTAGAGGCCACAAGTCTGTATGATATAAACCCTGTTTTATAAAAGAACATGCCTTAGTCACACCAGCAAATGTCATGTCTGCTAGCAAGTTACTGTTGCCACGATCAATCGATGAAGTCACGTTTACCATAGAGCAACTGTGAGTCCTCTTTCTGATACGTGTTTGTCAGAGATGACAAGAAGTGTCCAAAGGGTTCAAATCTGTCAGGAGTCAGGAGACTTAGACACTTAGACTTCCTTTTATTGTCATTCAAATTACACTTTACAGTGCAATGGGAACGAAATTTCGTTTCAGTGGCTCAGGATAGTGCAGGATAAAAAAAACAACAGCATGTATTTACATGAAAAATGAATAATTAAAAAGTGCAGCCATAAATACGATATAAAATATACAATATATCCCACAATATACAATATGGATGGAGGGGGGAATTGTTATTTTGTGTTCAACAGTCTTATGGCTTGAGGGAAGAAGCTGTTATGGAACCTGGCTGTTCTACTGCGAAGGCTGCCGAGCCTCTTTCCAGAGTCCAGCAGCGAGAACAGTCCATGGTGGGGGTGGGAGGTGTCTCTCCTGATGTTGTGAGCCCTGGTCAGGCAGCGTTTTTTAGCAATGTCCTGGATGGGAGGAAGTGACTTCACGATGATTTTCTCCGCTGTCCTCACCACCCTCTGCAGGGACTTCCAGTCAGAGGCACTGCAGGCTCCTGACCAGACAGGGATGCATCTGGTCAGTATGCTCTCTATAGGGCCTCTGTAAAAGATGGTGAGAATTGGAGGGTGGAGGTGTGCTCTCTTCACCCGACGCAGAAAGTGCATGAGCTCTCTTCACCAGAGCTCCAGTGTGATGTGACCATGTCAGAGTGTCTGTTATCTGCACCCCCAGGAACTTGGTGCTGCTGACTCTCTCCACTGCTGTGTCGTTGATGAGGAGTGGTGTGTGGATGGGCTGGCTCCTCCTGAAGTCAATGATGATCTCCTTGGTTTTGTAGATGTTCAGGGCCAGGTTGTTGGTTTTGCACCAGTCCACCAGATGTTTCACCTCCTCTCTGTAGGCCGTGTCGTTGTTATCACGGATAAGACCCACTACTGTCGTGTCATCCGCAAACTTCACGATGTGGTTAGTAGTGGACCTGGCACAGCAGTCGTGGGTCATCAGGGTGAACAGCAGCAGACTCAGGATGCAGCCTTGAGAGGAGCCGGTGCTCAGGGAGATGACACTGGAGGTGTGGTCACCCACCCGCACAGACTGGGGTCTGTTGGTGAGGAAGTCAGGCAGCCAGCTACACCGGGGGCTGCTGAAGCCAAGGGGGGCCAGTTTGCTCACCAGATGCTGCAGGATGGTGGTGTTGAACACCGAGCTGAAGTCCAGAAACGACATTCACACGTGTGTTCCTCCCTTCTAGATGTTGTAGGCTCGGGTGGAGTGCAGAGGAGATGGCTGATCCTCTGTGGAGCGTTTTGGCCGGTAAGGAGGTCGTGTAGTGGTGTCTGCGAGTGACAGGAGTGATCAGTTCATGGGATGAGTAGTCCTTCACTGTCCACAGGACTTTAGTTTATAGTCCGGCACTACTCTGTGTCCTCTGTCACTTTAAATGGAGAAAAACACTTGCTTGTCCTTTAAACACTATCTCACTTTCAGAACTAAATCATGACTTTCATTAATATTTAATCTATGTTTCATACAGTAGTATTACTTTCTGAATGTTTCAAGCTGCTACAAGGAATGTTCAGTCTTTTGTTAATTCTGGGGAGTCGTTTGGACTGAAGATGACAATGGTGCAACAAAGTCAAGTTTGCTTTAGTGCCATACCACCAGACTACAGACTAGTACTGCACAGTAAACTGATACTAGATACTGATACCACATTTTATTAGTACCGGTACTAGAAGGATGAAAGTGTTTGAATGGGAGTGGTGTTTTCTTTCCTGTGTAATCAGCTGCTAACACTGCTGCTAACGTTAGCTGGATCACAGAGCAGACACTTATCTCGGTTGAGATGTGGCTTGGGAAAGGGTAGAAAATACACCCCGTCGCCCAGCCTCTCGGGATACCTAGTGTCAGAGTTGCATGTACCCCATGCACACCGTTTGACCATTTTAAACTTAAACAACGAATGAAAACTGACTAACTCCAATGCATTTCAATGGACGAGGCAGAGAATGTCCGAGTGTATTGGGTCAGCTATGCACACTGTGATTGGCTCATTGCGTCTGGGGGCGTGGTTTAGCCATAGGTCAATTGCGCCAACATGAGGCAGCAGGGCAGTGTGTGTGTTTTGCAGTGAGCGTGCCAATCGTTAAGCTTTCAGAAGTTAGCAGAATGAGCATGACTTCAGGAGTTGCAAGTGCTCAGGTTGCCAGCCGTCCACACCTGGTCGAAAAGGCAGTGAGACATGGCACTATTTTGCCTACACAGCCGACAGGGCAAAGCCAGTGGACACCACAGACCCTGTCTGTAAAAGATGTTTTAAACCCACACTGACACTGACCCTCACTCAGATATTAATCAAATGAGCATGATTTATTTTGAGACAAGCAAACATTTTTCGTCAACAGAGTTTGACGAGGCAATTTGCTAAGGCTAATGATAACTGTTCATGTGTCCTGGGGAAATGTTATCTCGTTTCCCTGTTTACTGTGTAACGATATATGGATGGAATGACAATAAATCTATCAAGTCTTGACTCTTAAGCTAACCTTTTCCACCACTGGAGCTTGACGAGGCAATTAGGGCAATGATAACAGTTTCCAATCTTTCCAACTGGCAAACATCTCTATGCAAACACAACGTTGACACTTTTACTCTAACAAGCTACTACAAATCAGGCAAAATTATGCCTATCAACAAGAATGGTTATAAATTATCAATGTATACTCAATCTGTAGGCTACTGGTAATGAGAACCATGGCACATAGGCCTACATGTTTGTCTATTTATTTCTCTGACTAGAATGGCACTCAGTAGAGTGCAGACCTCTGCCAAGGAGCTGCATGAGGTCATTTAGGCTCAGTCTGCTGTAGTTTGCAGTCTTATAATCCTGGGTTTGAGCTTCACATCAAGCAGTACCAGACTTACACTGAATGTCATTTATGTTTATTATGTATATAGGCTAAAGTGAAAACTGGATCGTCAGCTGGGTAGTTCCAGCCTTCCCTTCCAGCTGCGTTTGAAAACACCCAAAAGTATGATAAAGAGTCAAAAGATGCAAAAAGATTGAACAGAGCAGTAGCTGAGTTTATCTGATCAAGTACCAAATATACAGTTGAGAAAAGTGGATGCCGGAACCTTATGCAGCAGTTGGACAACAAATCTGACTTGCCTGGGATCATATCATGTATCATGAAATCCCAAAGCTGTGCACTGAGACCAGGACTTTTATTCGGGGCACAACTCGCATGCCAGCCTTTTTTTGCTTGTACCACTGACATCTGGATGAGCAGGACAGTTGATGCATATATGGCAGTCACTGAATCCTTGGAAACTCAGTCAGTGGCTGGACTAACCACTGACAGTGCCTCCAACAAAAAAAAGGCATTTGAAAGCTACACTAAGATACCATGTTTTTGCCTTTACCTTCATCTGGCTGTAGGCAAGGCTACAGGCCTTGACCGTGTCTCATGCTTGTACAGGCCTGGGAAAACTGTGTCGGCCTTTTCCAGGTTAGTCAAAATGATGAAGAGCTTAGAGGAGAAACCGAAGACCTTGAAGCTACTAGAGCAAAAGCTCATCCATGATGAGCCTACATGCTGGAACTCTGACTTTGAGATGGTGGACAGATTTTGTATACAGCAACCAGCCGTCTGTTCTGTGTTGGCTGAAAATATGAAGAAATGGCACCTGATGCCCAAAGACTCAGACAGGGCAACACTAGGAAGTGTTAGAGAGGTCCTGGGCCCACTGAGCAGGTTCACAGAGAAGATGAAGGATGGAGAAAGCACCCTTTGAAGTGACGTGAAAAACGAAATAAGAATGGACTTCACAGCAAGATATGAAAGCAGACTGCTGGACACCATCCTTAACACTGCAACATTCCTCGATCCAAGATTTAAGGACACCTTTGTCACCATGGAGGAAGAGGTGAAGGCAATACTTTTGCAGAAATCTGAAGCAGCCAAAGAAGCAGGTTCAACAGGAAGATCAAGGAGGAACAGAAAAAGACAAACACACTTAAAAACCCTGCTGTCCACCATCAAGTTTTCAGGCAGGCAGAGTCAGGAGAACGAGCAGAGGCAGGTGGGGCTGACTGACCCCCCACAGGTCATTCTAAATCCCCTGCTGACCAACTGACAGGTGAATTCATCTTGTACAAACAAGTGAAAGAGATAAGTGCTTCTGCAAACCCACTCACCTGGTGGAAGAATCATGCAGCCACCCTGCCAACTTTTGCACATTGTGCCAGACAGTTCCTGTGCTTCTTAAGCTGAGCTTCAGAATGAGTGTTCAGCACATCAGGCATTATCTGCAGTCTTGGACCAGTAGGCTGACTGAGGAACACATTGGCATGCTTGTTTTCCTGTCTAAGAAGCTGAAAGTGGCCAAAGAATGGCCCAGAAAATAAGTCCTAGAGAATTGGAGACAAAAAAAGACAAAATATAAATGTTCTGGTTTTCACATGTCCATGTTCTATGACAAATCTTTCAATTGTGAACCAATTTTTGTTTTTTAAACATGGCTTTAAAGCTCAGCAGCTGCAGCAGAATAATTTAATTGAGATTTATTGTTCAAGTTTGAAATATTGAGTTTTTTAATTAATAAAAGGACAAAGAATTTCTGTACTTGTTCTTTCCTATAGTGTAAGAATTGTCAGCCCCTCCTCTCAAGATCCCCTCAGTAAATAGTAACAAGCTATAGTATTAGCACCCTCTTGTGTGCAGTTTAAATATAACACCCCTCCTGTCAAACAAACTTTCCTGACTTTTCGAGGCAAGACAGATGGCTAAATCCCAGATTCCTAGTCAAGCTCATTTCTACAGTAATTTTAATAAATTGTTCAATTAATGAAACAGCTCAAACTTAGCCTACATATCCTCTGTTGTCATCTAATAGGACCTATATTATTCCACAACTTTTCCTGATGTTTTAGATTATTGCCGTGGTGTCATTTCAGTGTCAGTATGGAGGTGTTTTAGGCAGGTATCCTATCAAAGTCAGACTGTTGGTATCGTGACAACATTACTACAGACTAACCCTTCTGTCATTAGGTCATCCTCAGAGCTCCACCATAAAGAAGAGTTTAATTTTCTGACTGAATAAATGGAAATCTGACCTGGTGACAGGCATTAAGAATAATTATTCATACAGAAATAGGCAGTCTTCTGGCTGATGGTCTTGTCTGTGTCTGTGGGTAGAATAAACAGATCAGTGTTAAAATGAAAGTGTTTCAGGCGCAGTAAGGAACTCCTTGGTGTACATTTGAGTCTACATCCATACAATAAAGGATGAGCTGCAGACTGGAGCAGTGAGCAGAGGAGTGCAGGTATTGAGGGAGTTTTGTCATTGAACTGTAGCAACACTGAGAGGGATGAATTGAATTACATGTACACACTATTACTGTATTGAATTGATATATGAATAGTGCATTATTTGCCCATCAGTGAATGTAGACCACACATTAGTTGGGTTGTGCAGGAATGATTGTAGTTTGTGTGTGCAGCGACCTTCAGGGACCCAGATGTGTGGAGCCTGGCTGTAGCGCTGAGGCAGCTGTTTCACAGCTCCTGCAGCTCCCTCACTCATCTGAGCGTCAGCGTCCTGCCGCGCACTGACTTCATGGAGATCCTGCTGGATTCAATCCCCACCGTGACATCACTGCATGTGGAGATCCAGTCTGTGATGGGCTTCTCACCACGTGATCCCAGGACTGCTGAGTCACACGTGTCAGGTGCTGTGAAGCTTCTACTAAAGTCAGGTAACACTTTGAAGTTAGCAGAGTTTGTGGTGGAAGTGGAAAGAAAGGTGCTGGCCCAGTCCACTGCTGAGTAACACACTGCTGTAGAGGCTAAAGCATTCTGTAACCCTGATGGTACTGTGAGAATAGATTTATGCCTGCTGTCACCATCTGTCCTGAGTGATCTGATCAGTGTTCAGCTGTCATTTCCATTTTCTTTGTCTTTATGGTCACTTAATGATTAACACATTCATGTGACATCTCAGCCCAGGTTGTCCTGAAGAAAATGATGTATATTACTTGATTGTGCATTACAGGGTTGATCTTATGCAAGTATTATAACACAAAAAGATCAGGTGAGTCAAAAATAGGAAAAAACTGCTCAGGGCTCAGAGGGTGAAACTACATGTAGCAGCTTCAGGTACAGTGTGTTGTAACAGGGTGAATGGTGTCTGTCACTTATTTCTGCACTATGTAACTTCAGTGAGAGGATAGGATCGGTGTTACATCCATGTTTACTTCAACACATAATGTTGACTCAATGAGTTTTGTTTGTAGCACCCACATTACATCTGATGAATTGTTACACAGCTAGCATTTGTATTTACAACAGTGGTGTTGGAATCAATCAATCAATCAATCTTTATTTGTATAGCAACAAATTCACAACAAAAGTCAAAAGTCTCTTTTTCTAAATCAAGTGACCTGCACCCGTTTTTTGTTTTGTACGTTTGCAAAGTGTGATGTCTGGGAGGTTTCTGTCGTCTGTCGGCAGCATAAGGTACACAAAGTAAAGTACATATGAGTTGTATTGAGCCAGTTTTTTAAACTAATCTGAAACTTCCAACATGCCGGGCAGGACATTTTCTGAAGAGCAATTCCTGAAAGGGACACCAAATGTCGTGCGCTGTGTCACCCTGCCAGTTCAGAAAAAATGCATGTGTTTCCAGTGATATACAGTGATATTCTTGATATCTCTGAGGGAATCTGTCACCTGTCTTTCACTGACAGCTGTAGCTGTAGGCCGGCCTCCAGGGTGAAGAAACCAGTCAGATCTTGTGGAATACCTACTGTCTTTATATCAACATGGATCAAACAAATGATGTTTATTTCAGATCGCTGTTATCTCTTATTTTCCCAACACATGACTGTGTTTGCTGCAACGTTACTGTGCAGCACTCAGGTGAAGTTGCAGAACAGTTTGTTTTCTGTCCGGTGACGATGATTATCTTCAGGCATCGTCTTCAACGATGCCTGTTATTATAATTGTTGAGCTGACATATTCAGGCAAGTGCAAAGTTCCTCATTTATATGCTTAATGCTTTACTCGTGTGTGTGAAAGGTCTGGATGTGAGGCATCAGTAGCAAGAAAACATACAACTTTATTTTCCTGTCTTCCTTTACCTCCTTCTCCTCTCCTCTATAAAATAAAAATCAGCAGCGGAGGTGTGCCTCTGCTAGATGCATATAGGGGGAAACACTGCATACTCTTTAATTGATTTACTTAGACACCCAACATTTCCCCCCTGAGCGAGCACACTGCAGCAGTTGTGAGAAAAAACTGGCTTTTAACAAGAAGAAACCTCAAGAGGATTTTAAATTCTGTTCTGAATTTGACAGGAAGCCAGTGCAGAGAGACTAACATGGGAGGAATAGGTTCTCTAATATGAGCTCTTGTCAGTACACGTGCAGCAGCCTTCTGGATCAGCAGGAGAGTCTGTAGAGAGTTATTGGGGCAGCCTGAATGAAGGGAATTACAATAATCCAGTCTTGAGGTAACAAAAACATGGAATCATTTCTCTGCATCTTTTTGAGACAGGATGTTCCTGATTTTTGCAATGTTCTGGTGGAAGGTGGAAGAAGGCAGTTCTTGAAATGTGTTTTATGTGGAAGTTAAAGGACAAATCCTGATCAAAGATAACTCCCAGATTCCTTACTGTGGTGCTGGAGGCCAGAGTAATGCTGTCCAGAGCAGATCTGTCATTAGATAATGTGTCTCCAAGATGTTTAGGGCCCATCACAATAACTTCTGTTTTGTCTGAGTTTAGAAGCATAACATTTCAGGTCATCCAGGTTTTATGTCCTTATTACATGCCTGAAGTTTAGCTAACTGATTCGTGTCATCTCGATTAATGGATAATTGGTATAATTGTGTAACTTCTGCATAACAATGAAAATTAATGGAGTGTTTCCTTATGATATTCCCTAAAGAGAGCATATATAAAGTAAATAGTACTGGTCCGAGTACAGAACCTTATGGAACTCCATGACTAACTTTGGTAATTAGTGAGGATTAATTGTTAACTTATACAAACTGAGATCTGTCTGATAAATGGGACTTAAACCAGCTCAATGCAGTTCCTTTAATATTAATGAAATGTTCCAGTCTTTGTAGTCAGATGTGATGGTCAATAGTGTCAAAAGCTGCACTAAGATTTAACAAGACTAACACAGAGACAAGACCCTCATCAGATGTGATTCAGAGATCATTTGAAACTTTAACCAGTGCTGTTTCGGTGCTATGATGCACTCTGAAACCTGATTGGAAAATCTCATATAAACTATTGTTATGTAGAAAGATTGGCACCTGTTTTCTCAAGAATTTTAGAGAAAAGGGAAGTTTAGATATAGGTCTATAGTTGGATCAAGTGTCGGCTTTTTAAGAAGAGGTTTGATTACAGCTACTATAAATGACCAGTGCATAACCTGTTCATAGGGACAGATTGATTATGTCGAGTGAAGAAGTACTAAGTAAAGGTAGAACTCCTTTAAACCATCAACATATCTGTTAGACCCAATCGCAACTAAATTGCTTAGATGATGAAATTATTGAAGTCAGTTGGTGAAGGTCAATCGAAGAAAATAATTCTAGATATGTATTTGGTTTTACAGCTGTTTTCTGAGGGTTCAGTGTTAGAGCCGAGACTGGTACCATCTGAGGTCAGAAGGTCATGAATTTTGTCTCTAATTAGTAGAATTATATGATTAAAGTCATTACTGCTAAGTGATATAGGAATACAAGGATCAATAGAGGTATGAGGTCTGTGTCAGCCTGGCTACAGTGCTGAAAAGAAACCTGGGGTTGTTCTTATTTTCGTCTATCAATGCTGAATGATAAGATGCTCCAGCATCATGGAGGGTTTCCTTATAAGTTTTAAAGCTTTCTAGCTGGACTAACCAAGCTTCTTTCAGTTTGGTAGAACACCTTTTCCTCTCATTTTTCGCAATGTCTGCGTTGATATGCGAGTTTGGGGGTTATACCCTGTAGCTAATCTCTTACACTTTATTGTTTTCTTTTTTAGAGGGGCAATGGAGTCAAGTGTCATTTGCAGGGAGCCTGCAATACTATCAACAACATCATCAGTGTGCAAGGGAGTAGGATTAGCACTGGAGTCGGCTTTGAGTTGGGACATGACATTGAATGAAAAGCTGATGGAATAATTTCCTTAATTTTAGCTACAGTTTTCTCAGACAGACATCTAGAATAGAATCTGTTTAAGGACTAAACTTGAGAAAAACTCTGAGAATTCAGATAAAAATTCAGAATGAGGACCAGGAGTATGGTACACTATGAGTCCACATAATCCGTTCCAACAGTTGTAGTGTTGACTTTTATCAAGATTTTATATGAAACTCCTCTTTTTCTAATTGATGTAAGTGGTCAGGGGACAGACACAGTCTCAACTGGGTTTTGGGTGGGTAACTGCTCTAAAAGAAGCTCAGAGGAGCATGTAGGACTGCAGATCTGCCTTCTGGTCTCAATTCTGGGTTGTCATGGTTTTCAACGACTAATAAACAGATTACTAGATAATAGAGCCTCTCCAAACTATCACTGTTGCAAACTGTAGGATGCACCAAATCACACAAAATGCCAATTTCTACATAAGGTTGCTTAAAAAAATCAACCTAAGGTGACTGTTGGCTGAACTTGTCTCAGCAGAGCTGCGTCTGGAGAAGCTGACAGTCAAAGTAGCTGAGCTCCAGACAGATGTGCACTGCGTCACATCTGTGCTCAGACGCTCTCCACATCTCACCTCATTCCATGCCGCTGGGATCAGACTACCAACTGGCTCCTCTCACAGTCAACTGCTCACCACTCTCTCAGGTAAAGTGTCATGTCCATGTAACGGCCTCACCATAGTCCCAGCCTTTCTACAATGTGCAGACAAAGCTGTGCGGTGAGTTTTCCTGCGTAGGGGGCTTGTGTGTACAGAGGATTGCTAGTGGATAAAAGTTAATAAAACAAACAGAAATGCAAAGTAACCATGGCAATGAAAAACAATTAAAATTAGGAAAAAAATACTAAAAAGAGGAAAGATGACATTCTGTAAAGTCGATGCCGATTAGAGCATAAGTTTGGTGATATTCTACAGTATAATGTTCTAATGGTCCAATAATGCCAAACCAGCAATGACTCTGTCCTGCTAACAGCAGGCTGGCCCATAGAGAGGGCTTGGCCCCACAGCAGGTCCAATGATGGACACCTGTACTGGACCCATGAACAGGTCTGGTAATGGTCCCCTTAACAGGTCCGTTGATGGACACCTGAACAGGTCCGGTGATGGACACCTGAACAGGTCAGGTGATGGGCCCCTAAATACGGCAAGTGATGGACCCCTGAACAGGTCCAATGATGGGACCTGAACAGGTCCAGTGATGGACCCTTGAACTGGACCCCTACACAGGTCCAGCTAGGTCACGAGGTGTTGTATGGCCTTAAGCCCTGCTGCTGCTCCCAGGTTTCTCCCAGATGTTTCTAATCAGCAGATGTGTGTAGCTTTAAACTCTGGAATGTTGTCACTCATAACATGTGGTCACCTTTTAGAGTCCAACCGATTATTGAGGAGTTTGAACCTGGAGGACATGAAGCTGTCCGACTGTCTCCCTGACCTCCTGAATCTGCTGACAGTCTGCAGGCTGGAAGGTAAGAACAGAGTGGTGAGTTCTGACTGCACATGGATAGCCTCCTATCAGTCTCTGTGGGATGTTCTCTTCTCTTGGCGCAGCTCATCTGAAATGGACTGGGGTCAAGTGGAAGGTGTGCTGTGGTTTAACACTTGCTCGCTCTTCAAGTTCACATTAGAGACTTTGGAGATGGGGACAGAACAGGCAGTGGCTGATGTCAGCGCTCCTTTTCCTGGTCACTTTAAATACTGGCCTGTGATTGGCTGTTTGCTTTGTCCACAATCTCAGGCAAAGAACAGCCATTTTCATGTTGGAGCAAGTAAGTCTTACACTGAGTCAGCATCTTTCAGAGATCCCATTTTAATAATGTTCGAAGGTCATTCGGGCTGCTGAAAGTGGGTGCTGAAACTGACTAATCAGAGCCACTGTTTATTCCACCCCCCCTCCACGCTCTCAAAAGTCAGCTTGAGGAGTAGGCCAGTGTTGAGCAGTTGTAAGCACGTAGCAAGACATACAGACTTTATGTGTGTGAAATGTGAATCTCACAGATGTATCCATCACCTGGGGCCAAATGTCTAAAACTCTGTACATTCAGGTGTAGAAATCTGTGTACACAGGAAACAGGAAACTTGCATACGCAGCCTTTTCATCAGATTTTTAAAACCCCACGTACGTCTGTTCCCACGTGTCTTCTCATACATCTCATTCATCCCGACATTGTTCACACGTGCACAAGCTGTCTGATCATCCCCACAGTTTAGTAGAAACACGGCCCAGAAGGGCCAGAATTAGTAGAATGGCAGAAAGTGACAGAAGTGGTGAAAGCCACAGACTTAAAGAAAAGTGGTCTGATTTCAAGCGAGAAGCCAAGAAGTGCATCTCTGTGCACAGTGAGAGTGTGTGAGCACCTGGACGAAGAGAGGGCATCCCCCCACTCTCTTCGCTTGATGAGCAGTCATCACCATGGGCCGGAACATCAGTACAGTCCCAGAAAACTCACTCTAGCCTAAATTGGCAATGTCCTCTAGCAATGCCAAAGGAGCTGTTGTATCATGTGGCACAGCCATTACACACAGCTACAGCCCTTACATGGAGCCGTTTAAAGGAACTGATAATAGGCCACACTTGAAGGTATTCTTACTCCCCAGTGATATAGGAAAATAATGTTTATTTACTAAGGGTGTCACGATCGACTTAGATTTTAGATTTTAAATCGAAATCGTCCGAAATTAAGTCACAATCTCGAACTTCGAATTAAAAAATGGAATCCTCGATGCTGCTATGCCCCCATGGCACGTCCAGTCGGCGAGTGTCGCGAGTCAACCTCCTCTAACTTAGCTACTAGCTAAGCCAGTAGCTGTTAGCTACAGCCAGTCAAACGATAGCATGGTGTTACACCATTCCTGTTCGGCTCCCGGACCGTGGTCGGGAAGCACAGGGGAGATGATTTCCTCCAGGGCCGAAGTTTCTGTTTCCCTTCGGGGTGAACCCCCTTTCACGTGTTGAGCTGGTCGGGAAATAAGACCAGGGAGCTTTGCTGTATCTGGAGGAGCCGTCGCCTTTATTCACAGCCAAACTGCAGCCTATATTGTACGCTTTATTGCTGTCGCTACTACTGCGACTCCTTTCGCTTCTCCTTCCTCTCCCATTCATTCACTGTCCGCACGTACGCACGCTCCCTCACTCTCGCTCGCCCACTCACACCTCATGCACCTCACGCTCCGCCCTGTTCCTGAAAGGGGCTACGCCACTCTTAGAACAACAGCAACTGCAGATGCAGGAGACCCATCGACAGAACTTGAGCCCTCCTCGTTCACTGAAGTCGCCGGTGTGGAAGTATTTTGGATTTGCAGTGAGTTGTGTTGACAACGTTCACGTTGAATGTGGACATTCTCATTTTCTTAGAAGAACAGGAAAATATAAAAATCACAGTTGTCTTGTCTGGCCATAGAATGTAAATAGTTCATATTTTGACAATGTTTTAAATTTCACAATGTAGTGTGGTACATTGCGAACAAAGGTCAGATATTATATTTCTATTTTCATAAGGATCATTATCATTCTAATTCTAATCATGCACACTGACAAACATACACAGAAGACAATAAAAACAAGGTTAACAACATCACTTTTTAAACATAATGAAAGGTTTTTAAACTTTAAATGTAATCCTAACACTGATCAGACTGAAGAGACTGCATGCATGGTACGCAAGATGTGTACCAGTACGCACATTCTCTACCCTCTGTGGATTTGTATACAGAAATCTGTGTGGAAAGTGGCGTGAGTACATTTTTTGTGTTTGCTCATGGTTTATACATTTGGCCCCTGATGATTGCTATAGATGTGAAATCTCACGTACCACACAGCTCTTGGGTTTCTGCTCCAAGATACCAAGATGGCTGTATGAGGATGAGGAGTCATCCTCATACAGCCATCTTGGTATCCGATGTAAGTGTGGTCATGTTATCAGCGTACAGTCTAATGGCATCGCTTCAGTCACTGCAGCCACAAGACTCATTCGACTAAATATCCCACTTCAAATTCAAGGATCATTTCAGCAGTGTGTAGCATCTTTCATTACAGATCAACTTGAGCAGCTGTGACGCTATTACACTCTAAACCACACACACACACACACACACACACACACACACACACACACACACACACACACACACACACACACACACACACACAGATTGCTTAAAATGATAGTTTGGGACTTTTGATGTGGGGTTGTATGAGGTAATTCTATATATACTGTAGATCAGTGGTTCTCAACTGATGGGTCGTGACCCAAAAGTGAGTCGCAGACCTGTTCTGGATGGGTCGCGGACAGCTGGTCAAAAAAAGTAAATAATATTTAATGCACATCTGATGTTTGACATGTCTTTTATTTTGAAAAATGATTTATTCTGAAAGGCACGCGTCAGACACGTGCAGCCGCCTAGGCGCGGTAGCCATGGTAACTGTCATGTGAATGACACTCACTTTAAGTTTGTGCTGCGATGGCGAGTGACCCGGCGTTTTTAAAACGTGGGTTTTGGTTCACTGAGGATAATAAGGGACAGAGAGCTCAGTGTGTTATGTGTAGTGAAGTGAAGTGCTTGCAAATGAGAGCGTGAAACCATCAAAACTGAAGCACCATTTGGATACTAAACATCCTGCATGTAAAGACAAGCCGGTGGAGTTTTTTCAAAGACAACTGCAGAAGCTGAGGACTTTACAGAAGTGTCTGACAGCGTCCTGCTCCACTTTTTGTCCATGCAGTTGTAATAGTCCTCCTAAGTTCCTTATTATTTCTGAATAGGCCTACATAGAAGTGAAATATGTAATTTTGTGGCCATAATTACTTTGTGCACTTCAGATTATTTTATTCACCTGTCATGGTACTCCTCAGTTTCTTATTAATGTGGCCTGAATGCAGTGAAAAGACCTTGTTTGTTTTGTGGGTCTTTATTTTGTGCAATTTGACATTGACTTTTGTCCGCATGCTGTTGCATGGTCCTCCTCAGGTTCTTCTGAATGTGCTGTGAATGCAGAGATAGAAGTCAAATGTCTCATTTTGATACTTCATGTTTGATACTTATTTCATTCTCTTCTGTACGCAGCTGTCATGGTTCTCTGGTGCTCTGAAACGCACTTTGCTCAATAAAAATGAGTATATTTATGTTAAAGACTTGAGTTTTCAGTGGCTTTTAAAAAAATAGATTCTATAAAAGTGGGTCGCGACTTAATGACCACGGGAAAATGTGGGTCCCAGAGTGAGACCAGTTGAGAACCCCTGCTGTAGATGACGATCAGCCCCTGACTTCTCTCTCTCTCTCTCTCTCTCTCTCTCTCTCTCTCTCTCTCTCTCTCTCTCTCTCTCTCTCTCTCTCTCTCTCTCTCTCTCTCTCTCTCTCTCTCTCTCTCTCTCTCTCTCTCTCTCTCTCTGAGTGCATGCTGGGAGTCTGTGGAGTGCGTCGTGAGTGAGAGTCGCTGAGAGTTTGTGAGTTTTCTGACTGTTTTTCTCTGTTTTTCACGGTGTGATTGTGATGTGAGCTTTTGTGTTTGTTGTCTGGGAAGTTTACTGTAGTTTCAGGGTGTTTTGGTGGAGTTTGGTGGAGGTTAGCCGTGTTTTACGGCGGGGATGGCGTCCTCGGAGACGCTTTCCCTCTCGATCCAGCACGGGGTGCGGGTTCAGCCCGACCCGGCGGTGCCGGTAGAGGAGGTTCTCCTGGCTGTGGGAGACCAGGTGGGACATGCTAACCTGTCCTACGCCTCCAGAATGAATAAAGGAGTGGTGGTGTTTTTGAAAGAGGAGCGATTGGTGGCTGATTTGATAGCGAGTGGTGTGACGGTGAACGGATTGTACCTGCAGGTATCCCCGCTAGCCGTACCCTCCACCCGGGTCACCGTCTCCGGTGTTCCCCCGTTCATCCCCAGTGAGGTGCTGGAGCAGGAGCTGCAGCGTTTCGGGAAGATGGCGAGTGGCTTTAAGTCGGTGGGTTTGGGTTGTAAGAGTGACAAACTGAGGCACGTCCAGTCGTTCCGCAGACAGGTATTCATGTTCCTCACCTGTCCGTCACAGACGCTGGACGTGTCCTTCAAGGTCAGACATGGTGACGGGCTGTACATGGTATACGCCAGCACTGGAAACATGAAATGTTTCGAGTGCGGGAATGTGGGGCACAAGCGGGTCGCCTGTCCTCACAGGCCCGCTGAGGGACGCTCCCTCACCGCCGCGGTGCCCGGAGACGAGGTGGCGGCGGCTGCCGCCGCTAAACGGCAGAGCGGCCCCGCTACCCCGACAGAGTTTGATGGAGCAGAGACCTCCAGGAGACAGACAGGGGAGCAGCCAGCTGAGGCAGCAGCTGAAGACAGCTCGGTTGCTTCAGAGGGAACATCAGGAGGAGCAGAAGAGGTGCAGACAGGAGCAGAGGAGGTGCAGACAGGAGCAGAGGAGGTGCAGACAGGAGCAGAGGAGGTGCAGACAGGAGCAGAGGAGGTGCAGACAGGAGCAGAGGAGGTGCAGACAGGAGCAGAGGGGGTGCAGACAGGAGCAGAGGAGGTGCAGACAGGAGCAGAGGAGGTGCAGACAGGAGCAGAGGGGGTGCAGACAGGAGCAGAGGAGGTGCAGACAGGAGCAGAGGAGGTCAGTGGGGGACAGGCAGCAGAGTCTGACCAAAGTCAGGCTGCCGGTGCAGAGGTGAGGAGGAGGGAGGCAGATGTAGCTGTGGGTGAGGAGGAGGGTGGGATGGAGTGTGATTCAGACTCAGACTGTGTGTCTGTAACAGACTCACAGTCTCTGGGTGGAGACATGTACAACCTAGAAGACATCAACAGTTTTTTAGATGAAACTTTTGGACAATCTGTAAAAGTCATAGATTTCTTTCCAGATCCAGACAAATTCATAAAATCTGTCACAGCTCTACAGAAGATGGTCGGACTTGACATCTTGGATGAGAAAAAACGTTTCAGACTAAAGAAGCACGTGACTGCTTTAAGAAAAACAATCAAAACAAAGAAAGGGAAAGGGTCCAAACGGTTAAGAGCGCATATTTGAGATGATGATGATGATGATGATGATGATGAATGTGCTGCATTTTCTGCTGCTCCCTCTGTCTTTTCCTGTCGCTATCCCTCTGTCTCCCATGGATAAACTAAAAATAGGAACTTTAAACATAAACGGAGGGAGAGACCAACTAAAAAGAGAACTAGTGTCACAGATGGTCTCAGAAAAAAAATTGGACATTATTTTCCTGCAGGAGACTCACAGTGACATAAACAATGAGGTGGATTGGGGTCTGTGGTGGAGAGGCCATCACACCTTGTCCCATGGCACTAACCTGTCTGCAGGTGTGGCCACTTTGATCTCTCCGGGCCTGGACATTGACATCATCTCCACCTCTGAGATCATGGCAGGCAGAGCTGTGGCTGTCAAAGCCCAAATTCAGGGCTTCAGCTTCTGCCTCCTCAACATCTACGCTCCAAATCAGGGCTCAGAGAGGCTGGTTTTATTTCAGAGGGTCTCTGCCTTTGTGAAGCAGTGCAGTCAGGATGACTGCTTAGTGATGGGAGGAGACTGGAACTGCACGGCCGATTTTACCCTGGACAGGACCGGGCAGGAGCCCCACCTGCAGTCTGCTGCAGCCTTGAGGCAGCTGGCAGCGGAGGTGGGGGTGGTGGACGCATGGAGGGTCAAACATCCAACCGACAGACAATACACATGGGTGAAGGTAGTGGATGGGGGGGTGAGTGCAGCCAGGTTAGACAAGGTTTACATTTCACAGTCATATAGAAACAGATTATTAAACAGTCACATTTATCCTGTAGGTTTCACCGATAACCATTTAGTCACTTTAGATTTTCACATCACACAAACACCCAAACACAGCTCACATTGGCATTTTAACGTTAAGCTGCTGCACGACACCGATTTTTGTAAAAGGTTTGAGGCTTTCTGGGAAATTTGGAGGGGGAGGAAGGGTGAGTTTGAGTTTTTGAGTCAGTGGTGGGAGGTAGGTAAAGCACATATCAGGGTTTTCTGTCAGCAATACACCAGTCACTCCACAACACAGATTAGAAGGACCATACAGCACTTAGAACAGGACATCAGGGACATGGAGGACAGACTGCACACACACCACAGCATAGACACACACACATTGCACCAGAAGAGACAGGAACTCAGCACATTTTTACAGGAGAGGGTTAAAGGGGCTTTAGTTAGGGCACGTTTCACCACCGTCCGGGACATGGACGCCCCCACCTCCTTCTTTTTTAACTTGGAAAAATCAGTCTCACGGAAAAAACAGATGGTCTGTCTCCGCCTGCCTGACGGGAGGACGACGACAGACCAGGGTGAGATGAGGAGGCATGCAGTGGACTTTTACAGCGCCCTCTTCAGAGCGGAGGACGTCCACAGTGGGTGCCAGGATGAACTGCTGCAGGGACTTCCTCAGCTGAGCCCTGAGGACAGGGTCTCCCTGGATGCCCACATTTCACTGGAGGAGCTGAACACTGCAGTGGGACAGATGGCCTCTGGTCGGGCCCCGGGACTGGACGGACTGCCTGCGGATTTTTATAAACACTTCTGGAGGGTTGTGGGTACTGACCTATGGGAGGTGCTGCAGGAGTGCTCAGGGACAGGTTTGCTGCCGGCCTCCTGCAGGACTGCTGTCCTCTCACTAATCCCAAAAAAAGGGGATCTGGCGCTTTTAAAAAAACTGGAGGCCTGTGGCCTTATTGAGCACAGACTATAAACTTTTATCTAAGGTGCTCGCCAACAGGCTGAAAATAGTGTTAGATGGGATTGTCCACAGAGACCAGTCCTACTGTGTCCCGGACAGGTCCATTATGGACAACCTGTTTTTAATGAGAGACTTGTTTGATGTATGTAAATTGTATAGTTTTGACATCGGGGTGTTTTCACTGGATCAAGAAAAAGCGTTCGACAGGGTGGATCATGGTTTTCTTTTTAGCACTTTAAAGGCTTTTGGTTTTGGTGGAGGGTTTTTGTCACTGCTGGATTTGTTGTATACAGATGCTTGTTGTTTGGTGAAGGTGGGTGGAGGACTGAGCTGTCCAGTAAAGGTGAGGAGGGGGATTAGACAGGGCTGTCCTATCTCTGGACAGCTCTATACTTTAGCTAGGTACTAGGTGTCTTTCTAGGGACTGAGGAGTATGAGAGGAAGAACTGGGAGGGTGTTCTGGAATGGAATGGAAATGGTTGCTCCTTCAGCTCTCCTTCAGCTCTCCTACAGGGGCCAGGTCCTCATTGCTAATAACTTGGTTGCCTCGGCCCTTTGGCACAGATTGACTGTCTTACCTCCACCTAGAGGCCTGATCGAGAACATTCAGAAAAAAATCGTGGACTTTTTCTGGTCTGGGCAGCACTGGACTCGGGCTGCTGTCCTGTATCTGCCGGTACAGGAAGGGGGACAAGGACTGGTGGACATCACGTCTCGTGTGGCAGCATTCAGATTGCAGACCGCCCAGAGGCTGCTCTACACTGTTGGTCTGCCATGGACAGACACAGCCTGTCTCCTGCTGAGGAAAGCTGGACGACTCGGCTACGACAAACATTTGTTCCTGGTCCAGCCTCAGGCTGTGGATTTAACTGGAGTGACATCTTTCTACCGGTCGGTGCTCCAGGCCTGGCAGATCTTTATTTCTAAACGGAAGACTGGGACCACACCGGGGATGTGGATCTTTGAAGAGCCCCTTTTTGGAAATATCACCATCACCTCTCAGGTTCTGTCTTCTGCCAGCCTGAGAGTCCGACTGAGAGAGGCTGGACTGGTGAAACTTGGTCATCTGATGAAGGCATCCGTGCCTCACCTGGCAGACCTGCTGGGCATCAAGTCTACCAGAGTGCTGCTCAGGCTGGTGGAGGAGGTCTGTGCTTCCCTGCCAGCAGGCCTCAGGGCGTTTGCTGAAAACCGGACTCTATCTGACCAATGGGATGATGAATGTGAGTACGTTTTTCCCTCCCTGGCTGTGTCTCCAGCTGTGGGACAATGGCAGCCAGAGGAAGACGACCTGCTGAGTCTGAAGACCACAGAATCCACAGACTTTGAGACTCTGGGGAAGAAAGACATTTACTTCCTCAGCGTTAAGGTCTCAAACTTACGCTCGCTGGCAGGGGTGAAGGTGTCGAGGTGGACTGAGGTCTTTGGCGTGAGATCCTCCCCGAAGGGCTGTTGGCGATCTCTGTACAAACCTCCTGTCAACAAACGGACAGGAGACCTCCAGTGGAGGATTGTACACGGGGCCATAGCTACAAACAGGTATCTGGTGCACCTTGATCCGAACATGGGGGACGGCTGTCCCTTCTGCTCCCAGTCAGAGACAGTCTTCCATCTCTTTGTCCAGTGTCCCAGATTAGAGGCTCTGTTCAGGCACCTTCAGAGGTGGTTTCAGGGGTTTGGTCAGGTGTTTTCTTTTAATCTTTTTATTTTTGGGCCAAGATATTGTCCCAAAGACAAGTCTGTCCACCAACTGATTAACTTTGTCTCAGGGACAGCTAAGTTGGCAATATGGAAGACCAGGAAAAACAGAGTCAGAGGTCAGGGGTCAGAGGACGTGGTGTCCATGCTGACCGGGTTGCTGGCAGCTCGGCTCAGGGTCGAATTCAGTTTTTATAAACTAACTGGAAAAACACAGGAGTTTGTGAACATGTGGGGAGTGAAGGATGTTTTGTGCTCAGTTAGAGGGAACTCTCTGATCCTGAACCTTTAACAAGTTTGTTTGCTTTTTGGTTTTGGTTTTATTTATTTATTTATTTTGTTGTTTGGTTTGGTTTGTTTTTGAGTTTGTGAAAAAAGGGAAAGGATAAACTGTAAGAAGAAGAATTAAGGAATAAAGGTTGATTTAAAATTCAAATTCTTTCTCTCTCTCTCTCTCTCTCTCTCTCTCTCTCTCTCTCTCTCTCTCTCTCTCTCTCTCTCTCTCTCTCTCTCTCTCTCTCTCTCTCTCTCTCTCTCTCTCTTTTAGAGCTCAGCTTGAATGACTGCCGCCTCCTTGAGAAGTGTAGAGACCCGGAGGAGGGTCTACAGCAGCTGGTGTCTGCTCTGAAGACACTACCTTCTCTGCACACGCTCAGTCTGGCTCAGAACCGCCTCGGTGAGCACATTTTACATTTTCACATCTTTCCACTGACGAGGGTCAGTACAGGGAGACATCCCCACTGACACTGACTGACTGACTGACTGACTGAAGCAGAGTTCAGGATTCTGTGGTTGTTGTATTGAAATTGATGCATATGAATTAAGTATTTTCATTTTTATCATTGACTGTGGTCCTCAGCTGCTAATATATGATCATCAAACTAAGAATGGTGAATTATGTCCTCTGGGTTATTTGGATCTTGGAAGCTGGGTCATGAGTGATGACTGTGAGGGATTATGTCTGATATATATTTAATTTGGATCAGAAATGTGAAATAGGTTGGTAACATTGTATCCTGTGTTATGGAAGACATAATGGACCCTTTTTCTATGGGTTTCTTTTTCTCATGTTTGTGTATTTAAACTGAACCATAGCCAAAGCCATCAGCTTGACCTGACAGTATGGTCTGTTGTCTGTCCAAACAACTGAGCAATAGTCACAGCTGGCTACAGCCAGTGATAATATGAACATGTTGATAAGATATGGAGGGACATGGGGAGAATACTTGCTACTCCATTTTATCATCAATATCATCAGTGTGCTGAGACAGTGGCCCCATTCACACTGCAGGAGTCATGTGCAGAGCGTCACTGCGGCTCTGATGCTGCACAGCAGAGGCCAGCCGGCGTCTGTGTTAGAGGCGCGGATCTGTCATCCTGTCTGTCCTACCCACGCTTCGTCACATTTCTGCCCGAACAACACATTTATTTTCACTTTGTCACTTCCAGGATGTTTGGTGGGTCAGAACACAACCACAGCACACTATAACAGCATCCATATGATTATAAACCGTCAGCAGGTACATGTTCAGATTAACAGGAGGACACCTGGGGACACACGTTGGAAAAACACACAGACGTCATCATCATGTCGTGTACCGTCACGCCTCTGCAGGATCCGCAGTGCTGGCGTGCTGTATAAAATGACACACTGGTGCGGCTTTACTCCGGCTCTGCTTGGTTCAGTGTGAACAAACAATGGCGTGGAAATGGCGAGCCTTCACTGTGGCGATAATGTGGCATCTGTCTTTTTCCATTTCTTCAGCTCTATCAGTGGTGCCAGCAGGCTAATATAATGTAGAATAATCAGCATTGATCCGAGGTAAAATGCAGGTCGACCCGAGGAAGCGCCACATTCTAATTTGGCACATAACATAACGTGGTCGATCCCTGCTCCTTTTCTTTGATGAGGGTCTTAAGACCTGTGGTCAGTCATCAGGAAGCAGCTCTGTAGGCTTGTTGAGAGTCAGTGATCCATAAGTTATTAACACATGATTTATCTGATCAAACACACGATCCTGCTCATAATGGAGAGCAGGCTGATGGTCAGATGTTGGCCCGTTGGGATAGAAGTTACTTTCAATGTGCTAGTAGTTAACCATCTGTAGAGTTTGTGACTCACCACAAATATGTGATCTAAAGAGTTAGATTGTGATTAGATTCAAAGAGGATTTGCACCAGAGCCACTCTGCATCCCCTTCTTTACATTTTATTATTCCATTGTGAACCCGCCCACAACATGAGACAAAACAAAATCACATACATAGAAAAAAAAACAAGCAACAACACTGAAAAAAATTAAACACAAGCCAATAACAAGCCCAGTCAATGCTTTAGAACCAAAAGTGAAAGGAAGTGCCAAGACAAAAGATCACTCTAATGTTAAAACACTGCTAAAAAAATAAAAATGGAGAGTATTTAGGTAGAATTAGTTAGTTTTTATGAATCAGTTGTGACATAGCATCATTAAAATGGCAATACTGGATTCACACGAGACCTTTTTCATTCATTCAACCTAAATCTTGAAAAACCACTGAGGCAAGTCAAGAGCACAAATCAAAAAACAAACAGATAGAAAAATGTGATAACAAACAGGAACAATCACAGAGCGAATAAACAGAATGGGTACATCAAAATTATAATGATAAGAAGCAATATGACAGAATACAAATCAAACAGAAAAAAGTGCTTGAAAATGATAAACTGCAAACAAATGAACATGAACAAACACAAATCACACTGAGGTGCATACAAGAGAAATGACAGACAGCCATACAGGACAGCAGGTAGTTCAAACAGTTACATTCAAATGCTGAGGAGTTTGAAATCAAAGTCTTAAACTGACCTGTAGGTATAACTGTGTCAAGTTTCAATGTACGTTGTAAAATGTTCCAAGTGAATGGAGCACTGAAAGTGAAAGCAGTTGTATGAATGTAGTGTTTGCCCAGCGAACCTGGAGCATTATACATACAATCACCGGAGTGACTCTGTCACCAGTTTAATACAGAGCTGATATATGGTGGCATGCTGCTCTTCAAGGCTTTAAAAGGAAACAATGGCTGTCACATCTTACTGTTTAAGCTGCCCAGCCAACTTCTTCATATAGAACACAATGATGTGTGCAGTAACAGTCATCAGTAATGAATCTGAGGGCGCAGTGAGAAACCCAGTCTAGTGGAGGAAGAGTGGAGACAGAAGCATCACCATAATCCAGGACAGATAAAAAGACAGCTTCAGTGATCCGTTTCCTACAGAACACAGGGAAAGTATTTCTGTTTCTGTATAAATAACCATTTTTTTGTCTTAGCTTGCTAACAATTGTGTTAATATGAAATTTACATGTGAGTTTCTGATCCAGCCAGATCCACCCAAATATTTGTATTAAGAAAGCCTTTCAATACTTTTCTTAATGTGATTTTTGAGTGCAGACAGTAAAGTCAGGAATCACACTTAAAGGGATATTCCGTGTAAGTTTAATCCATGGTCTAACACACCGTGACACGGAGTAAGACTCCCCCTCGAGAGGTCAAGTTAGCTGACCGCTAGCTTAGCTAGTTTTAGCAACCTCAGAAAAGACCGCACGATAACAATACACTGCAGCTTATGCCTCCAACTAGAAACCGCCATCAAAAAGCCACAATTAATGGTGAGAACAGCACCAAACTTCAGCAACAGTACATGTACAGTCCCAGCACACAGTACGAAGCATCAAACATCTGCTAGCTTTGCCGGATTTGTATTGAAAACGCAGCACAACTCACCCTCTCCTCCAGCAGCCTGCCTGTGTGGGGAAGCCCTGACGAGTCGATTACCGAGTGCAGTAGATTTCCGCAGCTCAAGGATGAAAATGTATTGTTATCGTCCATCTCTCGAGGAGAAGTCTTACTTGGTGTCACGGTGTGTTAGACCATGGATTAAATTCACACCGGAATATCCCTTTAAACTACCTCAACAGGTGTGTTCTCTGAAGCTAGAGACCTACAGGCTGCTCCCATCTCTTGGTCAGATTGAAGTTGTGGTCATCTTCCCACCACAACAGACCCACCAGGCCACACACAAACACACTACAGGACCGAGTCGGTCAAATCCTTCTCCCCACTCCCCGCTCAGTGTCATTTAAATTTCCTTTAGTCCACGTTAATCTAGAAAAGACTACATCACTGTGTCTAATGTGACATCATCCTCAGCTCTGCAGAGCCTTTTAGCCTCTTTCAGCCCATTAACTTTGCTGTTCAGACTCGTCACTCTCATCATCATGGCTCCTGCAGCAGCAGGCGTCTCTGTTATGCGTGGAAGCTCAGAGAAACCCACCGACTGTTCAGCAGACGGACTCACCTGGAGACGAGCTGCTGAACAGAGTGGTCTGTTAACTGTGTCTGTCAATGTGCAGCTTTTTGCTAACATGTTCATCATGTCCACTTAATTATATAGTGATTATATGTGTGTGTTGTGATCACAGCTTGTTTCAGTTCGAGCCCACTACCCTTTCCTCCCTCTCTGATGCAGTCAGTCACCTGCAGCCTTCCAACTGCCCATCTGACTGTCTACCCTCCCGTCTGCTTAAGGATCCTACAGTTTTGAACACAGTTGCCCCCTTCCTTCTACTATTAATCAATTCCATCCTCTCCACTGGTTGTGTCCCGGCTGCCTTCAAGTTCGCTGTAGTGCAACCTCTCCTAAAGAAACCCAATCTCGACCCCTCCATTCTCTCAAATTTCAGACCGATTTCCAAACTTCCCTTTCTGTCCAAACTCCTTGAGCGTGAAGTCTATGTCCAGCTAAAATCTTTTCTGACCAGCAACAACATCTACGACAAATTCCAGTCTGGCTTCAGAACAGCCCACAGCACAGAGACTGCTCTCCTAAGGGTGCTGAACGACCTGCTCCTGGTCGTTGACTCAGGTAGCCCTGCGATCCTTGTGCTCCTGGATCTCACAGCAGCCTTCGACACGGTGGATCACAGGATACTGCTCTCTAGGCTGGAACACCAAGTTGGAATCAAAGGCACAGCCCTGAAGTTCTTTCAGTGCTACCTGGCTGACAGGAGCTTCTCTGTCCTGCTTGGGGATTTCTTCTCCCCTGTTGCCCCCCTCACCTGTGGGGTCCCCCAGGGCTCTATACTAGGTCCCATCCTATTTCTACTATATATTTTACCCCTAGGGGAAATCCTGGTTAAACATAATATTTCCTTTCACTGCTTTGCCGACGACATCCAGCTGTATCTGCCCCTTAAAATCGATGGGCAGTCTACACTCCAGCCACTACTCGATTGTCTGGCTGACATCAGATCATGGATGGCGGCAAACTTCCTCAATCTCAATGAGAGCAAGACGGAGGTCATTATTTTTGGAAAAATCCCTCCTGCCTTCTCCGCCAATGTCCTAGGTCCTCTCGCATCCAACATCAAGCCCTCGGTCAGAAATCTTGGCGTGATATTCGACAGCACTTTCAAATTTGAGCAGCAGGTCAGTGGAGTTGTTAAGAGAAGTTTTTACCACCTGAGAACACTAGCCAAGCTCAAAACATACCTGCCTCGGAGTGACCTGGAGAGAGCTATTCACGCCTTCATCACCTCTCAGCTGGACTACTGCAACGCTCTCTACACCGGCATGGATCAATTGCAGCTTCGCCGCCTGCAGTTGGTCCAGAACTCTGCTGCCCGACTCCTCACCTGCACCAAAAAACGTGATCACATCACCCCGGTCCTTGCATCACTCCACTGGCTTACCATCCGTCACCGTATTGACTTCAAACTCCTTCTAACTGTTTTCAAATCCCTCCATGGTCTGGCCCCTACTTACCTGTCTGACCTCCTACACCACCTCACCCCCACCAGAGCACTACGGTCAGCTGACCAACTGCTGCTTGAGGTGCCCAGATCCAGGCTAAAGACCAGGGGTGACAGAGCCTTTGCGGTCGCAGCCCCCAGGCTCTGGAACAGCCTTCCCCTCCACATCCGTGCAGCACAGTCCCTAAATGTTTTTAAATCACTTTTAAAAACCCACCTCTTCTCTCTTGCCTTCTACTAGCCAACTCCTGCAGGCATTGTCGTTTTAACCTCTGTGTTGTTGTTTTTATTTTCTTATTTGTTTCTTTTTACTTGTGTCAAATCCTGTTTTTACTGCACTAATTGTTCTTTATGTGAAGCACTTTGGTGGGGCTTAGCCGTCTGTAAATGTGCTATACAAATAAACTTGACCTTGACCTTGACCAGTCAATAACTTCAGCTTTGAATCGGCTCAGAAATGAACACAAGCGGCAGCAGCAGCATTGTATCTGTGTCATTAGTTTGTCTCTGACTCATGAATCATTTTGAAAAACGAGGGTTTGAAGTGTGTGTGTAAACTGATGTGACTGTGTGTATCAACAGCCAGGAGTGTGTGTGTGCTGGCAGAGCTGTTCTCCGGAGGTTCAGCGAGCTCAGTGAAACGACTGGACATCAGGTAAGATCTGACAGCAGCAGACTGCTGCTTCTCTGCGGCTTCATCTCATTGTAATGAGCAGAGTACTGTTACATCAGAAACAAATGTAAAATAGAAGTATTGTGACTGGTGTCTCGCCCGTTTGGACCCGACTGTATCGTATGATTAGCCTATAAAACAGGATGCATTGTTGCATCTTGTGGTGTAGTTGTAGATTGCAACCAACTGAATACTCCTTGTTCTGCCTTCCACTGTGGCCAGAGAAAATGTGAAAAACAGCCCTCTCTAGAGCCACTGTGTGGTTTGTCTGTTCTGGGCTACTGTAGAAACATGGCCGACTCCCATTTCCTCTTTATTACTGTCAATATTGTTCAAGCCCAAAACTGTGCTGGTTTATTATTATTATTTCTAATATATTTGTCTTATGCCACGGCTCAAATTGCTGTCGGCTGGAAAGAGCTCGAAACATGGAAATTAGCATAGTAACTTGAAATGATGTGCGAATGCTTCTCAAAATATAATGAGCAAAATCTGGCACAATGTGGCGCTGTAATTAATGACACAAAATTCAACTATGGAAACATTAACACAGTAAGTCCAATATACTGGAAATTTGACTGAGAAGTTAACTGACATCTACTTTTTCAAATCAACACCAAATTTGGGATAGAGCATTGTAGGGCTGTAAAGTTGGTCGATACGTTCTGGGTTGACCAAAATTCTGATTGGTCGATTTTTGCCGTGAAGTTTCTGTTTCCCTTCGGGGTGAACCTCCTTTCACGTGTTGAGCTGGTCGGGAAATAAGACCAGGGAGCTTTGCTGTATCTGGAGGAGCCGTCGCCTTTATTCACAGCCAAACTGCAGCCTATATTGTACACTTTATTGCTGTCGCTGCTACTGCGACTCCTTTCGCTTCTCCTTCCTCTCCCATTCATTCACTGTCAGCACGTACACACGCTGCCTCACTCTCGCTCGCCCACTCACACCTTACACACCTTACGCACACACACCTGACGCACCGCCCTGTTCCTGAAACTAAATTGTTCAGAGAAGACTATGGACTCTGGTTTTATTTTTTTTAGGGCCGGGACTCGATTAATTTTTTTAATCTAATTAATTAGAGGCTTTGTAATTAATTAATCGCGATTAATCGCATATAAATATTTGACCTGAGAACAATGAGAAGTAATTTTTTTCACATGGATTTTTAGTATACCATTGAATAATGACTGAATACATAAGCTTAAGCAACAAAATATTGTTTATTTTTGCTCAACCAAGTCCAACAGACCAGTGCAATTTTTGCCATTAAGTGTAGCGTAAGTGGGTGTGGCTCCTTGTATTCGGAGTCGGGCTAACGTCCACGCTAGCTGCTATATGTTTTGCATTGAGGTGATACTTGAGGCTCGATGTGCTGCGGTGATATGCGAATTCCTTGTTGCATAGCTTGCACACAACCATGCTCTTATCGACGCTACATCCGTTCGTTTTTTAAAACAAAATTTCCACGGGGCCAACCAAAGCGGTCTCATCAGCTTCTTCGTTCATGTTCACTGTGGTTTGTTGTTGTCTGAAGTCATGAACGCTACTTGGTGCTCCAGTATAATCGGTCTGCCTGAAACTCGTCCAGTGAGAAAGATTCCGCGGTGAAAAAATGAGTGCGATTAAAATGCGTTAAAGCGTTTTAACGCTTTGTAATGAATTAATCCTAATTAACGCGTTAAAGTCCCGGCCCTAATTTTTTTCTTTGTTTTGTTGTGAACTTGAATATCATCTTCTGTGAAGAAGACTGCAGTTACAAAAGAGAAACTAGATGGCAGGTTAATTTAAGTTTCCAATTGACTGAAGATATAAGTTATTGTTACATTATGTTATTAATAAATGTTTTAAATTTGACAATGCAGTGTGGTTCATTGCGAACAACGGTCAGATATTATATTGCATAAAAGTCTAGTCTAAAATGACATATTATCCTGTGCTTTAAAAAAATACATGTAAAAATCGAGAATCGAATCGAACCGTGAGCTTAGAATCGAAAATGTAATCGAATCGAGGATTTGGAGAATCTTGACACCCCTATTATACACTAATGAAAACATGAAATGAATTTGCAGATTCACCTGCACACTGGACCTTTATCTACCAAACAGCCTGGACAGAAGTTAAACGTAGCTCCAGCTCCTGGAGGTGATGTACAGCATGGTGCTTACTGTTCAAGTATCAGCCGTAATCAGCCAATAAGAAAACAACAAGCAGCTTTTACTGTTCACGCCTGTGTGCAGGCAGCAGTGGTACATACACAACACTGATGAACACCACATCTCACCCTGAGCTCACTGTGACTCAGAAGTTAACACGCTGATTTTGACAACATTTCACACAAATGTCTAAAAGTATAAAATGATGAAGTGATGACATTTTATATCCAACAGGTCAAAGGTAACTTCACCTGAACATGTGGAAAGCATCCATGTTGCTTCTTTACAGCAACATCAGACATGGATGTGAACTGCAGCTTGTGTGCTAGTGAAGGCACCAGGGACTCCAGTTCTACATATTTAGATCATACTGCAATAAAATACAATAAAATGTCATAATACTGACATTTTAAAGTGATAGTTTTGATGTGGGGTTGTATGATGTACTTATCTCTAGTCAGTGTGTTTCCTGCGGTGGCTGACCGTCAGCTCTCCCCCTGTGTGGGAAAGCAGGCGTAGCACCAACAGGAAGCAGAGCGCTGTACTGCTGTAAACTGCACCAGCAGCAAGACGTATTTTAGCCACCCACAATAAGTCCCACCTAAGAATGTAAGTATTTAATATAAGTGTACGCTCTGTTTTGAACATTTTTGGCGCATTGCCGTCAAACAGCCTTTCCTTTGGCACCACATTCCTGTAAGCTCGTCTTGCATTGCTACGCACAGAGAAATGTAGTGTGATGGCAATGTAAGCCGCCAGAAATATTCAAACATAGTCTACACTTAAATAGATATATATTTTTTAGCTGTGCCTTATTTTAGGCTAAAATCCAATGTGCTGCTTCCTCAGGGCTGCGCGCTGCTTCTCCACACGGGTGGTCTACTGCAGGTCCCACAGTGACCAGGGAGAAGTTCCTCATACTACCCAACATCAAGACCCCAACTATCACTCTAATAGCAGGACTGTTGCTCTGAACTGTCTCCACTGGTATCTGGTGCACATTAAGTTCTTTGTATTAAACCATGTGCTGCCTTTGGTCTTGAACAGTTCCAACTTCATTCAGCCTGCTGAGCTGCTGGAGTTCACTGAGAGACTGAAGACACATTGTCCCCCCCACCTGCTGACTCTGGACCTCAGGAAGAACCCGGCGGATCGAGACCCACACACATGGAACACGGCACTGAAGGGGCTCCGTCCCTTCTGTGTTCTCCTCGTTGAAGGATGGACATCCACCAACACGATGGCAGACCACATCAGCAACATGTGAACACAACACCACCTGTAGAGTGACAGGTGTCTGCACAGTTTGTAGTTTTGTAATGTTTTGATCATTTTCTTTTTGACAGAATCTTAATCTTTAGTGTTCAATAAAAAACACAAAATGTCATGAAAACCACATCTGCAGCACGAGTCATCTGATCGGATACATTGTTCTGAACAGTCACATTTTAACGAGCCTCTATCAGGGTTGCCACAGTCTGACATTTAAAATCAGTCAGTTTGATAGAAGTTATTACACAGTTATTATCAGTTATCCTTAATCAAAAGGTGATTTGTTTTGCTCAAACAAACACTTTATAATTTTACAAAATATGATGTCCTCACAAAACTTAAACTTGATGTAACCTTGAAATATATATATTTTTAATAACACTAATAAGGTAGGATCCAGTACGGTGGATGGGAAAAAGGACACAGTACAATTATCATTCCATATCAGTGATGAGATCGACGGTATGTGAGTGCACTAACAGTACTGTGCAGAGGGACAGCAGAGAACAAGTGTGTGTGTGTGTGTGTGTGTGTGTGTGTGTGTGTGTGTGTGTGTGTGTGTGTGTGTGTGTTTGTTTCATTTGTTCCATATCATTTCTCAAATGCGAGGCTGAACTTGTTTCCTTGTATGAAGAGATGAAGAGTCCCACGCTTTCAGTTGGGAAATAAAAGAGTGTCATGTGTTCTTTTGACATTTGAATCGTTTATTAAACCAACGTCCGTTACACTTCAGAGTCTTCCCTTGGACAGAGTGTGAGTGACAGTGGACATTAAGATACAACTGAAAAACCTGAAGGATTGATGTGAAGATGAAGAGTCCCACACTTTCTCTTCATTGTCTTTTTCTTTACATTAGACGAACAGCATCGACACCGACTACCAGTTCATCATTAGTAGGAACCAAGTAGAAAAAACAATCAGAAAAATGGATTAAAAAGAGCTTCATCTTTTTCTTAGTGGATCGTTCAAAGTTAAATACTGTCACACTTATTTTCTGTAAATTCACTTTGTTTTCGTCGTATATTTTCATATTTTAGTAAATTCAAGTTGAAGAGAGTGAAGACCCTACAGTATGTCTGCATGCTAACTGGTTGATTTGCTGGGTCTATCTACAACCATCTCTGACAGAAAAACACACACCACATACACATTCATACACACTGCCATTCAGCATATCTCCAAGGCTTCCCATCCTTCCTGCTTTGAAGGAAATCAAATTGAAACATCTGGCTATAATCATACCTCACCAAGAAGTCGAGTGTCACTTGAGAGGAAAGTGTGTTGTGAGTGATTTGAGCGGAGTGTTGCAGGGGACACAGGAGGTCCTGTTCAGTGTCTCAGAGGATGGACCCTGGTGTACTCACAATACTCCTAGTGTAGTTTACACATGTGGTTTGTGAGCTAGTCACTGAGTCAATGGATAGCTGCGCACAGCCGGTGGACATCCGCCTGAAAGGAGATCAAAAAGACAGTGTAGAGCCTTTATGGGAGCTTTAAGAAGGTTCACAGTTGTCTAAATGTTCAAATATGGTTGGCCATCAGGGGCCCCTTTGACCCCCCAGGGGACCCAAACATTTGCCTGGTTGCCTCTCCTGACGGTGGCCCCTGTGGGGCCCTTGAACCCTCTGAACATAGTCAACATTTCAGTGCCTTAACCTAGAAACTGCTGGCCAACTTTGTCCTGTAAAATTAGAAGCATCACACTGATCATGTCATCAGTCTTTTTTTGAAATATTTTTTTTATTGTCACACTTTGTGTAAAGGTACATAACACCCTGGTCTGATCACTACCAGGATGTTTTCTTCCATTCAGCAGCCAGTTTGATTGAAAGAAGGGGCTCTCTGTCAGCTGGCTGGATTGTACAGTCCTCAGCTGGGTTAGTGATTGATAGTGATACAGCCACTGTCGATTCAAGCTGACTTCTGCAACCCACAATCTGGATGTTGCACGAAGGAAAGTTTCCCTCTGGACACTTCACTTCCTGTTGAGGTATGAATCACACCTACACTTAAGAGAAATCAGGGCTTAAAAACAATTAAATATGTGTTAGGAGACAGGTTTAAATTGCCACTTTTGGACCTCTATCAATGTGAGCAGGAGTTACACTTCAACAAGACTGAAAAAAAAGTTAAGCCCCACCCTGTTACATGAACGTCCACAGCAAGGTTCCACTGTTACATATGGTGCTCGTTCCTCTCACGTTTCTCTATATATTTATTTTTACATTGTCTGTACAGTGTCAATGTACATGTTGTCTATGTGGAGTGTGTATGTCAGAGTGCACATTACTCACACACACACACACTCATCAGTCCCATTACAAAGAAAAAGGTTCACGGTGACACTGTCCAGTACGGTCTGTGTGTGTGTGTGTGCATGTGAGTGTGTGTCCATAGAACGTCCACAAACCCAAATGAATCAAACTGGTACAGCAGGATTGATGATTGACAGGATCGTACATTAACACGTATGTGCCCCACCATACTGAAAGCTACATCCACACACACACACACACACACACACACACGTGTGCGCGCACACGTGCTGTAACAAACACATACACTGGAGCCTACAATACAATATCTCAAGAAGGCAATAAGGAAGTCTCCTTAAATAAATATCAATAAATTAAATCATAGAAAAAGAATGGGTTAAAATCAAAGTCTGTTAAATACAGCAACAGTACTGGCTCAGAGACAGACACTATGTGGATGCAAGACAGATTTACAATTTGTAAACGATGAGAGACAGACAGACAGACAGACAGGCAGACGAACACGCAGGTAGACACATTCACAAATCATGAGGAGGCAGAAGGCCTGTCGGGCTGGGTGGAGGCTCTGGTGGGTGGAGGGATGAACATGCTGTGCTGTGTTTACACATGATGGATGATGTGCTGCCATCATCCATATGACTGTAGCTGTTGCTCACAGCTTCAACTGGGCTTTGGTCAACAGCTCAAGTGATTGGACAGCACCAAATACTGTGTGTGGCAGGTGGACAGACAGATGAGCTCATGCTGAAGGAGACATCACTGTTGTTAGATCGGTTCCCCCATTAGAGCCAAGCACAGGCCATCATCTGCCACGAGCCAAGGCAGGACCACCAGCTGACAGCTAAACTGGTGTCCCAGGTCGCACGATGGCCCACCCAGCTGAAGTTAAGTGATTAGAACATGGACACTGACACTCCTGCAGACTAAATCACACTCGGGGCTGTCTGCTACACTGTCACTTAGCTTATGATGGCTAACGTTAGCTAATAATAATGTAAAAGATAAAGACATTAACTTTAGATCTATTTTTCTGTGTACATGACATTACTGGGTCACTCAGTGACTTCATGACTCTCCCCATGTGTGTTACTGTCAAACGGTCTTGTAGCATGTGCCATCACCCCATAAATGTCACTTGTGGCCACAGGGGCAGCTGTTCAGTTCAAGAGTTAGCATTGTGGTAGCTATAAGGGCAGAAATATGGACACGCACGTACACCAATGACAACGCCTGGCCCAACACCAGCCCCAGTGAACATGCTACCCACTGGTGGAGGTACCTAGTGTGGTCTGGTCTTCATCTAGAGCTTCATCAAACTGGTGAGCCCACAGAGAAAATGAGGGGAAGACTCCCTCTGTACATACAGATACAGAGCCCTGTTCGTCCCTATGACGGCTGTTCTGTGGTGCATCAAACTGGATCTCCCACAGTGTGGGGCCCATAGAGCACACACACTGGAGACTTCCACCGGATGAGTCAGCTAACTTCCTGTTACCCCTCTGCAGACCTGAAGGATGGTAACATGATTTAATTGTGAGGCTGAATGTGTCATTTTGCACTCCAAAAAATGTCCCACTGTCTTACTGCCACTTCTTTCACAATGTAAGCTTCTGCACAACATTATAACTGTCTGGTTTTGTCACATTATTCCTTGAAACTCTTCTCTTTCTGGGGGCTTGTGGTTAGGCCGTGGTTGATTTGGGGGCTCAGCTTTCTCTTGTTGTTCCACGGTATAAAACGCAGCGCTTGCATTACATTACGATTTTCAAGTGACACATTCCAGAATGCAGACATGTGTGAAATGGATGTTGAGTAGTCTGAAGTGTCTGCGTCAGGTTTGCTAACTTGTGTAGACCTTGTTTCTCCTGTAAGGCAGTATATTAATGAACAAGAAAAACAGAGTTATTGTCATTTAGAGTGTTCTTCCAACATGGTTAACTTCAGCGCTAGCCATGTAGCCACAAGTGTTGTCACACTGTGTTAACAAGTATGATGTTATGGTGGATTTTATTCAGATGGACCTGCCAGCGTTTTATAACACTTCTCAAGTTCTTTTCCCCACGTGGGCGATACCGACTCCCAATTATTACGAGACATACGTGACAAAGCTTGAGCCCTCATGCTAACACTTCACATTCGGTGGTGTCTGCTAACACGTGTGTAGGCCTACATGCAGTGTCAGTACCTGTAGTATGTGTTGTAGGTTAGTATGTATGCAACATTTATGACCAGGGTTTCTGCAGGCCTTGCTAACTGCATACTTTTAATTAATATCACATAGAAAGTGTGAAAGGACAATCGAAAACCAGTGAGGACAATGTTCATTATTGTATTACATGTTAGTTACTATTTCCCAGCCATAAATAATAAAGTCTAATGATCCAATAGATGGATTTAACAATTCAAATCAACACCTAGCTACTGAGGCTAGCTGTGGTGACAGTGTTTGCTGCTGGCAGAAACCCTCCTGCAGTCATGCAACAATCCTAATGTAGTTTCTGTGTGTGTCATGTCTCCAGACAGAAAAACACTTCTGGACGGACATTAGAGCTGTCGAGAGAAAATATTAGACTTTTATAAATCTCATTTAAGACTACCTCCTAAGGCCTTTCTAAAGGGAACAAATTCAACGACTTTTCAAGTTCTGCAGAT